>OX638141.1:57335244-57935244 GCA_951805005.1 Othius punctulatus
GGTGGGTACGATAACTTCGATATAATTTATTGCAAGCTTCCTGGGCTTCTTCACTCTGCAACTAATAGGTACTATGCAACGTTCAATCATTTCTGCTCCATGTAAAATTATTTTGTGGATAGTTGGAGGCATTCTGTACCAATTGTAGAGTTGGCTGTATAGCTCAGCAGTTTGGAATGTGTATGATTTAAACGCTGTAACATTAAGTTTTCTTCCGCTAGCCAATGGTTATTAAAATGACCCAGAACCTTCTTATTAATTCTTCATCAACCCCTGTAATTTCTGACGTTTTCTTATAATTTAAAAAGAATTTGCGTGCAACGTTACCAGTATTTGTAGTGCCAGATCCTAGTAACAATTAATCTACATGCAATCCCATTTATTTTTTTCGTAGCACTCACAAGTTCTCAAAAATAATCATAAACCCATAAAACTCGTACACACAAATATTGAAAAATTATGAGACGCAGGATATTCCCAGCTGACACATTGCAGGCAATGACCAAAACGAGCGAAGAATATGTAAATTAGGGGATTGGGTAGTTTTACGGAGATAAGGCTGTAACACCAAAATAAACCCAATATTAAAAGTTCACTAGAGACTGCAACTACAATATTTTCTTACGTTGGGTAATCAACACACCTGTACCTTTGATGGGTATAGACATTAATTGATAAACGCTAAATATCACTGCTAGAGCCATGATTAACTAAACAATTTAGTTATTAATCCTGTATAATATCAATAATGTTTGAAGTAAGCCCATGTTGTGTTCAAATTCCCATAACGCAAAATTCAAGCAGTTTTATTACGACATTTCAGATGGACCACCCTGTATAATAGTTATTTAAAAAGTAAAACAGTATGTGTTATAAATTGTTATAAATTTGACATTTTAAAGTGGTTCGCCCTGTATAATAGCCGTATTTGTATGTTGTATACTTTATGTTTTAAATGATCCCAAATTGAACGTGCATTCCGAACTTGATGAAATTCCGACATTTTTTTACATTTTGGCTTCTTACGAACCACCCTATATATTGATATTTACTACGAAATATTTATTTGATTTGTAAAAATAAATGCAAAATATACAAGATATATTTGTAAAACTAAGAACCTGCTATATATTAAGATAGTTTAATTTAAATAATCTAGCTGGGTTGATTTAGCAGACACACAAAAATATTCATGAATTCATTAATCATTTTTGGAATGCCAGTAAACTATATATGTAGTTTTAGATAGAGCCTAAGTGTAAACTTCTAATTTTGCTTTTAGTAAAGTTCTGCTCTGTTAAAAATAAATTATGTTTCAAAAAATCAACAAGTTTGAATTCAATACGAGTAGTAATATCGAACAGAAAAAATAAAAACACCCTAAATGACCAAGACAAAATGTCCTTCTTCAAGATAGAAAACAAATGTAATTATTACTAAACGGGATTGTTTCAATTCAAGCTATTTAAGCTAAATAAGCTCATTTTCGTCATCTTTCAGCGACAAACAGAACAGTGAACTTTCAAGGTGTGTAGATTGTTTAGAATTAAAATAAAACAATGATACAACATATCTCCTTAATAAATAAAGTATCTAGAAATTAATTATATTATTTTTTTTTTTGCAAAATATGCAACTTTATTTTTTTGGGGTTTTGGCCACATATTTAGCAAACGGCGACACACTCGTTAGTTCGATATTTAAAGATTATGACACAGGTATGATAAAAAAATAATTTATCATTTAGTTTAGCTTTTTTTATAGTTGTAAGTATGTTGGAGTATGGTTTATTACAAATATAAAAGTGTAACTAGTTCACACGATAGAATTCATTTGATGCCTCTTAAGGGGCGATCCTGGTCGGGGCCTTATTAATTTTTCATGCCTTTAACGTGGATATAAATAGGACCTGAATAATGTATGAAAATCCCATCTGAGATCTAAAATACATCGTTTAATTTTTGAATAATGGCGTCCCATTACATTCCGTCGCTGGATCCGACGGTAGTTTCATCTCATTACTCCCTTTGAAAAAAGCGAGCGACGGATGCGTGCTCCAAGGGGAGGTGGAGGAAGAGGTTTAATTTTCGCGTATTTTCATGAGGAATTGAAAGATGGGCATAATTTCAGTTTTCAAAGAGATAAAGAAAATGAATTGTGTTGAAAAGATATTGGAACCTTTCGCGAATTGCTTGCATTATTGTTAATGCGAATGGGCGACCGTTTATTTAGATTTTTATACAATTCGATTTATAATCATGATTTTGTCAGGGATTATAGAAATACGATTATTAACGATGATTTTTATTTCAATGCAAGAGAAACAAATAAGCAAAAATGGGACTACGTATAACTAAACAAATCAGCAATGGCTTATGCTGATCATTTCTTGATAAAAAATGTAATTATTTTATAGCTCAGTCATGAAATTAGTAAATTTGGGACCATATGTATCAGAAACAACCAATCAAATACTTTATTACGCTGGTAACATCCCTTCGACCTTACGCTAAAGCCTTAAAGCCCTAAAGCTTAAAACATCGTTTAAAACTTTAAAATATAAATATAAATATTCTGGCCTAAGAAAATTTTCTCCTACTATACTATAACAACACACTTTTGGAAATTGTTGACAAAATCATCATGTATTTATTATTATTCCCCTTAGGGCATTGTAGTCGATAACAACTTAAAGATGAATTGAAAGCAGTATAAAATAGATATTATGTTACCAAGCTTCATTTGGTAAGATATGTACTTAGTTCAATATAAAACCTTATTTTTTTTCCACAAATAACTGTTCACAAAAGTGTTGCGTGACTATCATTGCCCTTGGATCATTATATCTCAAAACTTTAAAATATAAATATAAATATTCTGGCCTAAGAAAATTTTCTGCTACTATAACAACATACTTTTGGAAATTGTTGATAAAATCATCATGTATTTATTATTATTCCCCTTAGGGCATTGTAGTCGATAACAACTTAAAGATGAATTGAAAGCAGTATAAAATAGATATTATGTTACCAAGCTACATTTGGTAAGATATGTACTTAGTTCAATATAAAACCTTTTTTTTCCACTAATAACTGTTCACAAAAGTGTTGCGTGACTATCATTGCCCTTGGATCATTATTATTGGATTGTTAAGAAATAATATTTTATTATCGCAAATTTATATTGGTATCTAACTAGAAATATCTGTGCACCTGATTAGGTGGTTAAAACAACGTCTCTCTGTAATACAAAATATTCTTAATATTAATCAATACACCTATACATAATATAATCATTTTCTATGTAGAACTCTAATTAGCAAATGAAAAACAATTGATAGTAATAATAAATTCCTTGCCCTTTGTATAAAATTACAATCATTTTATACTCTTCCTATACAGAATTTTAATCTGTATGCAAATCGGATTCCTTACAACACGTGCAGAATAAAATTCGCTTCCGAGGATGTGTTTTTTATCATGATGGGATTAGGTAGGTAGGAAAAAATTTAAATGCCGTACGAGAATTGCGTAATCTCCAGAGAAGACTGGATTATGGCATGAATTCACCGTGTGAAATTAAAATATATATTTTTTTAATGCAAATTCTGGTGCTGAGTGCAGGAGGTTTGCATCAGGAAGTAATAGACTCCAGGTCAATTTGCATCATGTTTGGTTAATCCTAAGGGTCGTGATTTAAATTAATATCAGTAAACATTATGGATTAATTATTATTGTTGATATTATTATTATTTGTTTATTTACCGACGATTTATGCTGCTTTATATCATCTACAGGGTGAGTCGGGAGGAACGGACCAAACTCCAGGAGTGTATTGCACACGTGAAAATAATTTTAAAACAATTATATGTTGTTATCCGATCTGCATTTGTTTTCAAGTTATAGTTTCAAATCTTGAATATGCAAATGTGGTGTTTGTTTACGGTTTTTGTAATGGGAGTGCTACAACTGCTGTTGAAAGATATTGTCAACGGTTTCCACATCAGAAATCTCCGAATAAAAATGTATTTATCCGACTTTTCAACAAACTGTTCGAAACTATCACTTGAAAACAAATGAAAATCGGATAACAACATTTGAGTTTTTTTTAATCATTTTTACGTGTACAATACACTCCTGGAGTTGGGTCTGTTCCTGCCGACTCACCCTGTATATACATTAATTGCCATCATTATTGGAATTTTTGCTTTAATGGATTTCACGAAAACTCATTTTTATGGCAACCGTCGCATACATCTAAAATATAAATTTAGATCTTAGAGTTTGAAACTAAGCAGCAATTTTTGATTGAAATTTTTTGTGAAATAAATAAAACAAAACTTTTGTATTTGGTAAGAACTTACGTGAAAATGCTGTATAGGATTATTTATATGAGAAATTATGTCAGAAATATGTTTTTAAATTTACGTACCCGAAAGCACCCTCAATTTTGTGCTCTTTTTGAGTCAAACAACGTAACTGAGAGTGTTAAAATATGAAGTTTCATGCAAAACATATGTAGCTTAATATTTTTAACTTATACAGGGTGTCCTGTGGCATAACCGGTCATACATTAAGGGTTTAATTCTGAGGTCATTTTAAGTCAACAATGTGTTATGAACCAATATCAAAAACTTCTTAATTCCAGATATACAAGCAGATTTAATTTTAAGTTTGGGTACTCGGAGCTATTCGTAATTTATGTAATGAGACATTTGATATATAGTTTAACGTTAATATTAATATTATTAAAGTTAATATTAAACACAACTCTAATTTTTCTGAGCAATAATACAGGGTAGGCCATTTTAATTAATCCACTCAACTGACTCCGAAGGTATGTTCGATAGCGAAAAGGGATCCTAACAAAAGTTGTATGGCTATAAGGGAACATCTGATGATGACCTTGAATTTGTCCTTGATATTGAAATTTAAGGTATATCAAGGCTAACTTGAAAATTTTAACTGGTAACTGTAGTTTTTCAATTTTTACTTTGAAGGAGGGTTATCATATTAGTACGGCTTCTCAAAAATATTTATAGAAAATTTTCGAGAAAAAAATTAAAGAAAAATTAACTAAAAAACTAATTCATAACTTCAAAAGTTCACTTTCAAAGGAAACTGAACGATATTTCCGGCTACCAACATAATAAAGTCGAAATCTGGCAAGCCGATGACAATAATAAGCAATAAACACTAAACGAATTTATATAGTTTTTGAAGTATTACTAAGAAAAATTAAAAAAATACGTGCAAAGACATTTCCATTTTACTGGATACATAAAATAATTCGAAGCTGAAAGTCCTGGCGGGTCTGAATCCATCCATCATATTTTTGTTTTCTAAAAATAATTTAATTTTACCGTTTTTAAAGATTTTATATCCTTTATTGTTTGTTATTGTTAATAATAAACCATTATTGTCAACGGGTTTTTTCAGAAATATTTAACTTCATTTTTTCTCGACAATTTTCTTATGTAAAGTACTGAAATTTTTGCGAAGCCGTACTAAAAAATAAAATATAAGATTCCGATATCCTTATGATTTGTAGAAAATAACCACTTGTTCATGGGGCAATGGCTGAATTATGCGATAAATTGTAAATTTATTTATGAATATTCATTCTAGCGCCAATGGTCTTATAGCCTATAATGATTTTAAATGTGATGACCTTCTTTCAAAATTAAAATTCAAAAAGTAGGGTTACCGTTTAAAATTTTCAAGTTGGCCTTGAAATGACCTTGAAATTCAGCTTCGAAGTAAAATTGAAGATCGTCATCAGATGTCCCCCTTGTAGCCATACAACTTTTGTTAAGGTCAATATTCAATATTCGCTATCGAACATACCTTCGGAGTCATTTGCGTGGATTGAGTAAAATGGCCTTCCCTGTATAATTATGGTGTATTATGTAATTATTATACTCGATATCTGAATTATTAATGCATATTTTGTGCCAGCTATCCAATTATTCTGTGTACCTATATTATTAACAGCTATCATAAAATTATAATGATATCTAACTACAATATCAATGCACATTTTGTAATTAATTTAATATGCACATTTTGAAATACTTAATTTAAATTCACTAGCTTTGATATCGCCTCCTTATCGCCAATCATAAAATAAGTCGGCCGCCTTATTATTACGCCAGAATTATTGCACGTTTTCATGGCTCTACTAAAAATATCAAGTGCATATAATGTGCATATAACTAAATCAAAATAGAATCTCGCTTATGCAAATATCCATCGAACATGTACCGTTGAATGACATAATGACAGTACATATACTCTGATTTTTCTAAACTGGCGTGCACGTCATCAAAATAATAATCATAATAATGATGGCACAATTTACAAGGTTTCCAGCTGTCCTGGGTATTTAAAAATGGCTGCAATCAGCTGTTGCGCCCGTCGACTTCTCTGCCGTTTTTCGTACAGATATCAATCTTGTAGTTATGGTTTAACATCTACAATGGCAAAATATGCATTGTAATAATCGATCAAATATAACAAGTTAGAAGTCAAAGAAGTTTAGTTATACACACATGTATGAGCATTGTTCGTGAAAAAGATGTAGCATCGCCGCCGAATAAATATCACGGTTGCCAACATAACATGATTTATTACATGATTGGCAAGCGACAATTGTGTCCGCGGTTAATACACTGATTGCCTATTTATAACCACCGGTGAACAGTGTTATGTAACAAATAATCCTCAGATTAATTTCGATTCTTAAACTATTGTTATGCATATTCTCGAAAACAATCACGTTGGTACCAAAAAACGTCACCGCACAGCTGTTTGATGACGTGCACGCCAGCTTAGAAAAATCAGAGTATAATAGTAGTTACGAGTAGAATATGCGACCGTCATATTTATTCTAGGAATTATTACTCGCATCGATATTCGCAAATGGGCTTAGCCAAATATTCCCAAAACTTCAATGATATGTTTTTCAGTGCTGTCAATTATAATTATTGATTTTGTAATTATTCAATTACGAATTATGTTTGAACCAAATAATACTTTTTTCTGTACGAAATTTACGCATCGATATGTCCGCATAAATTTATTATTTTGTGAATTATTGAAATTATTAATGAACGTTATAAATGGTTATCGTAATTATCATAGCATTAAATATAATTCCAAGTAATAAGCTTATGATATTGCTAAAATTCCACAAACGTTGCGTCGCAAATAATTATGAATTCTCTTTTAAAATCAATATTCTCATTTTGGAATAAGATTAAATGACTTTGTTATTATTGATTATATATTTATAGATGTAAAACGATAGATATATGCAATCTCAGGTAACCAGTTTAGATTCACTAATGTGAAATCATAAACGGCAAAGTTAATTGAAATGTACATCTGGAAATTATTTCCTCAAGCAATCATAGACCGGTTACGTTCTTATTAGAACTCATCAGTCCGGTCTTAGCCATGGCTATATGGGACTGATGAGTTCTAATAAGAACGAAACTGGTCTCCGATTGTTTGAGGAATTAATTCCCAGACGTACACTACAAATAACTTTGCCGTTTATGATTTCACATTAGTGAATCTAAACTGGTTACCTGAGATTGCATATATCTATCGTTTTACATCGATTCATATTGACTCAGGATAGGATCCATTTAATTAATTATGTATTTGTCTACTCTATTGACTACTGTTTATTGATGTATAAAAACGATCATTTCTAATAAAAATTATAACTATTATTATTACTAATCGTCCAAATTAGTAAAAATATAAACTACATATTATTACACCATAAAGTATACAAGCTCCACTTGTAAACTATCGTTAACTCATGAAAACACTAAAAATCTGTTAATTTTAAAACATTAAAAGTGATTATTAACAAATTAACAATTCAAACTATATTATTACTTAAGCTTGTTCGAAGTATCGCATAATGGAGTCACAGATCGCAAGGAAATCATTCTGATTATATATTGCAGTATCTTTTGAAAATCAGTTCTAAATTTCTTTTTAGAGGAGATTAAGTCTAGTTTTGTTTGAGACAGAGCATTATATAATATTGTAGAGTTATATGTTGGTGTTTTCCAAATATTTGATCTGAGGGTTTGAATGAAAATTTATTATGGTGCATATTATGGTGCATGTTGTTAATTATGTTTATATAATTATATAATAGGGTAAGTTATTACATCGCACTTGCGTTAGAAGCTATCCAAAACGATGTAATATCCAAAAAGAGGGCTTCAGAAACGTACGGTGGGAACACCAAGTTGGGAACGCCAAATTTTGCAATTTAGGCTAACTGACAAATTTTCGAAAACGTCTCTTGGTCCAAATACTTACCTTTCATAAGAAGAGGAAGACACGTTAGCTAGTTGGATCGTAGAAAGCCAAAATATAGGTTTTCCAAGGAGAAAAGAAAATGTTCAAGCTTCGATAAAATATATTTTTTTAAATTGCAATCGTGCCAACCCATACAAAAACCATGTTCCTGGGCATTGCTGGTATAAAGGATTTTTACGCCGCCACCCAAATATTACAATAAGAGCATCTGAAGCAGTCTCGACAGCCAGTGCAAACATTTCTGAACAGGACATACGAAATTGGTTTTTACAAATTGAAAAATATCTAAAGGAAAAGGAATATTTTGAAATCCTGCAAGACCCCAAAAAGATTTATAATGGGGATTAAACTGATTTACAACTATACCCAAAGATGAATCGAGTGATGGTATCAAAAGGCAGTACAAATGTTTATGAGATTGACACAGGACTTGCTAAAACAAATGTAACAGTAATGTTCACATTCTCAGCTGCAGGCTGATACTACCCCACCTATTCTAATTTATCCCTATAAGAGATTACCACATAATATTGCGCATTCTGTTCCAGGAACTTGGGAAATAGGTGTAAGTGACAATAAATGGATGAAAAGTGTGACTTTTTACGAGTATGCCGGAAACATTTTGTATCCCTATTTGAAAATAAAAAACGATGTAATTTTTCCCGTTATCCGGTTTGTAGAAGGGCATAAAACCCATCACACTTATCAACTCAGTAAATTATGTTCCAAATTAAAAATCATACTGATCGCTCTTTATCCAAACAGTAGTAGAATACTGCAACCGGCAGATGTTTTAACTTTTAAACCACTTAAAACATATTGGAAAAGTCTCTCTTGGAGTCGCGCCAAGAACATCCTCTAGATTCTTTAACTAAACATAAAGTCGCCCCTTTATTAAAACCAATTGTAGACAACATCAAAACCGATATTATCGCGAATGGTTTCAGAGTCTCAGGATTGCACCCTTGGAATGCGGATGCCATAGATTTTACAAAATGTTTCGGAAATCAAAAAACTCCCGTGAAGTTCTTCAACACAATCACAACGTTTTTGATAGAACAGTACGTTACAAATGTTTCAGGGAATTTTGGGTTCATACAAAATCAATGAATTTAAAATTTTGGATAATAATAAGATAAATATTTTTCCCGAAGATTTTATAGCATTATACAAAATTTAGCAACTTTTCTATAATCAATCAGAAAAGTTTACAAATAATGAACAAGACTCTGTACTTATAAATAACATGAACTATAGAAATAACGACACTACAAAAATTGTTTTACTACCAATGATACTATATTTTTGGTAAACATGATATCTGATGAAGAACCTTTCAATATAATAAGCTTAAATCTTAGCCGCAGCATCAGAATCTGAAAAACGTTTGTGCTATATAGCGACAAATTATGAGAATATTCCGGTCTATTGCAAATATGGTGTTATAGAGCCATTTACTATTACAGATCATTTGCAGTGGCCACCTTATGTTATCACATCAACAGGATGGAAAAAAATATACGAAGACAAAGAAGGTTTGAAACAACAAAAGATTGATGAAAAGGAAGAAAAGAAACGAAAGCGGGTTGAAAAGGGGTGAGGAGTGAAAGTGCCTATAGATGGCCTCGCAGCCAAACTTTCACGTATAGTCGC
Source organism: Othius punctulatus (assembly GCA_951805005.1). Lineage (NCBI taxonomy): Eukaryota > Metazoa > Arthropoda > Insecta > Coleoptera > Staphylinidae > Othius > Othius punctulatus. The sequence goes on from OX638141.1 coordinate 57,345,243, forward strand.
GGGTTAATGATGGAGATGAACATCAAATCTCATACATTTTCAAGAGTTAGCAGAGTGCTCAAATTGGTTATTGTGAGGTTCATATAAGAAAAGCCCCTTTCACAATCAGATATTGTTAGTCTGTTCAGCGTTTTTAATAAATTAGAAGATGTATTTCATGTACGGAATTGTACTATACTTTGCAATTTAGATAAACCAAATCGGGGTGTCACTCTTTATATGTTTTCTTTGGCGTCATTAGTTACTATTTTGAATGCTTCGTCAATTACGTACAATGAAAGAAATTTTCATTTAAATGTTTACTTATCACTATTTTGCAATGTATCTTATCTGCAGATCTTCCAAAATTTTGTTATTTGTAGGGTCATTAAACAAGCGCAGTCGGATCCTGTCAACTAAAGATAGCAAGAATCGTAGCCTGTTGATCCCTCCAGACTTTGTTATTATAGCCTCGATACATTTAAATACTCCATTTTGAATTGTATCCGAAACTTATTTTTCTTTTTCATCAGGTTCAGCACTCGGGCTTTCAATAATCGGAACATATCTCCGATTGAGCGCGTATCACTGTAGTTTTTCTGGATTGAAATATGTAAAACAACATTACTAGTTCATCAAGAAAGTCGTAGAAGAGTCCAAGTTCTTGAAGGAAATAGGAGGATTCTAATTTGCTTTTTAGGCCAATTGATGTAGTATCACAAGTTTAATTTACGTGTGTGTGTGCAGTCCATGCATCCCCGGATAATTCTTCCATCAGCTTTTACAGTTCTGAAACTGCTTGCAGACCAACGTACGTCCAAGATATGACCTATTTTCATTTTCATTTTAATGTCGCCTCCGTGCAAGCTTTTGAGAAGGACTTCGAGTTCTCAAGGCTTTGATAACAATAAGCTTAGAGTTTATCCATGAAACTCCAGACCAGTACAAATACCAATACAATATTTTAAGACGACGAAGCTGGATGAGATGACATAAACAATGCCATACGAAAAGGTGTGCTATTTTGTTAGATTGTTTTGCAAGGACTCCATATTTCTTACCCATTATCACACTCGCATCATCGCATGCACAGGTAATCAAATTCTTCAATTCAAAGGGCTTTAAAATTCTTACACGTTCTAATCACGCTGAAATGGCTTTCTTAATAGTTTCTGCATCTTGTCCATCCATCTCAATGAAATCTAAGAATTTTGCAATTGGAGCCTCTGTATCAAAATATATCAAAATGTATACAAGGAGAGTGCACTTAATGTTCAGCGTGGACCATTATAATAAATTTTGAGTCTGACTGTGCAAGGGCTGAAATGAGTCAATTGTGAATCCAGTTTGCTATGACATTTATTATTCGCGTGGCAGTTATTCGCCTATATAACGAAGATCCCGTACCAATCCCTTTATTTGCTGAGGTTCAATAAGTTATTTCAATTGCAGGAATTGGGGTGATTCTTTGTCATACAATACACTGTTACAAAAAGTCACATGTTGGCGTACATTACTTTTACACATGTCGAACATCATATCCTAAAACTTTGTATTCGCCATTCTTCAAGATGTTTTTTTACAAATATGTGAGATTTACTCTCCAAGTGCTGTTTTATTTTAGTTTTCAAAAAAGTTAGTTCATTTATTCTGTTGCTGCTGTTTTATTTTAAGTCTTAAAGAAGCTATTTGATTTTTTTCTATTACTTGCTGCACCCATAATTTCAAAGCATACCCGCTGAAAGGAGATTCGAATTATTTTCCTTGCAAGCACTACATCCTTGCAATCTAGCCGTGAAATTTTCAACTGAAACTATGTCACCTTTTCACTAATCCACAAAAAAGGAATTAATTACATTTGGATGTTTTTAGAATTTCGTGATGACAATTAACATCACAATTGCTATACTTGGGTGATAACAATGTACTTTATTTACGGGCCATATAAAAATATAAAGTTGATGCTGGTTTCTTCGAAACGAAACGTTATACTATAAATTTATAAACACTGTCTTGTGAAGCTAAAAAGGTGGCAATGAGAAAGTGATTTTTGTTTTTAATCAATCTTCATTTTTCACAATCCAATTTCCGGGTTGGATTAGTCCTCATTCTACTCTTCTTCTATGGCTAATGCTCATTTTAAACTATTCCTCGCCATTCCTTTCTGTCTTCTACTTTTTTCTTCCATCTCTCTATTCCCATTTCTTTGAGATCGTTTTCAACTTCATCGTACCAACGTAGTCCTGGTGTTCCTCTTCTCCGTTTACAACTTGGTTTCCATTCCATGATAGCTCTAATTGCGAATTCTCCTGCTCTCCATACATGCCCTATCCATCTTATTCTTTGGGCTGTTATATATCTTATTACTATCTCTCCGCGTATCTTCTCTTCCAATTCCTTATTTGTCCTTCTTCGATATTTATTCTCATTTATTTTTATAGGTCTCAGAATTGTTCTTAATATTTTTCGTTCCATTATTGCCATGTCAAGTTTATTCGGGTCTAATTATTGTTTTGTATATTTGCAATTTTAATTTCATGGATAGTGCTTTATTATGTAGTAGCTTATAGGTTGATTAGTACATAGTACACTTCGTTAGCGCATTGTATTTTCTCCATTACTTCAGTATTTCTTTCTCCTGTGTTTGTGATTGTTATCCCTAAATAAATCATAAATTTTGATTTAATTTTAATAATTTAGTTTTTTTTTAATTATTACATCTGAACAGGTGGAATAATTATCTGCCCAAACTTAAACTTACCAGTTTGGTTCATGCGGATAAAGGAAATAAGTATGAATTTATTCGTGTTCTAGACAAAGGATTGCAATAATAAAATAAATAAATTGATACCTACGTACATTCTTTTCCGAATAGATTTGTTAGCTGAACAGAATCTGGGCTCACTTGAAATTTATATGGGATATCGTGAACACTGTGGTTCCCAGGCGGAACTTCATACAATCTGAATATCCTGTGAAATCCAATAGTACACATAACTCGTTACAAAGTATAACACAAACAGGTACACATAATTCATTACAAACGATTTTACACAAAGGGGATGCTGATACACTACAAAGCAAAAAACTGCAAATTGCAAAAACTAAAATTATACAGTCTCGTCACTTTTAGCACTTTTTTAAATCCCTATGTAGGGATGTATGTTAATTTCATGTTGTTAAAATAGAAAATAAATCCCCGCAAAATAGGCCGTAACAAAATAGCATACTGTTTATAGAAATTTATGCCACAAGGGATTACTTATTACTTATAAAGATTATAACACCAACAGTTATGTCTGAATTTTAACATATCATTTCCTACAATAGGCTGTAAAGATGCATAACTGTCCAAGAATTGTTATGATAATTGTAAAGACATAATTAATACGGTATTAATGTTCTCTTCAGAGAAGTTAAGTAATATATGAAACATGTAAAAAATGAAAATGATGCAGGGTCTTTTTTAAACATGGAACCTTCTAAATAGCCAATAGTAAAATTATTTAAAAATTTCTATAAAAATATCCACTTCTTAAAGGAAAGGCAAAGTATCTATGAGTCACTATGAAGAGAATTAAGAGCTTCATAAAAGTTGTGAAGTTGTGAAAAAACTGTCAATGACTTTATAAGTAAAAAAATAGTGACATATAATTTTTTAGGTACGTCAGAAATTGCTAAATAAATAACAAATACCAACTTGTTCCAGGATTTTTTAATTTTTTTCGAGCTATCTTGGGAGGAGCACTTTGGTTCCATATTTAAAAAAGGTCCCGGTATATTGGTTTTAAACCAATTTCAAAATATTATATTGATGATATATCCGTTTCCATTTTGTTTAATCCTAGTAATAACATGAACAATAATTTTGCAGTTAATATTATTTCAGTTGCATTGCAGATTCATAAAATTAAATAAGTCAGATCAGTAACAGAGTAGGTATATATAATCCCATAATACAATAGTATAGTAGTATAATACATTTTTCAAACAGATGTACCTATTTCCTGAAATATTTGCCTCTACTTATACCATTCATATTTTCAAAGAAGATTGACATACTTTTTTCATATATAGATTGCATTGCATTGAATAGAAATATTGTTTTTACTTTTTATCAAACATTAATGAATCAGTAATTACTGATATCGCGTATAATCACGTTGAATAAGAGCACGAATTCTTAATGAAGTCAACCGATTGGAGCTCGAGCTGCAGTTACTACATATCTGAAACTGTGCATTACGTTTCAGAGCTCGTGATTAAACTATCCAGTACAGCATTTAATTATGCATATTGTAAATGCAAGTTTTGCATGGAATTCTAGTAGACCATTTACAAAGGCTTCTGTTTTCCGAATGGTCTCACTTCCGAACCTGTTATAAAATAATTAATATGGTTGGCTATATTTATAAAATGCAGATTACACATAAATGCATGTGTGTGTATGTGTATGTATGCAATCGAGCTAGGTTCTGTACATATTACATATATATATATATATATAATTTCGGTTTTAGAACGTCTGTCGACGCTGTCCGATCCCCAGACTCTTCCTCCATCCTAACCTATCCTGCCATTGGTCATCTTGTAGGTTCCTTTCGCTCATAGCTTTCTGGATGCCGTCATTCCAGGATTTATTATATTACATATAATTTATTAAATATGCTATTCTATGCATACTTTCTAGTTTGAAATTTACTTACGGGACTAGTGAGTTGTCAGAAATATTGTCCACTTAAAAATAAAATGCTGCACCCGCTATACTCGTGGTTAACATGTTAGTGCACATTACTAACTCACTAATCCCATAAATAAATATAGTCCAAGACTAACCCGAAAATTAAATAAAATCAACCCTAGTTAAACTCTGTTCTATTTTTATCTATAACTAAGTTGGCTCTGCTAGGGTGACAGTATTGTTTGCCAATGTAAAAAGTTACTAGACTTGAAAAGATAGGTTATAAAAAAGGTTATACTTTGTGGCAGTGGGCAATGATCAAATTGATTATCTATTGAATACAGAATTTATTTGCTATTTTTATTTTACAAAACCAAATCAGTCAAATTATAATATAAAATATAGATGATGATTGGTTTACTTACTAATAATTAAAAAAACTAGCACACTTGAATGATACATTATTTCAATATATGAATTAGGCAACATTGTTAGAAATCTGACATTTAATAATTGTTTCACTGTTAGATCATTTTTGTTGTTGTTTATGTGTAAAACTTTATATAATAAAACGACAGCCTTCATAGTTAAAAATAAAAATGGAACAGAGTATAGATATTATTATTTTTTTCATGTAAGAGAAAATAAAACTTAAAAAACTTATCTTATTGGAAAGAAACGTTGTTGCTCTAACATCTAGAGTATTCTATAAAACTTATACATTTGCCGCCGATGAATAAAACAAGATAGAGAACACCCCATATATTATTATATTTTTGAATTCCTCGCTTAAATTGGAACATATTTTGTAAGAACGTATGTACACTTATTCCCTAGTTTTCAAGTTTTTTTTTTAAGTTTTGACCTGTAAAAGGTAGCCTGAAATATGTATATAACTTCTCTTAGGAATAAGATAAAATTATGAGTGATATTTCTAATTGTACCTAGAAGATGCCTCTATGAGTAAAATAATTGGAAACTGTCAATTTTGATAATAAGTGATAATTGTGCATGCCATGTTTTTTTCAAAATTTTCTGTACTGAAGATGTATCAAAGCCTAAATCCTCTTAAGCACAGCGGATAGATGCTTGTGGATTAACTTGAAAATAGGCCGGCCAACACTATTTCTTGCACTTCCTCATTTTTCATAACTGGCTTTTGTCGATGTCATTGCATTCATTTGTCCAAATTGAACAACATTTGATTCAAATCTTTTAAATCTTGTTTTATTTATCGGCAACAAATGTTGATAAGTTTTATTGAATACTCTACATGTAAAAGTAACAATTCTATCGCAGTTGCCTTGTATAAAGAATAAATTGATAATTTGTTGATTTGTGTAATGATTCATTTTGTTGATTTCGATTACTGTAATACTTTATTCTAAATGGTTATATTATTTGACAGTTTGCATTACAATAGCGACAAACCCAAAGCATATCACATGCCTACCAAAGTGCACTTGTGACATGCAACATTATACACGGCAGAAATGCGACGAAAAAGTAATCTTCGAAATAATTCAAAAAATACTTGCTTGAGGAGTATAGTTGCATTATACTTTATTGTAGTAATGTTTTCCCCCAATTGTGCTATGCGATAAAAAATGGATCATTCCATTTAAAAAAATTGAATTACGGGATATTTAAGAGGGCACTTAGATATTGACATTTTATGAACACTTATTATCAAAATTCTCAGTTTCCAATTATTTCACTCATAGAGGCATCCTCTAGGTACAATCACAAATATAACTCATAATTTTATCTTGTTCCTAAGAGAAGTTATAGACAGATTCCAGGCTACCTTTTAGAGGTAAAAATTTTAGAAAAACATATTTTTCTTGAAAACTAGAAGAGATACGTGTTCATACGTTCTTACAAAATATATTCCAATTTAAGCGTGGAATTCAAAAATATAATAATATATGGGGTGTTCCATTTAAAATAAGAAAGTTGCTGCTACTTCCGGTGGAACCGGAAGTGATAGAAAGTTGACAATATTTCACATAAGGATAACTGATTCAACCGTGTGACGAGGATTTTTTTGAACTTTTTAGGACAACGGCAACCCCGTAAACTTTTAACGAACGGTTTAGCGTAGACACCCTGTATACATATAGAGTATATACAAGTATAGAGTATAGAGTATATACGTGCAAGTATTAGAGAATACTTAGAACGTCTTAACATATCGTATACTGGATTTGAGAATTTTGAAACTTAAAAAAAATATTGATTGAATTTTAATTTTAATGCCTTGAACCTTGAAATATGTAAAACGGTATCATAATAGAAATAAGAAAGAATTTTGGATACCGAGGCCCAGGGCAACCACGTGGGTAAGAGGCGCCTTTGTGCAAATTAAAATTTAGCGCCCTATTCCATGATTCATGATTTATAAACTAAAACAATATTGATAAAAACAAATCTTTGGTTTTTTAGAACACTGGAACATAAAAAAAATAATGTTATAACTATTGACTGATTAAAACTCTATTATAATTATTCATATATTAGCTTTTCGAGCTTAGTAGATATAACTTTAATTTTTCAATTTTGGTCATCGGGCATTAATCTCGATTTTCTCGGTTTTCTCGAAATTTGTGCTAAGCACCATCATAGAATTTTCAGATATTCGTGTAGAGAAAAAAAATGCTATCAAAATTGTTAATAGAAAAATGTATGTTGACATTTAAAAACAATATCAATAACTATCTCAAACAGTATCGCGTTGTAAAAAAAAAATCACCAAATTGTGGCAAATAATTAGTTATCAAACTTTCGTATTTTTTTTTTCTAGATATAATAATACAGGCTCTAGAGAGCATTCTACAACAAATAACCAATATTTATTGGTTTTATACTTTTGTATAGTTGTTGTTGAGTCAAATCATTTGTACATTTTCCACTTACTATATTTTTTTAATATGTGACTGCAGTGTAGCCAATCATTATAACCGTAGTACTCATTAGTCACTTGCGTATGATAAGCTCTAAAAAATTGCAATAATAACATAAAATCGGAATATCGTACTTCAGATAACTAAATAACTTCTAGATTTTTTTCCACCATTTGGTAAAAAAACGAAAATCTTCATTAACTTGATGGCTAAGAAAATTTTCAACTAAACCATCTCTAATTTTAATGTTCATATCTTTTGGCCTGGTGCCTGGATTGTTAATAGAAAAATCAAAGTTTCAGATTTGTCAGCCTCAAAATTAAAAATTTCATTATCCTCAACTTCGGATGTTGAGGTTGAGGAATATTCAGCTGTATCTTCTTGTTGCAATATCTGTTCTTCACTGTGTTCTATTAAAGTAGAGATGGTCGAAGTGCATGCTTCTTCAAAACCATACGTCGTTTGTATCTTTACTGTTGGTGTCAAGAATTTGTTTAGTGACCCGGACAATTTATGTTCGATCTCTTCTCATTTGTAATCGTCTGTTTTGGTTTTCAGCTCCAGATAAAGCTTCCATCTGGATGGAACTTCTTTGGATAATAAAAATTGCAAAAAAAAGGGGTACCCTTCATTTATCGTAACAATTTAATGTTATAAATACTTTTATTATAGTTTCATAAATACTGTTTTTATTTAAAACAGTATACAGGGTGTCCAAGATAAGTGGGTGATCAACAGCATTGGGATGTCGAAAACCGTAAAAGTTACAAAGGCGTTAAATTACAAAAAAGTTGCATAATTTAGTGGTCAGTAATATTATTTTAAGAAAACCAGAAATCCCCGCTTACTTCCGGAGATATTCGACAAATTCCGAAATGTTGCGATTTCGTTCTTATTTTTTTCTGAAGTTATTTAAAAAGGTATAGGAAAACCAAAGGCACTTTCTCATTTCCACATTTTTAGATCTACAAGACAGCGTTTACAAATTTTCAGTACAACGTTTCGTTTCGAAGAAACCATCATCAACTTCATTTTTTTATATGGCCCATAAAAAATGTACACCCTGTATTAGATAGCATTTCCTATTACAAATTCAGCTATTTATATCACAGTATGGTTTTTAATGTTTTCATTCACAAAAAGGCTTGTTAATACATTTCGAATATTTTCTTGTAGTAGACGTTGAAATGATGACGACGAAGGAAAACAAAAATTATCTAATTTTAACCCAAAATAGATAACAAAATAGTAACTAAAAATAATTTTCCTAGAATAGTTGTTAACATTAAAATATTATAACTAGTTAGGAATTTAGGATTTAGGTTGTACACTTATTATTTGTTTACTGTGATATGAGAATTGTTTTGTTCATTTAATGGCGAAGAATACAAAACTTATTGCATAATTTGAACCCAAAATATGTACCAAAATAGTAACAAAAAATAATTTAGCAAGAATAGTTGTTAAACATTCAAACATTATAGTTATTTAGAACTACACTTGTTATTTTTTTTATTGTGATATGAAGATTCTTCTGTTCTGTTCATTTAATGACGACAAAGACAACAATTATTACTTAATTTTAACCCAAAATAGGTACCAAAATAGTAACTAAAAACAATTTAGCACGAATAGTCGTTAAACATAGAAACATTATAGTTATTTATAACCAAATCTAATTATTTTTTTACTGTGGTATTATGAGACTTGTTCTGTTCACTTAATTATCCTAAACTCATAAAATTAGGTGATAAATTTTGTCTTCGTCGCTCATTTCAAAGTCTATTTTTTTTGTAATTGAACCGCCTTTGTAACTTTTACTGTTTCTGAGATCTCCATGCTGTTGATACTAATCTTAGACACCCTGTATTCATATGTATTATATATATATATAGTGCAAAAATACAAAAACAAGTACAAATACATTTAAAAACATAATTTGATACAAAAAAATTCCTTATGTTGTGACCACATGGCGATATCGCTATTCTCAGTTAGCTTCTTAACTTAAAACAGCTACTGTAGAAAAACTAGTCTTACATAAGTGAGATGTTACAAATGGCAATAGCATTTCTATAGCTAGTTAGTAGCTTTGTTGTTTTGTTTGTTAAAATAGAAAAACATTTTTTAACTCCTAGTCAGAATGTATCTATATTATGTTTGTTATGCTATTTACTGCTTAAGCATGCTATCTCCAGATAAGTCAATGATTATTTCTTGATGTGCTGTCGAAAGACCCAACTTATTAAAATATTTAAATCACGAACTGTTTTTTTATCTATTCATATTTCGACATGGAAGATCTTTAAGATCTTTAAAGTAACATGAAGATTGCTTTCGTAGATTAACTAAGTTATTATTAATACATAAGAACATTACTTTCGTCTATTTCATTTGCAGAATAGGCGATTTTTAAGTTTTAAGTTTTAAGAAAATATGTCAAAATCATTATTTTTTAATTCATTATCCAGAGTTCCATTTTTCCCCATGAATGCAGTAATCTTGCCGTTGTAAATTTCGTGTCAGAAAACAAGCTCTGTTATAATCACCCAGGAACATAGCGATGTCATATTTGAGCTCAATCACCATTAGAAGTACTTTGAAACAAGAAGACCAACTTGCCTCACAATCATTTAGAAGTGCCATAAGTTCTGCACACATATCATCACATAATTTTGCGAAGAAGAATTTAGCGAAGTTGCGAAGAGTTTTTAATAAAATTGTCAACTCTTCCTTATAATGAAGATAATAACATCTAATACTGTTTGTTGATCTACACTTATATTTTTTTGCCATTGTCATTTTTGTAAATATCATTTTGACCTATTTTGTTTGTATTAAAAAAAATTGTTGTAAAAGTAACGCGAGCCATTGTAAACATCTCCCTAAGTGGGGGAGGGGCACAGGTTTGGTACACACTAGTTCAGGGGGGTGGGGGGTACAATACATCATTTTTCATTTATATTTTTATACTTAGATTATTTGTTCTATAAATTCCAGACATTTACTTACACGCCTTGCACTTTGTTTTACCGAAACAATATAGAAAATATTGCTAACATATAGTACTATTGTAAAATACTGTTATTGTAACATACTACAAGCAAAGTATTTCGACTGATGACTAAAACTAATTGCAATTTATTATTATTATAATCAGATCCTTAGTCTACCCATAGGGTGTTAAGGTAATATAAATATTCACATATATAATTATTTGGCCCATTTCTTTCTATTCCTAGCTTTGCCTGTAGCTTCTATCCAGCTCAGCCTTCTTTCCTTGAAGTATGCTGCCACTTTTCCGTTTCTTCCTGTTGGTTCCCTTTGCTTGCCATACTTTCTTCACTTGCCTGCCTTCCTTCATTCTGGTTATATGGCCAAACCTTTTCAGCTGCTGGCATCCTATGTATTTTGATACTGGAGGGACTCCTACTTCCTCTCGTACGGTTTCGTTCCGGATTCTGTCTCTTCGGGTGATACCTTTTACTGCTCTTAGATATTTCATCTCGGTAGCCTAGATTATATTGTTTTGACGATCATTTAGTGTTCAGGTTTCGCATCCATATGTTAGTATCGGTTTGAATATTGTATTGTATACGGTTATTTTTGGTTTCGCTGACGCCTCCCTTTCCTTTTTAAATGTGTATTTTAGCGCATAATACAGTTTTGTAGCGCTTTCGAATCTGTCGTTAATTTCTGCTTCGTTTCTGCCACTGGTGTGCATTCTTGCCCCCAAGTATTTAAACATTCTACTTGTTCTACGTCTTGTCCGTTTAGTCTTATGTTGATTGTTCTTCCTTCATCCCCTATCACGATGTTGACCTTTCAGTTTCTTTCTCTTAGAGCTTGTGCCCATAGATCTAGATTGTATTGCAGATCTTGTTCGTTGTTTGCGAATATCATGAGGTCGTCGGAAAATACTCCTTCTGCTATAGTCACTGGTTTCATGAATCTATAGCCCACGCTTAGCTTCCTTGTCTTTCCTTTGAATTCTTTTAGGATATCGTCCTTTATTATATTAAATAGTGTCGCGGACGTGATGCCAACTAATTGCAAATAAAAATTGGCAAATTGGTAAAATTGGCAAATATATGGTAAGTTAGTGTTATGGCCGAAAGGCGGAATTACATCATAAATAAGTATATTTACTATTTTTTAAATCACTTGATTGTTTCACAAAAATACACTTTATCGGGACGTAAAACACATTGGCTATAATACCCAAACCCAAATAAGTATGATTAAGTATGATTAGGTCGTGACTTCACATTATATTTTAAATTATTTAATTTTTAATTTTGTAGATAATATGCCGTACATACCGTACATATGATTATTTGAATATAATATTTAGTGCTGGAATTGTTTTGTGAACCACTAATAATAAATCATGTCCATACGTATAATTCACGCCGTTTACTCATTTTTCCTACTTGTAATACCTGTGTACACTGTTCACTGTACACAGTATATTATAGACCCAGTTCTGTGCTACACTTATTTAATGGCATTGCTATAGCAAAACAAATATTTGTGTTTGCCTGCCAGGAGCTCGACTCTTTTCTCCCGCCTATTCGATTACACGTAAATAACATTTAGATGATTCAGATGAGCTGGCGTGGGTAATCGCTGGTGGTTTGTGAGCGACAGATTGCCTGATTAAGAGCGTCTCGTTGCGCCCGACACGGCGCTCTATAACAGAAGATGTCAAGCCAAAGACAGCGATGATACTTTCGAGAGAGTGGGTGGTGAACACCCCTCGAATAACCATCCTCTACCTCTGTTTCGTAAGTTCACTTTGTGTGCTACTTTATACAGAAAGATTTCGAGGGAGTTATTGGGGAGTGTTTGGCTATTTGATTACAGTTTTGGGTACGCAATCAATGTTTGATGTCGTCTCATATATCTTATTTGTCACCACCTTTTCAACCATTAACACAAGCATATTGTAATTCAAAATTGTTTTTTTCCATATTTAACTATGATAAATTTGTTTAGACGATTTATATTTGATAATAATATAATAATAAAAATACACAGTAATAATATTACAATATTCTGTATTACCATTCGCACCAATTGAGTATCTCACAATACATATACACCTGAGATATTTAAACATTAAAACCACATTGTGCAAAATAATTTAATAAAATTATTTGTTTGCTTTGCATGCAAATTATATTAACGCAAAATTTGCTTTTACACCCGTGCTTGGCATAAATAATTTTAATAAATCCACAATGTATACGCAAACCTCGAAATTAGGGCGTTCATTATCGATGTTGGTTACATTCTCACCACTGTAACACGGATAATTAATTAGGATTTTAGGTGTAGGATATTTGATTGCCAAAATACTAATAGTTATTTATGCATTAAGGGAATAAACGAAGGTATTAATCCCGAAGCCATAACTTATGTTATACAGTGTGCATCTGTGTGATGTTGTCCTTTTGGTTTGTCATGTCTTAGAGGTTTTGGGGTGACATAAATGTAAAATCGTAATCAATATATTCTACTCATGCGTCTTTAATCACTACTGAATCGATTGGTCTAGCATACACTATATACTTAACCAATGTACAAATATTGCTTACAACTAATTATTGTGCATCGACAGAAGTGCAATAGACTTGCATGGCTGCGCTGTGTCAGCATGTCGCACAGGTCAACGTCCACTACATCTGTGGCTACCATACATAGCAAAATTAGCATTGGGATATTTTAAAAGATAAGGATTTCTGCTTCTCCAAAACCAACAGAGATTTACTTCTGTCAAATAATTTTCATGTTATATAATTATTTAAAGGGATATTGATAATTAAATGGTGATTGAGTTGTATTGAGTTAGCAAATTCTAAAAATAACACCAATCTGACAGTAATGTAAATTTGATTAATTCAACTACCTGCTGTTTCATAGGTGACAATCACATATTTAGGCACAGCAATAGTTAATATTGACATGATTCACCAATGTTAATTTTGCTATGTCTGGTAGTCACAGATACACACTGTATACTCGGCTGAGGGATTATTGAGGTTTATTCCCGAATTGCATAAAAAAAACTCCTGGTAAATTTACATTTAATTTAGATTATTAATTTGATACTTGAAACAATCGTTAACAATTCTGGTAGCGACAGCTGTGGCAGCTATCATCTTAACAACTTTTTAATGTCCAATAAATTCATATCTGTGGTATTCAGAAGCTGCGTATCAACCCATGACCCCACAAATCCCATGCTTGCACCCATTACCTGAAGTAGCATCGAACCCATAAGATATCAGATGATTGTCTGTAAATAAATATTGTGAATTTTCATCTAATGTTACTGTTTCTATTACAAAATAATTAAATAAATTTCACTTGGTTCAATTTAAAAGTGTTGATGTAATTAAAATCAACTGATTTTGATTAATAAATCTTTTATTTCAATTAAAATTGATTTATTCTTAAATTAATAAATTGCACTGTTTGTGCAATGCATAGGTAAACAATTAAAAATATAATATAACTATAGAGTTAGCATGCTCTAAAATATATAATTGTAAGTAAGTAAAATATTTTTCTTTTCTGCCACTTTTGGTGGTATTTTAAATTTAAGAATTTCTTGAAAACAAACCATATGATTTAATTCATGATGTAAATCTATTGATTGAAATCACATTTAAACTGTCAAAAACTGATCAGAAACATAAAAAATCTTTTTTTTTCATGTTTTATTCCAACCCTGCATTAAATAATGAAAAAAACTTTAATATTTCCGTGTACAGTCTTCTTGCAGCTGCTGAATTTCTTTGGTAATCGCCCAGTATGAAAACTGTTGCCGACTGTTGGTGTAATTTTCCATAGTTATCCAAGAAAATATATTTACGTTTTACAGAATAACACTCAAAATTCTTCTTTTCTTAACAAAAACAGTTTTTTCTAATGTCAATTAATATTATTTAACAATTAGGGAATGTTTCTAAGCACACTACATTATTATTGGAATTTGTTTTTTTTTTAATTTTTATTGTATGTGTTCTGCCAAGTTTAACCTCGTATATTTCAGAAACGCGTTCAAAAAGTATACCTTTTTTATGACGATAAAGCTAATTGACCGAAAAATGGCATTTGATTTAAAAAAATTATAATCTCATAGTTTGTATGTAGTACAATTACTTATGTAGTAATAACCATAGAAGAAGCCCTGTTCCCACGCCACTATATTTACTCAGATAATTGTAATTATTTTTGAATATGTGCATTTATAGTGGGTGACTCGTCGCAAAATATCAGATTTCCAAGTCTGCTCTAGCAGAAATATTAATAAGAAAACTGATTTGCTATGTAAGACTTTAAGGTCCTATATTTTTTAAACACACGCTATTAGAAAAAAAAATTACTTTTTCATTAAATTTTGCCTTTCTTGGCATGCTAGTAGATTTATGCAATGAAGTTGTGAGACACCTTGTATATAGGGTGTACAAGATACGGACCAACAGCATGGGGAACTCGGAAACCGTAAAAGTTACAAAGGCGGTTAGATTACAAAAAAGTTGCGCAATTTAGTGGTCAGTAATGTTCTGTTGAGAAAACTAGAAATTTCCAATTACTTCTGGAGATATTAGACAAAATCCAAAATTTTGCTATATCGTTTTTATGTTTTGCTGAAGTTATTTGAAAAGGTATAAAAAAAACAAAAAGCACTTTCTCATTGCCACTTTTTTAGATCTACAAGACATTGTTTATAAATTTTCATTACAATGTTTCGTTTCAAAGAAATCATCATCAACTTTATATTTTTATATGGCCCGTAAATAAAGTACACTCTGTATCACAGTATGATTTCTTATATTTTTATTCAGAAAGAAAAACTTGTTAATACATTTCAAACATTTTGGTGCAGTAGGCATTGAAATAAGCAAGAAAGACAAAATGTATCATCTAATTTTATGATTTCACGATAATTAAATGTACAGAACAGTTCTCGTAATACCATAGTAAAAAAAATAATAAGTGTGGCTCTGAATAACTATAATATTTCTATATTTAACGACTATTCGTGCTAAATTGTTTTTAGTTACTATTTTGGTAACTATTCAGGGTTAAAATTACGTAATAATTGTTGTATTCGTCGTCATTAAGTGACCAGAACAATTCTCATATCACAGTAAAATATAATCTGTATAGTTCAAAATAACTATAATGTTTCAATGTTTAACAACTATTCTTGCTAAATTATTTGATGTTACTATTTCAGTACATATTCTGGGTTAAAATTATGTAATAATGTTTCTATTCGTCGCCGTTAAATGAACAGAACAATTTTCATATCACAGTAAACAAATAATAAGTGTGGTCCTCAATAGCTATAATGTTTCAATGTTTAACAACTATACTACTATACTACTACTATAGGTAAATTATTTTTAGTTACTATTTTGGTACCTATTTTGGGTTAAAATTAGATAATATTTTATGTCTTAGTCGTCATAATTTCAACGCCTACTACAAAAAAATGTTAAAATAGTATCTAAAAAAGGTTGGTACCTACTTTGGGTTAAAATTAGATAAAATTTTATTTCTTCGTCGTCATAATTCGTAATAGGAAATGCTATCTAGTACAGGGTGTACATTTTTGACAGGCCATATAAAAAAATAAAGTTGATGATGGTTTCTTCGAAACGAAACGTTGTACTGAAAAGCTGTAGACGCTGTCTTATAGACCTCAAAATGTGACAATGAGAAAGTGCCTTTGGTTTTCTTATACCTTTTCAAATAATTTCAGTAAAAAATAAAAACGAAATCGCAAGATTAGTTTTCTCAAAAGCATATTACTGACCTCTAAATTGCGCAACTTTGATCTTTATCTTGGACACCGTGTATAGGGTGTCCAAGATTACCCACTAAATTGCACAACTTTTTTGCAATTTAACCGCCTTTGTAACTTTTACGGTTTCCGAGCTCCCCATGCTGTTGATCTTTATCTTGGACACCCTGTATAATGATATTAATTTGAAAGTACATGACTTGTGTTATGACCACTAATTAGGTAAAATATTTTTAAATCATTATTTCACGAGAGACATAAATGCAACGTTTACAATCAACGCAAAAATGAACACAAGATTAATGTTTGTGTTACTTTACTGCAGAATTAAAAATATTGTATCTTGCTGGGTTTTAGAGATACATTGCATTGTATTAATAATAAGTAAATATGTTTTGAAATTACAATGATTTTGCAATATAAAACAAAAGAGACAATATAAAAACATTACAAAACAAATGCACGGAAGTAAGTTAAACAAATTTAATTTTAAAAGCAACTCCTAAAATTAAAAAAAAATTAAAAACACAGTTAAGTGACACCTATTTTGTAATCACTCAACAGAAGAACACCCAAAACTAATTAAAAATAACACCATAAATAAGGGAGAAGACAATACAATGATATTAACGTCCATTGAAAATAGCGCTACACAACTAATCATACTCGAAAATGCTCCAGGCAAACTCAATTAGTATACAAGAAATAGAAACAAAATATGCAATTTCGCTGAAGCGAACCGACAACCCAGCGTATGCAGAAGAGGTACCAGCTGCCCAAGAAAAAAACCAGGAGAAGTGGGTTATTGTAGAAAGACATGAAACATACTCCAAAACAAGAAATACACAACAACCCGTAAAAAAATCACATAATAATAGGAGACTTAAATATAGACATTGCAAGAATAAATGAAATAACCAGACACTACAGAATAAATCTAACAGAGAAGGGATTTATATTGCTTCGCAAAACAAGGAAAATAGACTACACTCATAGTAATCCACGTGGGGAAAACTCGCATCATTGACCACGTTTTTGCGAATACAAAACTACAATGAAGACACTACCCACAAACATCTGTGATCACTACGCGACCTTAATAACTTCCCACACAGATACCCCTATTGGAAAGTACCACACATATTAACAAAAGCACACAAATCATAAATAAATAAAACATAAATTAGAAAAACATTCAAATAATACTACTATCAATAACGTTGAAGAACTATCTTCTACAATGCAAACAATAATCTATACATTCCAAAAGGAAACAGAAATCAAGAGAAGAGAAAATAAACCCTGGATAACAAAAGAAATAACATCAAACGTCAAAGTACGAGACAAACTCAGAAAAAGACACAGAAAAACACAAACGATGCACAAACAGAAAATAAATATCGATAATAAAAGAAAAAGGTAAACGAGCTTCTAAAAAAAATACTATTCAAACAAAAGCATGGGAAACCATAAACTCACTTATTTATTTACACTTTTCACTTACTTCACATCTTATAATCATTGCACCAGTGTTATTTCCATGTGATTTACTTTTTTCGTGTATTGTATTGCGTTGTACGAGCACGTGGCCCTCTTGCCGACAGTTCGTCACATCCTGTTGCGGCTTGCGCTTGTGCATAATTGCCGGTGGCGGCCATCTTTGAGGAAGTCGCGTCTTGGTATAGAGTGTCATGCGTTCCTTTTTTTAGATTATTATGCGATTATTATCACCACGTTTTGTTCACCTTCTGACTTTTTTTATAAAATAAACTTACCTACTTTGTCTGGGGATATTATTTCGTAATTTGAACAGACCGATTCACCCGGTCATATCGTTAATAAAATTACGTAGAGCCACCCCTAGCTCTAGTTAAGACCGGAGGACCGGATCGCCGTCTTCACTGAGCGGGCCCTGGGCCGAGATAGCCGTACAACGAGGGGTGAACGAGTTACGCTGACAAAGCAAGTAAGGTAGGGCGAAGGGAGAAAGAGAGAGGTGAAAAAATGGGGTTGAACAATATTTGCAATTGAGTTGTTTCACTATTGCCATCGGTAATCGATATTAACATATCAGTGCTTCAAATATAACTGCAAAGGCTCACACTCAACATTATCTGGCCCCAAATATACTTGCAAAATTAATATATTATTTCTAACTTTTTTGTTCTTCATGATATTAACGTATTTTAAAACTTAGAAATTGTGTTCAATGCTGATATACATTTCCAGCAAAAAGAGGCCGGTCCACCATTTTTTCTATATATTAATAAATCCGTATATTTCTGATTTTTAGACAACTTTTATATATTTACAGTTATACGTTACAGACACGATTACATCACAAGAAATAATAATAATCTTGTAATGTAATTAAATAGCGATTTATTTGTAGTATTTAGTTATTATACAAATACCACAAATAAATCGCTGTTTAATTACATTACAAGATTATTATTATTTCTTGTGATGTAATCGTATCCAATATGTATATGCCAAATTTGAACGCTGCCCGAATTCACGTTAAATCAGCATTGAATGATGCATTGCCCCAGGTACAATACGGTAGCTTGGCCAATTTACATTTTAAATAATTGCCTGTAATTAAATCCTGAAGTGAAACAGGTGTTCTAGTAAATCGCAGAATCAAATTCTAATAATAGATACAGAAACGATACGAGATACGAGAAAGTTTCTCTGTGGTAGGTACATTATTTCGATTAATTTTCTATTTCTGTTTGTTGTAATGTTACATTTTATTTTATTTTTTTATTTTCTGACGCAATTCTTATAGAACTCCTGGCTTACCAAAAACTATATGTATTGATATGATCGTAAATATTAGAATCGGATAAAGCACAAGTGGAAGAATATTAATACATTGAAAATTATTTTTTATTGTCTATTCCCAAATTTCCTTTGATAGGAATTTAAAAATTAGAAAGTCTTTGAACAGCATACTTTTTTCAAAAAAAAGAGTAGAATATTCACACGTGTCAGTAAAATGATTAATAAAAATGGAATAAACAAGAGTAATAATTTAATTAAAAAATAAAACTCAATATCGTTCTGCAGCCTAATGATTTGTGTAAATATTACATGTATTGAGTAGTTACTTGAATTTAGGCTACATTTTAAATAATTGTGTAGTGAACAATCTAGCAAAAATGCTTTAAATGTATCCATTTTAGATGAATAAGTTTTAAATATGTTCCAAAACAGATTGTGCAGCAGTTACTCCAACAAAATAACTCAATCGCTGTATTTATATTACTTTGTTAGAACTTACCCTAACAGTATTAACAATGGCAAAAACCACACCCTTAACTCCTCCTATAACGAATCTGGTTAAATGTCCTGCACTTTATAAATCGTTTATAGTTTGCAATTTAAGCGTAGAAAGTAACGGTTACGTCGATAAAGGAATTTTTAAATCGGCAGCTTTAATTGGCTTTTAAGAAGAAGTGAATTGAGAAATACGGCAGATTCAGACATTATGCTTCTCATGAAGTTGTTAATTTTACGGTCGCTCTTAAACGCATAAAAGCCGCGAATATAGTAGTAAACTGGGAATATGATCATTTTTCTTAACACGTAAAATTTATATTTTCTAGAACACATCATAAATGCATTAAATCAATCAAAGAATTTCATTTTTTTTAATATTCCAGTCTGGTTGTAATTATAACAATATCGCGAATATTTATGATATTCGTTAATAACATTCTCATAACTCCTATAATAATTAAAGCATAATTATACGCATTTTCGAAGATTGAAGACGTATAACTAGCCATTTGGCCAATGTACCTTGCAAAAATTCTGAAACGCAAATCCGATGTGGGCACATGACTTTCACATCACATGACTTTCACCATAGTAGTAATAACAAAAATATATTTGATATTTAGCCATACAAATGGATATATTTGTTAGCATTACATTACAGAGAACAAGAAAGAATACAAAGTCACGTATGTGATAAGAGTGTAAAATTACAAAAAATTAAGAAAACAAAAATCTATTACCTGATGTGGTTGCGATCATTTGAATAAACTTAGAACTAACATTATAATTACAGTGATAGCTTAAAACTAGAATTAGTAAGATTACAGCTACTGCGATACGTGTTCACCATGAACAGAATTAAAATGTATCACATGCATGTACCTGTACCTGTACAGAGTAATATGCTTTGTCGGTTAAAAACTTTCCCACCTGCATCCAAAATGTTTTGGAGGTTTTGTTGCACAGTTTTTTAAGGTAGATGGTGGTACAGGTTGGCACGAATGAGTGATGACGTATTACGCGTACTATATTCAATAGTAATATGTTAAGTGCATAGTGACTTGCCGGCAATTCACGGCAACAAGCTCGAGTGCATCACTATAGCGGGTATTATCTAAGCAAGGAACTATGCACGAACCATATTTTGCATGACTATTGCACGTGTCGTATTGGCATTGACAAATATTTAATAAATATTATAAAAATGTCTTCCAACCGGTTTGGCATCAAAGCTCTTACAAATATTAAGCAAGAAATTGTTGGCCCCACCAGAGAATACCTTATCCAAAATTCAACAAGCACATCTTCAACAAGCGAAACTACAGCAAAAAAGGGTATTACTGTAATAAATTAAAACGACTGCACTTGTAATTTTAATTAGGCATTTAATTTCTTGATGGCTTATGTTCACTTAGTTCCTTTCTTAGTTTCACTAATATTGACATTGATATTAATTAGTGAAATAATGTAAAAGTATGTACACAAATTTGGAAATAAAAATCCAATTCGGTATTTTATTTTGTAGGACCTAATATTATTCTCCTCGAAAGTGATAAGTGTTCGACAGCAATTATCACTTTAAGCGGTATCTCTGGGCAACAATTTAAAATTTGAGTTATTTCATTGGTCCGTCAGTGTGAAGTTTCATATGTAAATGTGACAAGTGCAATAGTCATGGTAATCAGCGTTTATCGTATACTTGCTGATGTTGCTTTTGACCATCAACAATATTTTGTAAATGAATATGTAGGGAAATGCAGTTTGTTTCAGATGAAATGTGATTTACATGATATAATTTGGTCAAGATTGAAAAGAAAACGTAAGATTCTTGTTTGAGCTATATAAACTCGAGACATCGTTGTAGCAGCGCCCCGCACTACGACGTTTTATGATAAGTGGCTATATACAAGAAAATAGTGAACGTGTAGAAGCGTGTGGTCATTAAGAATGGGTTCTAGTTTCAAGGTTTCATAATAACCTGTGCAAATATTTTTACAAACGTAAATAACGTCGTAGTCCCATTTTATAATTCTATCTAAAAATAGTCTTACAAATTATATGTTACTCCAAAAACTGTCACTTAGCCTAACATGTAGTTTAGGTGTTTCCGTTGTAACTAAGAGTGATGTGTAAGAGTGATGTATCATCTGCATAGAGAGTGGTGTTTTCTAATTTCACGTATCGCGTTAATTCGTTTGCGAAAATGATAAAGAATATTAGTCCTAATACCGAGCCTTGGGGAACACGCTCGGTTGAGTCTAGGAATTTCGACATGCTACTGTTGACTGCAGATTTCTGAATCTTCGGTTTGATAGGAATGATTTGAGTAGTTTTAGACACTTATCGCGAGATCCAATAGAGCTTTTCCACCATAAAGTTGATATCCAGATAGTCAAAAGGTGGGGTCATAAAAATTACAAAGGGCCAGTCAACTCACAAATCGCGCGTTAATGATGGTCACAATTCCGGTATTTCACTGGCTTAGTCACAGACAAATACTTGACAAATTCGATTAATTCTGTGTTCACCAACGCGAAACCGATATCAGGGAAGAGGAGAAATTGAATTAATTTGCGTGTTAGGGTTTTTCTATAGGCAACCTCGCCACCAGCGTTGTACGTAAAAATTATAACGTTACATGTTTTATATTTTTCTTTGAGATCTTTGCTCGCGCGGTACCGTGATATTGTTGATTTAAAAATAGCATCTACATCAATTTCATCAGCCTGAATCATCAATTCTCTTGTTTCAACCGTATTTTCACTAGGTAGTTTTCACAAAGACTTATCCTATTGACGATCCTCAAAGAGTACCTTGCAATTTTATAAAAGATCAAGTGCAGATGCTAAATCGAAATATTTTCTTTGTATTAGCCTGCTTATTGAACTAATGTAGTTTAATATTTTATACCAAATAACTATTGAACACAAAACTTAAATGTTTTGTACAATTTATTACACTCGAGGCTCTATCTCGTATTAAATAATCAATTTCTTGGTTTGAATAAAGTCTTTTCATAAAAGCAAAGCATCATATATGAAATCTTAGAGGCCTGTCCCTCCCCTTTAAAGGCCTCTATCTAATCTCCCATCTAGTGTCAATCAATGATTTCAATGTTAATCTTTGGACATGTTTTAAAAGAATTGCCCATTAAAAAGTAGATAGCGAAAAGAATGAATATATTTTTGTTGTTATTTAAAATACAGTACACTAGCCAGTCTCTTAAAACTTGCTCTGCATTGCTTAAAATTCGTGTATAATAATTTGGGCTAAATTTTTAGGTTTAGCTTCATCGACCAGGAAGGATATAATTTCCAGTTCCAAGGTTAGAATTTTAGCACATACGATAACGATGTGATAATATAGTTGTCACAACAAACCTACGATAACGCGGAGATGTCATAAATTACGACATTGGCGCCAATTTTATTACAGCCAATCTTACCTAAATTTTATGTTATCGTGTGCGCCCAAAATCGGCCGATTATCATTGCTTGCCGTTTACCGTTTGTTGACGTTCTTATTTTGTTGATGTTTATCGATTGTTGACGTTTATCGTTTGCGCTTTGGAGATTTAACATATCGCGACTTTATCGTATTTGCCGAAATCCCACCCCAGGAATTGACATTTGCCGTTGGCATCACGTGAGTGCCTAGTAGAAAGGAGAAACAAGGTGGGACAACAAAATAGCGGTGGCTTCATTAGTCGGTATCAATAGTTCTTCAGCGGCCTCCATTTATTGTTATTGTATTAGTTCGGAAAATTTAAGTGGACATTTGTAGTAGTTAATGTTCATTAAAAATTCAAAATTATTGCATTCAAAATTATGGCAAGTACACGATCTATTAAACCTAGGACAACATCTTTGTGTCCTGTGTTTTCATTAGGAAAAGAATTGAACGATCGAGTTTTGCCAACCTTTTAAGATGTTATGAAGTTTATTCTTCAAGTTCATGATAAACGTTTGATTAATGTGTCGTATAAGGAAGCAAGTTTTCAAAATATATCTAAAGTAATTAATTATTAATTATATCTAAAGTAGTTGTAGAAAATGCGGTGGAATTATGGAGAAAAACTTCAATCCAGCACCAAGTAATCAACGAGTTCTTAAAATGCTTAAATATTACCATAAAAAATGGAATTAGAAAGGTCTATTCATCGAAAGGACATGTTCATAATCCAAGTAGAGAGATTTTCAAGTGACTCTAGAAGCAATTTGTTCGTCATTTCATCATGTAAATGTGCAAATTTTTCTATATGCAACTGCCCTAAAACGAACAAATTACCAATTATAGAGCAAGTTTTTCTCACTGATCAACTGAGAGAAAATAGCAATTAATACTGTGGACTTCAAGACGACATCAAAATTAAATGAAGAGAAGAAATAAAAGTATATAATAGCAAAATGAGAGCCACAAGTGCAAAATCAAATGAACAGGATAATAGAAAAACAACCTATACTTGTGAGATAGAAAAATATGTTAACCTAGACCCTAAATTTCGTGACGAAACATTTACAAATGATGAAGAATTTATAGTAAAGAGTCCAAATAAAAAATATACCATTTTATGTGTTAAAGTCCCTCAAATGAGAATATCTTTAGGCACAGTCGCACGAGAATGCGATATATCTGGAATTTTAGTCCGTTCAGCTGCTAAACTTTTCAGCCTTCAAAGTTCAAATTGAGACCAATCAAGTTCAAATTAGACCAATCAATTTTAATTTGCGACCAATCAAGTTCAAATTCGGACCAATCCATTTCAAATTTAGACTAAACAAAATCAAGTTGACACTAAACAATATCAAGTTGAGAGTCAACAAATGAAATTTATTATAACACCATAATTAATTTATGTGTCGTATTATAAATGCCACGCTACATAAAAAAAAGCATACGCAATACATCTGAAGAAGAAGCTGGGTGCTGCTTATGATAATAATGGAGATTGTAAAACCCTAGCTAACACGATGGGCATGAATAAGAATTCAGAAATAATCACTTACTTCGAATTAGTCCATATAGACCAATGTTGAACCCGATTGAGAGTGCATGGCCAATTAAGAAATCTGGCGTGAAAGAAGATTTGGCGGTACAAATGCCACAAATTTTGAATGGAAAACACAGGAATAATATGGCACAAACAGAGTTTAGCCTTCAAAGGTTGGAAATCATAATTAATGAAAACGGAAGAAGAAATAATGTTGTCAATAATTTTGCGAGTTTTGTGACAGGTATCTAAAAATTTATTGCTGCTGGGTTAAACACGTAGTTTTATTTTAGTAGTTTATTCCTTAGATTGTTTTATTCTTTGTTATGTAATGTCAATATTTAATATTAGATAAATGAATAAGTTATATTATAATAACATTTCGTTAATATACATATTGGTAATATTTTCAAATTAAAATTGTTTACTGTCAACTTGATTTTGATTAATCTCAATTTGAAATTGAAAACCTCATTTCGAAATTGTTAGATCTCAAATTGAATTTGATTCAATTCAATTTGAATTTGATTGTTTCCAATTTGAAATTGATTGTTTCAATTTGAAATTGATTGGTCTCAATTTGAATTTGTTACTTCCCAAAATGAAATTGATTGGTCTCATTTTGAACTTGAAAAGGTTGAAAATGAGACATCTAATGACAAAAACAAAATGAGACATCTAATGTTTTAGACCAATTTAAGATTAGAAGAAAAAGAAGAAATAATAGAAGTTTGCTTCAAACAACTGAATCCATTAAAACTCATTGAATTCTATCAGAATTCTTTCGGACGGAAAGATAATACCTTAAAATTGGAATGAGTGGTCACAAGTATTATAAACGTAGTGTTGTTGACTAACACATAGCTTTTATTGAGAAACTTAACTCTAAATATATACGACATGTAACACCTGAATCAGCCACTGCACGAAACTGTACGAAAAGTATATTACAAAATTTGAATGCTAACTTGTCACAGCTGATGACACCAACAAACACGGGTGGTAATGAAGGAATCATTCGAAATATAAATTAAAACAAGGACGACTTCGATATATATGTTTCAATTCAATTTGAATTTGATTGTTTCCAATTTGAAATTGATTGTTTCCAATCTGAAATTGATTGGTCTCAATTTGAATTTGTTAGTTCCCAAAATGAAATTGATTGGTCTCATTTTGAACTTGAAAAGGTATAGTATCACAAAATGAGACATCTAATGTTTTAAACCAATTTAAGAATAGAAGGAAAAGAAGAAATGATAGAACTTTGCTTCAAACAACTGAAACCATTAAAACTCATTATCTTCTATCAGAATTCTTTCGGACGGAAAGATAAAACCTTAAAATTGGAATGAGTGGTCACAAGTATTATAAACGTAGTGTTGTTGACTAACACATAGTTTTTATTGAGAAACTTAACTCTAAATATATACGACATGTAACACCTGAATCAGCCACTGCACGAAACTGTACGAAAAGTATATTACAAAATTTGAATGCTAACGTAAACTTGTCGCAGCTGATAGCTCTAGGATTTGATGGAACACCAACCAATACGGGTGGTAATGGAGGAATCATTCATAATATAAATTAAAACATGAAAGACGTCGATATGTCAATTGCACGAGAACGATCTTCCATTGCGGCATCTTTTTGTAAATTTAGTTGGACGAACAATGAGCCTTGAGAGTAATTCTGACCCTTTTGGTACATTGTTGCAGATGTATCCACTCCAATTGAATCCAAGTCCACTAATTGAAGCAAAGGACTTAAGTACGGACCAACAATATCTTCTGGAAATGTGCCGTGCAGTTGTAAATTGTTATTGTCAGTGTGACTAGCTAAAAGAAATCCAGGGAAATCAGCTCATTCTCGTTGGTTTACCTGTGCAAACAGAATACTACGGTTATCACTTGCAATAACCGTTCAGAAAATCTATTTATACTTGCAACGTATATGGTTAAAGTATACTCACCAGTTTGGTTTATAACAAAAATGCATTATTTATGCTTAGATAGCCCAAAAAATGTGCTGTACATTGTTAAATAATCACAGTCCATGAGTGAAGATATTTCGAAGCAAATAGAGTCACTCAGCGAAATGCTTATTTTGCTCATCCGGAGAACGTTCTACTATGTATGGTTACCGATCCACGAGAACACATCAAGAATCTTGCTTTACGTCGAATATTAAGCGCTAAAAGCAATTCTAAGAGGAAACCAATGAAAAGGAATGGGTCAAATATAAGAACCTTAAAAGATATAAGAACCGGATATGAACTATGAAGCAGACGATTATATCGATACTATAGATTTGCAAATTGGTGTGGAGTGTTATGTGCTAGTTTATGAGATGAGCAATGAAAGAAGCTATTGAAATCTGGAGAAAACATGGAGATTCCTAAAATCCTGTGTCACACTCAAGCTGAAGAGAGAAGAATTAAGCTTGTCACAGAAGCTTAAACATCCGTGTGCTGCCAAATTCGTGGTGATGAATTCTTTCGAGCAAAAATTCAGTCCTAATAATTCATGCCATATTTTGAAACTGAAAGAGATTATACATTTTAGGAAACATGCCATATATTATATTTCTATTTCTATTATATTTTATATTATAATGTATTTCATTTTGGGCAGTAATCTGTTATTACAGCAAAAATTGGGTGGTCAGTTCTGGGTTATTTTGAGATATTTAGCGAAGAACTGCTAGAAAAATCGTAATTAAAAAAAAAGTGTATTTGAATTGACCTGCGGACCCTCAAGATATTTTTTTGATATAAAGAGTAATTCATTTTTTCCATTTCGCATTATTAAAATGCTCATTATGTATATTGAATCTCATGTTTAAAACAACACATTAATCGAATGGGTAAATAAAATGTTTACATTTTCACTTTATTCACTAAAACCATTGACAACGTGAATAAAGTAAAAACATACGTATACATAAGTATAAATACGCACTATCCTTGAAATTTTCGTTGTCACCTGACAATGTGACACTTCACGCAAATTCTTCATTTCTGATAACGAATTGGAAAAAATGTTGTACAAGTGAATAAAGCAATTTTATTCACTTATACCATAAATAGCAATTATATTTCGAGAACTAAATATGCAACTTTTTCGCTCTATTGCCAACACGTAAACATTTTTTTAACTAAAATTGTGTGGCGGACCCTCGAGATATATAACGTTATTCATATATGTCTTCGGGGACTCAAAACGCAACTTTCTTAGACTATTACTAAGTCAATATATAAAAAAATATTATGGCCATTTTCACTCCACCCTAATGTTCATGTGTCTGCACAATTCCAAACATGAAATCGGTCTGAAAAACTGTGCATGTGGACCATCCTTTTTAGGAATGAGTGCTTACAACTTGTGTCTTTATAAAACTTGTAACGTACCGTTCATTCTAGGACATCCACCTCGCCTCTTCTCTTGCCATGAAAAAATTATTTATTACTTACGGTTCCAGTAAAATAAAAATGAAACTTTTCGAGCTACAATTTTCGGATATGTAATAGATACCAGCCCTCCTTCACGCTCTCCATATGCGAGTTAAGAAACTTTCTCAACCCCTGCACATAACTAAAACATAGTTTCTTATAATAAATTCGCATTACAGGGATCACAATTCTCCTACGAAAACTGCCATAAAACTTGGAAGGTACAAAGCAACTTTTTGAAACTTCGGCGTTTAAAAACCCGTGGCGCGTGCTTCAGCACCATTCGCTGAATATTTACGTGCAGAATGCGATTGCACGTGAGTGCCCCCCCCCCCCCGCCCCTCGCCGAACGCGACGCACATAAAATAATTGATTAATTCGCGGCGGGTCAATTAACTAAAGTCAGAAGTAATTGCCCCATAAATCAGGGTTATAGGTGCATATGTTACTGTGAGTGGCCTGGCTGATTAAAGTTTATTGCAATCCGGCGACCTCATTTCGACAACTTTCGTGCTCAAACTGTAAAGTTTTTACGGTCTACACTCGTTTTGTTAACAGCTAGCAGGAAAATAGTGTCATAAGTTATGGTGTGCAAAATATTAAATCTCCGTAATACTACAATACATAGTGTCCCAGAAAATATTCTAACTTTGTTTATGTATCTTGGCAGGTGGCGCTTAGTTATAACTCTCTTAGTTAAAAATTTAAATTCCCACTGACATTTTTTTCTTGTAACTTGTCATTTCAAAATTAATTAATAAAATTCAGACACACACATTTTTTATTCTAAATTAGCTGCTTACAGCGCCATCTAGGCCCACATGTTTATATGAACTTTTTTATTTCGTTTCCAACGCTGACTCAATACCCAAATATTCGGAACCTATTTAGCAAACACCCTGTATAAATAAATTGGGCAATAATTATTATTATCGTAAGCAACAATAATTGCTGATGCTGTGGCTACTAACTTTTCCCAAGAAACGATCTGCCGCACTATCGAATTTTACCATAACAAATTTCGTTTAATCTATTTCGAGTTAACAATAACACAAGACTGCAGCTTGCTGCACTCTTGATACAAGTTAACGATTTTTTAATGTTTTTGTCGTTAAGAAAATTTTGCAGTGAACTTCGTACAACGATTCTCGTGGTACATATGTGCTCTACATTAATTATAATTATAGTAAATAATAAATGAATATTAACAGGAAATGGAGAAATGAAATTTTAATTACAGCTGAAATAAGATATACCAGAAAATGAATAACCCCCAATTTACTTGGAGGCAGGCGTATAAATATTTCCACAGTGGAGAAATTAGTTCTGGGTTTGCACTGCCACCGGAATCGGAAATGTGTCTGATTGTGTTTACTGAAAGTGCCCGAGGAAATCTAAACCCAGCCGATTATTGCATACGTGGAATAACGTTTACACAGAACATAATCTACATAGCATTGAAATCACATGCACACCAAACTTCCCAACGTATTGTTCATTATTATCCAGAAAGTAAAGGTTGAAAATGTAAGAAAAAACTGTTAGCCACCCTGTGGGGGGTGTTGAATATAAATTAAAATTTCGTTTAATTTTATTATTTCATAAGATTTGAACCCCTCATTAAACATCGAGGCTACCTTATTTTTTATAATAAAATTTGCCGCCAATTATATGTGCTCATTCTGCATTGACTGCAAATTTGGATTTAAACGCATCAGCATAATATCTGCAATTCAAATAATTACTACAGAATGAATGGCTTCAATCAGAATCTCATCGGGTGCATCAACAGCACAGCGAAATTTATTTAGCTGGAGAATTGCAGCAAATTGCAGTGCGGTTGCGGTCTGGTGTTGCAATTAAAATTAATTTACGGTCATCCCCCCGCTCTTGTAGACGTGATTAACCATCCTCAGATTCCTATTCTCACGTGCTTACGCTGGATCGGAATTTAGGGACGTGCCAAGCTACGCACAGGACATAATTACTGCGTAGGCGAAGGACACACCATGCCCTAGCTGAATATTAATTGCCACTGCTGAGATATTGCCAAGCGGGGTACTTATCCGAACTGATTAATTGTATGGTGATCCATCACGCTACACCCTTATTATGCATTATTGAATGACAATAATCAAATGAATAATCGAGTAATTATGGATATAATCTTGATTATTACAATACACTCTGGAACGTGTGGTCGCTCTAGTTTCTCGATTGCAGAGATTTGCAAATTATCGTCATAAGTTGACAACACATACAAATATCAATAATAATACATAATCGCATATAGTCGCTCACCGAGTGCTGATTATGAATCATGGTTTCTCGAACAAATAACCGCGTTTTCTATGCTCGTTCAAATGCTGAAGGTGAAAGTGATAGAATGAAATGAAATATGCAACGGATGTCGAATTCTTGCAATATGGAGCGATGCGTCACTGTCAGTTATCGAAGACGACTATACCAACCTGTGTTGCTTCCGAATATCCTGAACGTATGCTTGAGAATATTTATTAAAGTAAAAATATCATAATAAACACAAATGTATAGCATGCGAACTGCTAGTACTGTGCCATTAATCGACCAGCACTTGACATTGCCTGACCGGACGGTACAGGTATTTGATGTATTGATGACCAAAGCCCGGATTTATAAGCATAAAAAAATAACAAAATAAGCGCTTAAAAATGCTTTAAAATCTTAGAAAATAAGCATATAAAATAGCATAAAGATTAGAATAAGCACATAAACGCAGAAAAAGCATGAAAAGTCATATTTTATTTTTTATGAAAATACAGAAAAACAAAACAAGACATAATTATATTAAGAAGAACGCACTATAGGACATACAAGTAATATTTTAATAACGTAGGTTTTGGTGATTAATATTAATAACAATAATAAATAATAACAAATAATGATTACTGCTCATTTTTAAATGAACGTTTTAAATGTTTTTCTAAATTTTCAATGGAAAATCCCATTCTCCTTTCACTGAGCACATTATTTAAGTGTGAAGAGCTTCTCTCCACATCCACACTTGTAAGCGGTGCATATTTAAATTTGAGTACAATTGTAATATTTATCAGCAAATCTTCCACGAAATCTCCTTTTACAACTGTTGATATTTTTTGTAACTCGTCAAACCCTTCATTATTTTACAAAACTGCATCACATTTTGTTTTAATAATCTCTCCTATAGATCCCCGAACGTTTGAGACGTCGTTCCTAAAATCTTCAACTATTTGAACCGCATCTACCAAAGTTGTGTCCTTTGCTTGGAGTTTATCAATCGCTTTGCTTACGAAACTGTAGTTGGTTTTTACGAATGCTAAATTTTGTACAACCCTCCTATCTTTAAGAACTTTGTGGCATTCTTTAATTGCCTCTGACACATTTTCGGGAAACTCTAACACAAGCTCCTTAAATGAATCGAAATGGTCGGCATAATAGCAGGCAGCATCTAGCCACGTACCCCATCTAGTTATAACCGGTGCCGGAGGAAGAGGTACATTTGGCATTCATTCCCTAAACATTTCAACACTCAGTGGAGCTTTTAGGAAAATGTTCTTCCCGGTTTTTATCAAATCATTGACCAGGGGAAATTGCAGCCTAATCGTTTCAGCAAGTCGATTAAAACCATGTGCCAAACAGGTGCAATGCATTAATTGCTCATAAAATACTTTTAAATTAGAATATGGCTTCAACATGTATGCAACGGCATCAGAAAGCATCAATAATAATTTATCATTTGGTACGGGGTTTGGCAAAAAAAATGTGTTAATCCATCGTGAACGAATTTGGCAATGGTATTACCATTTGTTTTTTTCCAACTGCTTGGAACTAATTAAAAATGCATTGGTGGAGTCTTCATTTAATATTCCAATCATTCACTGGGCGATGTACCGACCACATGAATAAGTAGTTTCATCTACACAGAACCATACTTAATTGTTGCCACTTATCTTTTTTATTTCCTCAATAGTGTGTTTATATACTTGCTCGACATAGTTTTTGCGAATGGTTGATTCGGCAGGAATATGTCTACAGGTGTATTTTGTTAAAAAGATTTAAACATACTATTATCTAGTTTTTTTTAACGGAATGTTAGAAGATACCATCGTATTGCATAAATCAAAATAAAATTCCTTTTCATTCTGTGTAGAAGAACTCGCAAAAGACTCGGAAATACTTTGCTGAGTACTCAGGGTACTGCTTAGAGATTTGTGTTTTTTTTTTATTTTCCAGGTGTACGTTGTTTTGATATGTTGTGTTATGTTAAATGTTTTCTCGCAGTTAATCTACAACATAATACATGCTTGTACCTATGCCAATAGCAACACAAAATAAAACTTACCGGTTTGATACAAGCCCTGCAAATCAATATGCCGTTCTCGTATTTTAATTCACAATGTCCACGTATCCATTCATCGATGGAAGATTTTACTTTCGGCATTTTTTACAAGAAAACTTATAAACAAGTAATACACCCAAGGCACAAGCACAACGCACTGAAGATTGAGATAAATTGGACTGAATTGATAGAACATTTGCCCCAGATGCGTTCTGTGCACGTAAAAATAGGGTAATCCCCGAAATAATCAAACTTTGTTTACCAAATATCACGTACGCACGCTCGCTTTGTTGACGATTTTGTGATAACCAATCACTCAAGACGTAACGGAGTAATATTAATACTGAATTCTCATTACAATAATGTGCAACAAAATATATTCCTGGCTAATATAAATAATATGCTATAAGATTGAGAAATAAGCAAATAAGCACAAATAATAAAGAAATATGCAAAAAAAATCCATTAAAGCAATTATAAGCTTAAAAACTGAAAATATGCATAAAAGCACACAAAAAAATTGTCACGTTACTTCATTTACTGAAATTCATATAGATACGAGGTCATTTTGGTCTACTATTAAAACTGATATATAGCATAATACCTAGAAATCCGCGCCTTGTTGATGACTTCTGCTTTTACGCAACTTCCAAAATAATGTTTCAAAGGAAGGCATGAATGTAAATTCAAGATTTATTTCTTGTGATTATCATACACAGGCACACGTCATAATAATACATCCTTATATTTTTATGACATACACAAAATCTGTTTTTCTTCAAACGTCATAAAAGTGACACCTTTAGTGACTCGATTCACAATCTTAAAGTTTTACTTCGTCTCCTAGTCAGTAAAAGTTTCACTTTTACTGACTAGGCAGTAAAAGTAAATTTGACAACATGATTGGATAATTTGTAATAAGAACGCCCTACGAGGGCGGGTTTAATATTGCACATACATATGGTGCGCATACATGATGAACAAAACAAAAAATTCAAACAAAACACAAATTTATTTATTGTTAAAATGTAAATTAAAGGTACAATTTGATATTTTAGCCCCTTGAAAACTGATTGCGCTGGCAGCAACAGCAGCACTTACAGCACCGCTGTCGCCAACCATTTTGCTGCTACCACAGATATTTTCTACTTTTGATGTCTTACTATCTGGTATTTTTACGTGTAGCAAAGATCCCAAGTCTTGAATATCTGTCGTGTTCATTTTTACGAGTTCATCGCAACGGCATGCCCCTGATATGCCAAATATCAAAATAATCTGAAAATACGATTTAGGGTTTAATTTTGTATTTGTTTATTATTCTAAGAACTCACCTTTGTCGCCAAGTATTTCTCGTTAGGAGCATCGGATAAGAACTTGTCGAACTGTTCCTTTGTCAGCACTCTTGCCTTTTTGGGTGTATAACCCTCATTTTGTTTTTTAAATATGCACGTAGTTTTAAATATTTGGTAATATCTACACCATTTCTAATATTTAATAACGATTTTACCATGGAATACTGAGACCACATAGTGGAACTTTTTACTTTCTTCTTAGCCATTTCCGAAAAATATGCGAGTAAAACATTTTCACTATAATTGCTTACATTTTTCTCGGCGCACCACTTAATAAATTTTTTGTAGGCCACTTCATAGATGGTACTGGACTTAGTGGGCAATAATTTCTCTGTTGCAGCCCTTGCCGATTCTAAAATATCTGGCGGTGTACATTGAAACATGTCTTCGTCCATTTTATACACTTTAATGTCAAATAATGAATTAAACAAAACCATAGCAACGCTCTGCATAGCATGCTTCTTTGGGAATTAAAACTATACGTATTCGGACAATTAAAAATATTAATTCCATTATCTTTTTAACTATTTTCGACGTTTGAAGAAAAAATTACATGTTTTATTCGGAGTAGAAGTAACTTTTTGTGGCTCGTCTGTAGTTGCCTGCCTCGCTCCGCTCGGCAGCCAATACCTACAGACTCGCCACAAAAAGTGTCACTTCTACTCCTAATAAAACAATATACTATTATATATTGTTTCAAAAACGTATCAAGCGACACCCAGCAACTGATAACTTTTTTTAATATTTTGCACATTTCTGAAATATGAAATTGTGCAATATCTTAGAAAACATTTTTTTGAAAAATTTAAAATGAAGTGCACGTGATCAAGGACAATATAGTAGCATCCATATGTTCTAATAAACTTGAATAACACACGCCAACAACCAAAATTTTTTTGTGTGTGTTTACCTAATTATTGTCGTTTTAAGTGTGCTTATTCCAAAAATAACATTAAAAATGCCATATCACCCACCATTTGTTCACATTTTAAAATTTTCTCTGTATAGCTAGGTGATAGCTATGTGATTGTTACAGCTAGTTATAATCTAGGTGATAGCTACTTATAGTGCTGGAAAAACGTTATCAGGCACGCTGGAACACCAACATGATGGGAGATTACTGTTGGTCACTTCACCGAGAGAGTAAGCAATCGGCGCATAAAAGAAAAAGCTGTATCATTAGCTTTAAAGAAGAGAGGCAAAGAAAATATACATCAATGGACATGTAAAGCCTTCGAAGAACGTAATGTTAAGAATATAAAGCCATCTTCTATGTTTAAATAAAGTTCTGTTGGTATTTTAAAAGTCGTTTACTTTTCATATTGCATACTTGTGGGTGATGGAAACGATCAGAGTTCAGATATGGATTTAGCACCCTAAAAACTATAAAAATCGGCTATCAAGATTTAAAAAGTTTTTTGAAACCTTGTTTTTGTTGGCCTGTATAATTGATCATTCAATAATAAATTAAAAACATTACTGTAAACAATATATATTAAGAGTGGTCTTAATTCTGTATTTAAACTTTAATATTCTATGTAGAATAATCCAGAATAGTATGGTTATTATTGTGCATTGCAGGTGCATATTTTACAATCTAATTAGATCTAAAACTACACGAATTTCATTGGGAACCTTATCGACCAATAGCAAAATTTATAATTTCAATAAGATTTTCTTAAAGTTTTTATGTGCAGGATGATTCAGCAGCGCTTTCGATGAATATTATATTGTCTTACCAAAGAAATTTTTACCAATATATTTATATATTTTGATATATGACAGATGAGTTTTGAAAATTAAAATATTTTTATCTTTTCCTATACAAATAATTTAAAATTTTATTTCATATTAGAATTTTTTTTTCAATTAATTTTTAAAATGTAATACCTACTTACCATAAAAATTTTGGCACATTAACCTTTTTGTAATGAATATCTTACGAAAATGTTTAAGAATTCTGATTATTTTGGCAATGCGTCTTTTATTCAATATGCATGAAATTGTGATGATAAATTGATAAATTCCTGAAATAGTAAATTGTCAAATTCAGATATATTAGGCGCAATTTTCTAAAATTATGGATAAATATCTTACAGACTATCAAGAAACTTTCAAGATTTCTTTGAATTTCTTTAATTATAAGTAAATATATGCAAAGGCATATACAGGGTGGCTCGCCTAACCTCGCTCAGACCATTGCTGCTAGACTAATAAAAATAGAGGAAATAATCTAATTGGAAGTTATTGGACACTTGAAAAGACTACTTTTTAAAATAATTTTCGAGTGTACAGAGTGTACCATAATCCGGGACACAAAATTTGGTCTCTTTTTTAAATTGATTACCCTGTGTATTATTTTATTTTTAGAATCTGCTTTATGTGGGCTTCACAAATCATTTTTATGTTTTGGGATCAGATGCAACGTTGCCAAGTTATTGACATTTTAATCAAATTTAACGAAACATCATGGACGTGGAAAAAAATTCAACAAAACCTTATTATAAGAGATCAATGAAAGAATCCTGGTATGCAAATACCCAAGCAATGTGCCAAAACATTCGCAGTATTTGAAGTTACGTTGAATACACAGGGTGTTCTCAAACAACCAACGAACTTTGCTATTTTTAAATAGCTAAAACTTATTGAAAATGATCGTAATTAACCTATTAAAAAGTATTACTAGACTACAGTCCATTTGCTGCAATTGAATAGCTAATTAGATGAGCACTCAGAATATGAAGTTATATACTGGGTGTTCCATTTGAAAAAAAGTTAGTTTTAGCCATTTGAAAATAGCAAAATTCGATCGTTCTTTCAGAACAATCTGTGTATTTTAAGTGACTCAAAATAGTGTGTATGTTTTGGCACATTGCTTGAGTACTTGCATGCGCAGATTCTTTCATTAATCTCTTATAATAACCTTATTATGAGTGCTCATCTAATAAGCTATTAACATATGGACTATAATCTAATAATAGTTTTTAATAGGTAAATAGCGATCAATCTCAAAAGTTTTAGCTATTTGAAAATAGCAAAATTCGATCGTTGTTTCAGAACAATCTGTGTATTTTAAGTGACTCAAAATAGTGTGTATGTTTTGGCATATTACTTGAGTACTTGCATACGCAGATTCTTTCATTTATCTCTTATAATAAAGTTTTGTTGAATATTTTTCCACATCCATGATTTTTCGTGAAATTTGATTAAAATGTGAATAACTTGGCAATGTTGCATCTGATCCCTGAAAATAAAGATGGTTTGTGAAGCCCTCATGTCGCTGATTAAAAAATTGAAAGAATATGCCGGGTGATCTAGGTAAAAATGAGACCAAATTTTGTATGTCGGATTTATAGTACACTCTGTACACTCGAAAATAATTTTAAAAAGAAGCACATTAAGTGCCAATCAGATATTTTCCTCAATTTTCATTAGTTTAACCTCAATGGTCCGAGCGAGGATAGGTGGTCACCCTGTATTTTTTCATGTGACTGATAAAAGCTGAACTGTACTCAAATGTTTTTCATGCAAAATTGTGAATTTTGAGCTCTAACATAAAAGCATATTTCTGCATATTTCACCATACTTTACTATATTTTCTGCATATTTTCTGCATATTTCTGCATATTTCTGCATATTTCGGCACAATCGCGCAAATTTCAATATATTTTTCAGATAGTAAGTAATTCATTTATCTAGGTTTTTTTATAAGACTAACCAATTAAGTGTGGCTTTAAATTAAAAGTAGATAGGTATATAAATTCAAATAAAATTTGTTTGGTTCATTTAATTTCATTATGTTATGCTGTCGTCAGGTCGAGGATTATGAGCATATTCTCCATTTTTTTGAAAATAATTTTAATTTTTGGGAATATATTTTTTATTGAAAGAGCATATTTTTAATTTTCAAGAGCATATTTTCAATTTGTAAGAGTATATTTTATGCTCTTAAAATTGTTTTTTTGGTTGTCCTATCATTTCATAAATGTATATTATGGCTTTATACTATTCGCAGTATAACTTAGAATACCTAGTTATATAGGGTAAAAAATAATTTATATTGTGGCTTTATACTATTCTTAGTATAACTTCGAATACTTAGTAATATAGGGTGAATAATATTTTAGCGTTTTCTGAAAATATGTCAGTTTTTATTATAAAATATAACGCCAAGAAAACTAAGTGAAAGATATCATAGTGAAATTTCGTATTTTAATAAGATTTGAAAATAAAATGCCCTCAAAAGATTTTTTATTTTTATTTTTCAATCATTTATTTTTGTTCTGTTGTTCTGCTATAATTTCTTGCATATTTTTATCATTAATTACGTTTTAATTTTGCCGTATATATAATAGACATATCACAAATTTGACATTGTAAAAACAAAATCCAATGATTGCTCAGTTTTAATAAAATAAAGAAAATTAAAAAAAAATCGCACGGCTGCTAAATAATGCTGTATTTTTAAATAATATTTTAAATAGTTTAACAATCGTTATGACTAAAACATACTAACGTGTAAAAATACTGATCAATGAATCATTTTACATATATAATCGACACCTTTGTGGCAGAACATTCAAGTACCATATTCACATATGGCAATTATATTAGTTTTTAGTGGTATATTAGTAAAGTGCTACACTTTCTTTTTTTGAAATAATTCAAGTTAGGGGTAAAACTATATTTTATATGTACTTTACTTTGGCAGAAGCTGCCACATTAAGAGCTACTTACGGCAACGAAATGAAAGTTGCTGTCTGTAAGAATGTCACGTACATTATTTTGCCAAATAGATGTCGATATCTAAAAAAATATTCAAAATAGCCTAAAATCTAGCTCTCTATTTTCAAGCACCAATATCAAATTTTGTGGATTATTGGCATCCAAGAGCATCCACAAAAATCGTTCTGGTCTCGAGCCATTTACATTTAGATGCACGTAAGTTAAAAAAGCAACTCACGGCCGCCTTCTTACAAAAATCGCCTGCATAGAACCGCATATGTAAGTAAGAATCCGCGGCAAATCTAGAATTGAAAATATAATAAATTCGTAATGCGGCGCTTCAATAACTATGCATTTAAATCGAAAATTCTAGCGGCCCACAAGGCGGATTCCTCCGCGAAATAAAAACAAGCCCGGAAAATTGGAAAATTAAAATTTCCCCCAGGATGGGCAAACATTTACCTTGCGCGCATTTAAAATTCAATGCGCTGCTCAATCGGCGAAATCAAAAAAGTTAAACTTTTTAATAGCCACTTATATTGCGTACTTGAGATAGTTGGCGAGTAACTTTACAATATACAGTTATTTGCGCCTCTAAAAGTTTTGTTAAATGAACCTCTCCTACAAGACACTCTTGCTGCTACTTCAGCAGCTTTAATGGGTAGCTTCAGGGCTGCCAAGCTCACATACATACAGCCCCCTTGCGCATTCGCAGAACTATTTTTGCCAATAAACGGAATATTTAATTGGGAAAGTTTAGTTATGTTCTTATAAATTTTGCAAGCCTGGAAATTAATTTAATTTAATTACAGAAGAGTTGCTCAAGCCCTAGAATAACAATAAATTAATGTCGTAAAATAAATTGAATTGAAATTACAGCTGTTTTGAAGTACTTATAAGAATAATTATTATTATTTGGCTGGTGTGGGTGTAGTCGGTAAAAGATTTTTAGATTTAAAAGTGCGTTCATATCTCTGCATTAAATATTAAAATTGTACAGTTTCATGTACGGTATAGTATAAGTAAAGCACATTAGTCTCTTTCTGAGGCCCCAAATGTATTATTTTAGCCAGTCTTCATTTTTAATATCACTTATGAGACAAGTGATATTACAATTCAATGAATAATATTATCATATGTATAGTAAAATATATGCAGTACATATAAATTAATAAACATATGCAGGGTACTATGGAAGTCGACCAAAATCTTTCTAGGGGCGAAACAGGGTGCAAAATGAAGTCGAGTATTCCTTTGCCACTTTTGACCCAGATGCATAGTTTGCCCCTATATCCGTGTTAAAATTGGTGCCGCATATTTTTGGAACTACTGAATTAATCGAAAATGCTTTGGTTTTTGAAATCTAGTATGTTACTTGCATTACTTTCACATTTGCGTAATTGAACGTTTATAACTTAAAAATTAAATCAAAAAAAAAATCTATCTAAACAAAAAATCGCAAAGAAATATTTTACTTCATTTTCTACCCTGATTCAACCCTAGACATTTTTCTATCACATTATTTAATAAAGAGGAATTTAAATTCAAAGAGCATATATATTGTTTATATCTATTGGAGAAATATATATATAACTTTGACATTACAACTGTTTTTTCTTACAAATTTAGGTATACCACATACTTATTTATATGCCATAAAAAAGTTCAGAAATTGTTGTTAATTTTGTTAGAATAACAATAGTTTTATTATACTCGGAAAACACTTAATTTGTTATTGTTGATCGGATTGCATTTTTTTTCAAATATACATTATTTTATTTGAATTAACAAATTGTTAAAATCAATATTAATACAACGCAAAATGC
This sequence comes from Othius punctulatus, assembly GCA_951805005.1. NCBI lineage: Eukaryota > Metazoa > Arthropoda > Insecta > Coleoptera > Staphylinidae > Othius > Othius punctulatus. The sequence goes on from OX638141.1 coordinate 57,385,616, forward strand.
GAAAATACAATGCATTTTTATCAAAAATTTAACGTTATTATTTAAAAAAGAGGAACTAAAGTCAATGAAAGGGTGTTTTTTTTTTAAATTTATATTTGAGATATAAATATAAATTTGACATCATAATATTTTCAATGAACAGAGAAGTTCATCGCAGTCATTCGGAGTTTACATAGAATTTAGATTTTAATATTTTGTATATATTTCATTGGAAAAGATTGAGGCAATTCAATATTTTCCACTTTGTCTGAAAAGAAATTATTTTCTAGAAATAAATCTGAAAAATATTATTTACTTATTGGTTTCAGTATTCAATACTTACAGATTGAGATTGAATAGCTATTACATATTTTAGACAGTTACGAAACGAAGAAAGAGAAAACATAATGGATAAATCGGTCGTACCCGTCGATTTGTATTTCATAAATGTTTTATTTTTCTTTATTTTGTGGTTATTCTGTGGTTGTGGTTAAAATAGGTCGTTATTCAAAAATTTTATTTCCCATTCGGCTTATCCGAGAATGGTGTAAATATTTTATCTATCACTAATGAATAATACATTTATTATGTACGTAACTATGGTAATTACATTACATAAATTATATTGCATTAATGCAATATAATGAATTTCATTATATTTTTTTAATTTTTCAAACAGTTTGTATAATGATTTTATTACACAACTGGGGTTGTATTATAACACATTCATATACATTCCTAATAACTCAATTCATAATACTCGTACAACATTGTGCGGCCTCTTTAATTAAACTATGTGTAACGCCTTTTTACATGTCTTTATTTTTCGCTTCTCTATGAACCTGTCGTTGTTTCTTTCATTTGTCCCATAACAGATGTCAGTGCAACTGTCATATTTACAATAAAATTTACAGTGTCGGTCGTCACTGGTTGTAGCTCAACAGTGAAAAGGAGAAGATTCATTACTGTTATTCTGCCTAACTTAAGGACCTCTTCGTATGTGTATGATGTACTACACTCCTTAGCTTTGAGCTCGTTTGGAGTAGAGATCTCACAGGATAACAAAAATAACTCAGTAACCAAGGGTAATGCTAAAGTGCCTAGGCCACTGGCGGTCGAACAATAGTTCAACCCGTACGATCTCCTGACCACATATACATGAACATGATATCGATGGTCATGATCAAGAATACCAAGACCATTACCTTCTATTTGCGATAAGAGCACTTCGTATTAATGTAACAATAATCATGTTTGTGTATGTCATACGATAAATAAATTCAGGCCATGTTAGCTCACTTACACATGTACATTTGGTTGCTAACAATTCGTTACTTATTGACAAAAATTTGCTAACAATAATTGTTATATTTAATAAGTCATAGATGAAGCGCCGTATTTGACTCGCACAGAATGGCTATAAATCACTAGGATGATTATAATCTATAATCTATGTAATATTTATCCTTGAGAATTATAACCTACATTATATGCTCGTTAAATAATGTACTATTAAATTATTTCTAACATAAATTTTCAAACTTTTATAATATTATTATAAAATATGTTTTTGTAATATTATTTATAATTTAAGTTTGCAAATTGATTTTGATTGAATCAATTATTATATTTTTCGTTCTTGTGGCTGATCTAATGCCTGGAATGAAACAGGGTAACCAAATATTTAGTCAGAATAAAATATTTAATCCCAGACTAGCATTAATTACGTTATGTTCACCAGCTATTCAATGCTAGTGCATGACTAAATATTTAATTACTGCGAAATACCCTGTACCGGAATACCAATTTGGCTTCAGGTTAAATATGTAGTTCGGAATTAAATATTAAGTCCTGTACTAGTGGTAGTTTCGCTTCGAGATTCTAGGTAATAATGTACTTGTTGTATGTATTTATAGCGTTGCAAATATCCTTGTCGATATCTTAAACTATCAGATAACTATATGCAACTGTAACAGTAGATATCAATACAGGTCATTAAAATAAACATGAACGTATTACCTTCACGTTCAGCTTATACATTCTACACAGCTCTGTGAACTGAGCGATTATCTTTGCGAATAAAAAAGCAAGTTACACTATTTCAGACTCTTTCAGCAGACTTCAATTTTCTAAGTGCACCGCAATCCCAAGAAAAAAATGCAATTTGCCGCCCTTTACCCGCGTTAACGACCCATTACTAGCGCTTACTACGGACTTAATCCTTTGGATTCGCAACGTTAGCTGCTAGATTAAAAAATCATGAGCTTCTCAGGACAAGAAATTGGATACACGATGAATCGAATTCGGAGAACAAATTAAGATGGATAATTATAATTTTGTTGTAATATATAAATTATTAGATATATGAGAAACAAATAATTTAATTATTGGTATGATATAGTCATGCATTTGCATTAATTGAGCATAGGTTGTATCCATATAAATAGGTTCATTATACTGGTTTTAGTACTATGCAGAAAAATTTCATTTCACTTCATTTTGCTTAATAAATTATCAGTAATAATATTAATATTATGAAAAGCTGTACGTGTGTATACTTACTACATTTAATTATTACAATTTCTAATTGACAATTTTTAACATTATTTCTATTGCTGCAATTTCTGTAGTGTTTTTTTTTTCTAAAATTATTTTTAGATATCTGTCATATTTTACGTGTAATTTATAGATTTGCGAAATAAGAACAATATTACTACCAACTACTCGATTAAAATAATTTTCAACCATATGCACAGTGATTTTAGTATACAACTAAACATTAGTAAATACTAAATACGATTACAAAGTACATTACTGAATGTCATTTCTGCAAGATAATTCACATTTTTATTAGCATTAGTAGCTACTAGGGTCGAGGATGCAAATGGATGATAATGTCTAACGTTTATTGTACCTTAAATTAAAAAAGAAATACTGTATCCATAAAAGTAAATACGTGATATAACAGAACATCCATAAAGCCAGGTGTGCACAAAAAGTATACAGATTAAATGTTGATTCATTGCATTTCACACGGTGCGGAAAATATTATAATAAATTATTCAAAATCCAATTAGAGGCCCATGTTTATTAAAAACGCCGAGATTCATGCAGGCATACATTTAGGTGGCAAAGTGCTATCGGACTTCCTTTGGCATTTTTCGTTCTCGCAGCCCCAAGGGAAGCTCATAAATAAGCATTTAGGCGTAGTCAGTCTGGCAGAGGATAAGCGCATGAATAAAAAAATAAAATAACAACTCTGAATATAACATGTTTGCTTTATTGTATAATAAAATGAATAATTAGCAAACATTTACATAATAATGAATATTAAAAATAAACGAGTCTGGTTATTTTGTTTTGATGTATAACGTTTATGCGCAGTTTTATAACTATTTATGAAAATAGCTCGAAGTTCGTTTCAAGTAATTAAAATTTATGTACCTAGTTCGGTGCATGCGAAAAATTACTCGTAAAATATTTGTTTTTTGTGACCTGGTGGTAAAAAATCTTGTACCTACTTTTTACACTTTTTTAAATCAACTTATTTCCGTTTTCACGGGTATCTGAAATGTTGCACCGAAAAAGCTGGTTTTTGCTGAATCCTGAATCAACGCCGAAGCTGCACGCCAATTTAACAAACAAGTATATGTTTAATTCTAGATGCTTTGCAGAAATTTGAAAATAATCAAAATTTAAAAATTCGAACCCTATAAAAATAAAACATAATTTTGATGTTTTCCGGCCGCGACTTTTTACTTTTTAGATGTCTAAGGTGCACTGAATTTAGAAAAAATAAAATACTCTTCTTAAAAATATTAAATTTGACCCCTAATGCCTTAAAAATAAACAAGTTAGCCTTGAATCTACAAACCAAATGACGGCAGAAATATGAAAAACATTTCTGATGATAGAAGTTGAACACTTTTCTCTAAATCTTTAAAATATTCTCTAAATACTTAACCGTTTCCAACTTTTTAGCGACCCTATATAACTCGCATTCAAATGTTATCGGCTGACAGTATAAAACACATTGTGATAAAATAGGAATAATTTCCACAAGACACTAGATGTCCAAGGTGCACTGAATTTAGAAAAAATAAAATACTCTTCTTAAAAATATTAAATTTGACCCCTCATGCCTTAAAAACAAACAAGTTAGCCTTGAATCTCCAAACCAAATGACGGCAGAAATATGAAAAACATTTCTGATGATAGAAGTTAAACACTTTTCTCTAAATCTCTAAAATATTCTCTAAATACCGTTTCCAACATTTTAGCGACCCTGTATAACTTGCATTCAAATGTTATCGGCTGACAGTATAAAACACATTGTGATAAAATAGGAATAATTTTCACTAGAAAACGTTATTTTCTCTGGCTATTGACAGTACGTATTTTCTTAAAATGGTTTAATTTTCCACAATTTTTAAAAAGCTTTTCAGCTGCAATAATTTAAATTAGATAATATGTGCCTGCTTCACAACCAAAAGGGTATAATTTACACGTGTATACTTCTATGTCTATATAACTATCAAATTACAGGTCTTCTCCACCTACATCTACATAATTAAATGTGTATAGTCTTCGTATAGCAAAGAAGCTCCCCCTTTCACCTGGAACCTTTGATTAAAGGCCGAATCTCTCAAAGATGAAGTTGCCCGTGGGAGAGCCGGGAAAGGAGGAATCCAGACACACGAAGAGAGAGATCCAAGGAAATGACGCATAATTGAAAATTCAATTTCGCAGAAACCGATATGTGTCAATTGCCGAAGAACTGAAGCGTATCGTATTGGACTAGAGCCTAATTTGACTCGTCATAAAACCAATAGACATAAAAAAATCTGATATGCCCACAATATGATTTTATCATACGAACATACATAATATACGTAATATCCATTAGAATCATAATACTGTGAAATATTATATACTACTACTATGCTACTACTATGCATGTATGCCGATGAAATTGAAATCATAATAATTTTATTATTGAGCAGTTGAGCATTTTTCCATTTACTGTAAAATTTAACACCATTTTTCACACTAATTAATTATTATAGTATTTTGTTTTGAGTCGAGTTTGTGTTAAGTTTAAGATAAGATTATTTTGATACAGACTACAACTCTTTATGTAATTGTCATTTATTAATTATATGCAAAATCCGATAAAAAATAATAAACAACTTAATTGTGTCTCCTCTGTTCTGAAGAAACTGTGAAATGAATGTTTACTATTATATCGCCGTTCAGGAACAACAATAACAACAGCAACTCCTGGAATTTTCCAGGAGTGACAAAAAACGATTGTTAATTAGTGAGTTTTATAGAAGTGAGTAGTTTTTATTGGTAGTAATTTTAATGTAAAATATATAGTAGTACATTAAAATAATTACCAATAAAATGTATTCACTTCTTTAATACTCAATAATTAACAATAATTTTTCTTCACTCCTGAAAAAAATCATCATTTTGCATGCATCGTTTTGTTGCTTCTTTGTTGATCCGGAATGGCGATATTATATTTGTAATATCATATATACAGGGTCCGTCATTTCACCTCCCGTCTTCAATAGCTCAGTTACTAATTGAGTTAGGATTTTGATATTTTGCAGACTTCAATTGCTTTCTAGGGTGTATTTCAGGAAAAAAAAATTATTATACAGGGTGTCCCAAAAAAGTGTGACTTCATCATGATGTATATTTTTTTATTTCATGGTATATTTTTGTTACTTATTTGGGTGCCTCTTATAGATGCCTACATACCCATTTTATTGAAATCGGTTTGGTGACATTAGCATAAACAAAAAAACTGAAAAAATCAGTTTTGCACCATTGGTTAAGAAAATTAATAAGGGATAAAACTAGTGCCTCGTTAATAAAACCATACAAGGTACTCATTAAATAGGGTCTGACAGTTGCGTTAACCAAGTTTTATTGATATGCATTATACAGAGTGTCCAAAATTTAGTGTCAAACTTTTCAAACTTCAAAGCACTTTATTTTTCTTATTTTAAATTGGAACCCCGGTATATTATTATGTAATTTCATGCGGAATTAAAAGAGAAACATTTTCCCTAATTACAACCCTATCTTAATTCCTAATACATTCAAAGATATTTGCAGAAAACTCGTTTTATCAACAATTCCAATGGCCATTTTAATTAATCAAAATCGAAGGTGGGTTTGAAAAACAATTTATTGACATTAAAGTTTAACAAAGTGACAAGAGCCATTGTTGACTGTAGTAATATAAAAGCTTAAAACTTTTTTAGCAAAGGTCTTTATACCCAAGATACCAAAATTACTTTTTGTCATGGAAAATATGATTTTCATAATATGACAAATATTATGACCTATATTGACAAATGTGGATATGACTTTCATATTCGCATTTCAAAATATTACATTCAACCTGTTACGAGTGGCAATGTCATTTCATACTCGTCTTCGTTTGTGCCTTCAAGAGGGCGGACGACATATAGAACATAACTTCTAGCAATTAATTAATTTTAGAAATGCATAGTTATGTTACGCTTTTATGAAATTGTATTACTAAAACTAGTTTTTATACAAAACTTAATACTTTTACGATGTGTAAAAGGTTTAGACGAAGATCTGTGAAACCTTTAATACTTTCGAGATATTAATTGTAACTACAAAACATGTTATGTCATTAAATTGTTTTTCAAAGTCACCTTAGAGTATTATTCATTAAAATGGCTATTGGAATAGTTGATAAATCGAGTTTTCTGCACATAACTTTTAATGTGTTAGGAATTGCGATATAGAGTTGTAATTAGGGAAAATGTTTGTCTTTTAATTCCACATGGAATGACATAAAAATATACAGGGGCTCCAATTTAAAATAAGAAAAATAAAGTGCTTTAAAGTTTGAAAAGTTTTATACTAAATTTTGGACACTGTGTATAATGCATATCAATTAAACTTGGTTAACGCAACTATTAGACCTTATTTAATGAGTACCTTGTATGGTTTTATTAACAAGGCATACTTTTAACTCTTATTAATTTTCTTAACCAATGGTGCAAAACTGTTTTTTTTCAGTTTTTATTTTTTTGTGCTAAAATCACAACCGAATTTAATAAAATATCATGGGTATGTAGGCATTCATAAAGGGCACCCAAATAAGCAACAAAAAATATACCATGCAATCTAAAAATACACATTCTCATGACGTCACACGTTTTTGGGACACCCTGTATAATCAAAAATATTTTCCTAAAATACGCCACAGAATGCAAGTAAAGTCTGCAAATTATCAAAATCCTAACTCAATTAGTAACTGAGCTACAGAAGACGGGAGGGGAAATGACGGACCCTGTATATTCATATATTGTATTTATATATTCATAATTATTTATTAGATTACAATGTATTTTACCACTTTTTATTTCTCTATGTTATAATATATCTTATTTAAATTAGAAATATTTAAATTACTTAATAAAATATATGTAATATCTAAACACTAATTAAATCAATTATATATTGAATAGTAGTAAGTTTAAAATTCTTGTCAATGTTGATTGTAGTTCCAATCACTACACCATAATGCATCTCAACTGTATTTTCTTTCATCGTTTAACAATCTGCATTCGTGGTGTTCCAATAGCACAATTACTCAAGATGGAGTATCTTATGGATCAAATCATATACTTCAGCGTTGTGCCCTAGTGATATTGAATACAAAATAAATAGCCCTGAATAATTCATGGCCCGCTCCAGGTCATTATCAATATTTGTCTGGATTTTCTCGTATACGATAAGAATAATGATGAGAGAAGACGAGAAGCGATGGGATGTTAATGTGCCAAAATAATACTACCGAATAAGTTGATTGTTCAATATTGTACTGTGCAAACGCGAAAAGTCGGCCTGTAATATTTTATGAAACGGAAGAACAAAAAGTTCGACTTCACAATATTTTTTATGACGTCAGAAAGGGTACTTTAATTATAAAAACACACATGCTCTAGAACTTTTACGAATAAATACAATATTTCTGAATTCAACAACGGAGTTAGAGAAATCTTATCCTATAATCATATTACCTAACCTGTCCTAACATGAAATGTGTCATAAAATTCGTTCTGCTGTGTATAAAATATTAACATCAAAACAAACTATGTACATAATTAATTCTTATAGTGTTTTCCATTGGCCACAAAAGCTTCATCTGGGTTCGATACGAGTCAGTTTGCGTATTCCGCTGGTGTAAACTCTTCTTTGCATGCGAACTGAGTTGCAAGCGTAATGTAACATCCACAGAGTCACAGCATACTACTATTTGTTCTGTCGTGTTCCACAGTTTTTTATCAAATCAAAATCGTAAATCTAATCATTAATATTTACTTCAATAATATATTAATTGATAATTGAGTAGTTAGAACTTAGAAGTATATTTTTGTTTACATTATTTACCAGAATTATACATAATCTAAAAATGATAGGTGGGATTATTTAATTTCCCTATTTCAGAATATACATACTGAAGGTATTTATTATCGTTCAAGTGGTTATTAAGAAATATAATCCCAAACCCAAATTTCAAATTTACGGGAAACGAATAAAAACACTATCAGCGTTATTCATAAAAATTTAAAACGTGGTTTAGCGATGTTTTACAAAAGGTTACCCTGGTTACTAAGCTTAAATCGCAGTTAAACCGCGGCTTTAATTTTTATGTATAACACTGTATATCTTTTTATATTTTATATATTGTAATTAAATATCCCATAAAAAGATATGTCAGTTAAGGGAATACTTTTAAAAAATGCGTTTTGATTACTGATACACCGTATTATCCTAAATATGGTGTATCCGTATACAGGGTGTCTTTTGAAAAGTTGCCTTCGACTTTTTTCATAGAACCCTTGATTATTTTTAAAATTATTCAGAACAGTTCGGGTGTTTCGAAGGGGGAACCAAAATGGCGTAGGTAGTGTCGACCCCCTACCCACCCTTTACCATCTAAAAAAAAAATTACTAGCACCCCCTTACTTGTAATACATCGTTAGAAATCTCTTGAAAAATGCTTTCCAGTCATTATTAATACAATATGATTTGGTGAACTAGTGGTGTTTGGAATTAAGTGCAAATAAAGTGCAAAAGTGTTCAATTAATTAAATTCAAATAACATGTCAAAGTAAATGTTGGAAATAATTGTCATTGTTTTCTACACAAAAATATAGCCTGCTCTCAAACACTCGCGAACTTTCTGAAAATTTGTCTGGAAATAGCTCGACATTCTTGCGTTATTCTCTCTCGTAATTGTTCAATAGCAGTGATTGGAACGGTAGTCCAGAAAACTACCGCGGTAGCGGTAGCGTTACTTCCCTATAAAAGAACCGCGGTACGGTATTCGGTACATTTGTGAATATGTACCGCGGTAGCGGTAGTTGGTTACCGCGAAATCGGTAGCGGTAGTTTTGCGGTAGTTTTCATTCGATTTTTTGTCATTTCTCTTAATTAATGTTATCTCTTAATCTATTTTATTTTAACTATATCACTGGGACGTTTTTTTGCAACATTCGATCTTCAATGAACCAAATCATGCAAAATGATTTACTGGCTAACTGTGGCGAAAAGCGGTGGAAGAATTTTATGGGAGTACACGTATCGTGACAAGTCCACAATCATTTAAAATGACCCTTTATGCATTATAAAACCATTAAGTTACTACCTGTTTGACGATCTTTCGTTAGCCGGCCGACCGGAATCGACATAAATGCTACGTATCGCCTCAGTGAAGTAGTAAAGTAACAAGTAACCATGACGCATTTTCCTTCAAATGGAAAAGACGGGCGTACTACAAAGGTAAAAACCTGTACGGGAACCGTGCTTTTGTGTAATTACGGTGGTATTTTAGGTTAATTTACGACCCCTCTAATCCTGTTATTGAAAAATAATCCCAACCCTTATTAAAACATTTATTTCACTTTGGTCTTCTAGGTATCTATCTGCATAAGATAATCACATTGTTTTCCTGAGAAATATCTTCGAAATCGAAAACATTGGGAAAAAACTACCGCTACCGTACCGAACATTTGCGTTAGATTTTGAGAGAAAAAAGTACCGCGGTATGGTAGTCGGTACATTTTTAAAAAAAGTACCGCGGTACGGTGATGGGTAGTCAAAAAAGTACCACGGTAGAGTACCGCGGTACTTCTACCGCGGTAGTTCCAATGACTGTTCAATAGTATCTGGTTCTTTTTTATTTATGTTTTATAAACTACAGATTTTAAGTGACCCCATAAAAAAAATCGCCGTTCAAATGCTTATTTATGCTTAAAATGCTTATTTATGCTTATTTACTGAATTAATCCATTGAGCCTCTCATACTTCAAAAGATTGAAAACAAAACAGATGAACATTATAGGCATAAAAAAATCATTACATTTTTAACAAGATAGTACACGTCCTCTCTATGTACTTCCAGTTAGAGCATAGTTAGAGCGCACTATCCAAATTAGTAGATTGGAAAAAGAGGTCCTATCGAACAGCCTCCTAGACAATCAGATCTAACACCTCAAGATTTTTTTAAGGGGTCACTTGAAGTCTGTAGTTTATAAAATGCAACCAGAAACTATTGAACAATTACGAGAAAGAATAGAACAATAATGTCGAGCTATTACTAGACAAACCTTTCAGAAAGTTCGAGAGGAGTTTGAAAGTAGGCTATATTTTTGTTTAGAAAACAATGGAAACCATTTCCAACCTTAACTTTCACATGTTATTTGAATTTAATTAAGTGAACACTTTTGCACTTTATTTGCATTTAATTGCATTGCGAGTTCGCCAAATCATATTTTATTAGTAACGACTGGAAATCATTTTTCAAGAGCTGTCCAAGGATGTAACACAAGTATTGAGTGCTATTTAATTTATTTTATATGAAGGTGATTGTGGCTTAAATGGTGGGTAGGGGCTCGACACTACCTACGCCATTTTGCCCCCACCCCCCTAATACCCCCCAAACGGTTTTGAGCAATTTTAAAAATAATAATGTGTTCTATGAAAAATGTCTATGACAACTTTTCAAATTGACACCCTGTATATATATTATAATATCCTCAAACATAAAAATTCATATAAATATCTGTTGACGGGTTTCTGAAATAAATGATTGAAATATGCTCATCATAGTGTTTCATCATATAATTTTTCGATATCTAGTATTTTGCAAATATACGTTGCACTTATGTGGTCTTTATTGATTATAGCTAACAATGTATATAGATCCATTAAATAATGAAACCGACGATATTGTATATCAAAATTTCCCCACAGGACACATCCAACACATAAATATGGGTCTCGTACACCGCAGAAGGCAATAACTTTTGCGCAGCGTATGATAATGATAGGCTCGTGTTATAAGTTATATAAGGCTGCACAGTAAATCAACAAACGTGAATAATGATATGTTACGCAGAAATATTAACAGAACACAATCTAACACGTGCGCACACATCGTTAACTTAAAGGAAAAAGCAATTAAAATTAATAGTAACAAGTTATTTTATTAAAGGTATTAGTTTGTATTGTATTATTATTATATCAAGCCTCTTATGATGGTTTACTGAAGAAACAGAAACTAGTAAGGCAAAAATAAAAATAAAAAAATAATAAAATAAAATAAAAAATATGTTTACCAGTAAGTACAAATTAATACCTTCAATAAATTAACTGGTAATATGGATAAAACTTTAAACTTAAGTTATTTTATTATGTTGAATACTTGTTCACAAAATGTATTGTATTATTTTATTGTTATAGAAGGTAGTTCAATAGTGTACTACATATAAATATATTTTGATTACATATAATAGTTTTTCTGAAACCGGAGTGATACTGGAACTTTCCTTCGCAAATGCGGCAGGAAGATTGCATTTCCCTGACTAGTCACGAAAGCTGCATTTCCCTTAGTAGTCACGAAAATATGTACACATTATTTTCTGCAGTTTTATTGAATATTAATATTTATGGTTGAGTTTTCTACATTGGATATGTTAATCCCGGACAACAATGCACTTTTATTTTTAATAATAACATTATTTTCAGCGTTAACTATCATCGCATTTGAACAAGCAGAAACTACATTTTCTTTATAGTTTTATTTATCACCAACTGCAAATGAGAAGTCTCAGATTTTGAAAACATCAACTCCACCGTCTTTCGTGATGTCAGCTTTATTTTCCTCTTTCTTGTCCTGTATTCGATTAGCAGTAGTCAGTTGATTTGCCAATGATTATTCTATGCAACCCTCGGCGACTCATCAGTAGATGAGTCATCGGTAGAATTTAAAAATATATTTCTACCGCCAGCATAAAAAAATCATCATCTGGAGCCTCTCTAAGAAATATGTCGATATCAATTAGCTTATTGATTTATCTGATTTGCTATTGGTCGAAACGTAAGCGTCAGTGGACGATGGAAGCCCATACCCAATTTAAAAAATGGTCAACAATTTCAACATCTAATTTGATTTTTTTTCCCTAACCAATATTTTTTCGTTATTTTTATTATTTTTGTGACGACTACTTCGTATTATTTTAAAACTTATCTTAAAGCAAGTCATTGCTATTTTTCTCGATAAATTTTTTTGTTGGTTTGTATGTTCTTATTTTTGTAATTGATGATATTGTAATAAGAATGTTTTTCAGGTTGATCCATTTTGTTTTCTTCCAATATTTAAAATCCAAGCCTGTTTTCCTAGTTTTGTCTTAACTGACGTTGTTTTGAATGGTAACTAGATGCATTCTGCACATTGAAATAATAATTTAATAGTTTTACTTTAACGCACGTTTTCTCAATTTTTGCCAAATGTTACATATTGAAAATGTCATGTTGTTGAAAACATAATAAAAAGTACTATCAAAATCAATAATAAATAATATAGGTTCTCATTTAAGAAAAATGGCTCTGACGTCATAATTTCAAAACGGAGAGATATGGAAAAATGAAAATGGTCTCAAAATATTTGTTTGAAAAAATATCATTTTGACCTGTTGAAGCATTTTCCAAAAATTTATACAGGGGCAAAAATAAAGCCAGGTCTTAATACTTCATGCGCTCTCTGTATAGGTACGTAGAAGATCGCCCATTCAATTTATTAAATTAATGAATATTAATTTAAATTATAATTACGGGGTTTCAGAATAAAAGTAATACACGACTCGTCGTTAAAATGTCTTACTTTACTCGGACCCTGTAAAATACTCGGCACAGAGTCCATCGTATTTCACTTTGGCTCCTGTAGGTAATGGATCATTTTCATGACTTTTCGGTAAATAACTATTAATCATACTGGTGAATTCACGCAAACATGTTTTCCTAATGCAATTCTGCAAGTCTTAATTTCCATCCAAATTCTCTAAGAATGTGAGGACGCATTGGCAAAAGTATAAACCACAATGTGCATGTTTCAATTTTTCATCTTACTAATGGTTAATCAGCAAATAAATAAAGAATATTAAGTATGTCTAAAAAGAGTAAAACATCGGTGGAAGTCTATTTTTTGCTATAAAAGGGGGCGATATTTTGGAAATCAATACATTTGATAGATATCGAATTTCATAAATGGATACATAATTTCAAAATTAGACATCTATCAAATTTAAAATTACATTTCAAATAAGTTCAGGATATATAAACAATAAATACATATGCCTCTGAAGATGGTTTTTCATAATCGAAACTAGTCAGGCGATAAAAATAGATAATAAAATAAATAATAAATAAACAAATACCAGTAAGTACTTATTAAAACAACCTTAAATATATATATTGTGATGTTATATTATAGGGTAATTAGGTATTAGTTTAGATAAGTTAATTAGGAGTTATTTATAGTAGATTTAAGCATATTAGGTAGGATAAATAAGTATTTAGGGTTTATTAATTATTAAGAATAGGATTAATTAGAAAGATTTGTAAATATAAGTAGGGCACAAGTTAACATTAATAAATTGTAATGAGGTATTTAACATGAATTAAGAGTGAAATCGCAGAAGCGACGCAGAAACTTGTACGACATTCCCACGGACGCAGAATGATACAAGGATTCTAAAATTGCCAATGAAAGTGAAAATGGACACATAAATTCATGGGAAAATGGAAATTTGTATTTACAATTTCCAACGTTGTTATTCGTTGCCATGGAGAATGCGCAAAGTCATGGCCAACTATGGTTTCCATTAGAAAAAAACTCAACTTTGTGCCATAACTCAAAAATTATAGCTTAAATAAAATAATTGGTCAGACTGCATCATTAAGCACATAATTACGTACAACTTTTTCCTTTACACATGTTTTCTAAAGTCAATAATAACATAGCCATATGCACCGAACAAAATAACAGAAAATATATCTAGTTAGCCATGTAATTTTTCCAAAAAACAAAAAGCCCATGAAATTGAGCTCGTAAAACTGCAATTCTTTCCCTATTTAATCGTCCTTCTATCTTTGCTAGTTTCCGAGATCCCTATACTAAACATCCGAAAAAACTCACCCTGTATATAACTCATAATTATGGACAAAACTTTAAACTTAATAAAACATTATTAATGGCACTTTATAATAATAATAATATATACGTTCCAAACAACCAGTACCAGTAGTACAAATGAAAATCATACTAAAAAAACTATTTGTTAGAAATATGACATTTATGTTAAGGTGTTTTGATTGAGAAGAGATTTCTGCTTCATAAAACAATTATAAAATAAATATCAGTCAAATCGATAAAAAATAATATTAATATTAAATCTTGTTGACCTGACCGATGCATGTAAATAATGCTTATTTTTCAGCTCCAACATTTTATTTCTCGAAAACTATTTATAAATAAAAGACAAATTCATTTAGAACCGCGCGAATAAATAATTAAATATTCAGAAGATTATTAATAAATAAGCGCGTTTTAAAATATTAATGCTGTTGGTAAATGAATTTAGTTCAAAATTTAAGTACATTAATAATTTTCAGATGCGAATGCTGGTACATTCATTAATTCTGCATAGAATTCATAAGTAAAACGTAATCTCATCTACTCTTCCTACGCCATCACCCTCACGGATTTCCAGCTAATTAATTTATGCGCAGTTTGTAAATTTCCACTGGCGAGTATAAAATTTTATGCCACTTCCGGTTTACAACCACACAATATTGTTCAGGTTTACAACAGGGCAAGAATAACCTATTAGAATGAAAAAAAAAAGTTAATACAGAATATGCATCGGGATATTAAACGGATTTATTTGCATTTAGAGAGATATAGGAATATCTGATGCTAAACATGACAAGTTTAGATTGAAAGGTGCATATATCGAACAAATTACGTAGGTATGTAGTATATTAAAACGCGTATTAAAACTTTTAAATAATACAATATGCAGTAGAGTTCAAATTCTAAAGAGGACATTTTCGAAACAGACTCTCAGACAGAAAATGGAGGCATTATCACCTAAAAGCACATACGAGGGAAGATTTTAATATTATCTACATAGCTATAAAAGAGAAGAGTTAGACGAAAAGTAATATTTTGTTTTTCAACATATGTCCCACTAAAGCATAATTCATGCACTGGCGATTTGCGATTTGCGATTTGCATTTTTTTCTCATTCTGATGTTCTGATTGGTATAGTACAAGTTCCCGCGTAAAATGTTTTAAAATTTAACCAATCAGAACAAAAATCGCAAATCGCAAATCGCAAATTTTTACATGAACTGGGCTTAACGACCACATACTTATTTCAACATTTTTCCAATAAGGCTATATCTTCCACAAAATCACTCCGATAAGTCTTCAAAAAACTCCACCACTGCTTCTTTTAGGTGTTCATCAGAAGAAACTCGTCGCCTTGCGGATTCTTGTTTTGTCGGTGGGTCCCAGTGATACGCCTATGTCTGATTACCTGTTTAAATCTTGAAAAAATAGCTCTATCTACAACCAAAACCTCCAAGTTTTCTTTACAAATGTGTTGACTTGTTCGGGAGTTAGTAATTTTGAGATCCAATCTGCTGACACCATATTCAATCCTAAATATGCATGCAATTTATATTTAAACTATAGCTACAATAGTAAAATTTCCTTAATAATCAGATGATAAGAATGACAAATATATTTCAGAAACTGCTCTTCGTTGAACTCTAGCGATATTGCTAACTAACGAATAATAATAAGTACTAAATAAGTTAATTTTTAAATATAATGATAAGGAAATTTGTTTTTTGCAAGTTTAATTTAATACACTGTTGTACAAATTATAATTATATTATATTTTCAAAAAAAACGGAAACTTGTAGTACGAGTATAACTAGTATATATAACTAGTCTATTTAGTAGAAATAGTAGTTTATTTATTGAAATGTCTAAGCTATTATCTTTGAAGCTTTTTAATTTGTCTCTAACATATGAAAATGTGAATATGTATAGCACTAATAAATTTTCTTATCTTATCATCTTTTTATAAAAAATATCTCATTTTTAAGAATTCTGCATGAAAAATTCCCAAAACGCGTGGGTTAAAGTGACGAAATTATATTAAGCAAGCTAGAAATCGCAAAAGCAACCGGTAAAAGCGGCAGATATCAATAACCGAATATTGATTATCGCTGTAACTGGCAAATACTTCAGGGAAGATGCAGTTGCAGCTGTCACTGCCAATCAAATAATGAATCTCCTGATAAAGATTTGTGAAGATTGATTGAAATTCCGTAGCCTCGGCCCCGTTCGCTCTGAATAAGCGAATGTACGCAGACAATCTAACAACGATTCAATATCTAAAGACTAATATTCGAGTCGAAATTGAATATGTATAGCACAATTGTAAAGCAAATTGAAGCAGCATCAGAAAAAAAAGGCACCATGTTCACTGGAAGTAGCTAGAAATTACGAGACCATAATTTTCCATATTTGATTCAAAATAAATATCTAAACTGTTATTTTCATACTAAACATAATTTTCAAGCAATGTTTTCAAATGTTATAATCCCGATTTTATGGCCATCTTACTTCTCAGCAACTCACGACTTCTCTGAAAACAAATTCTCAGAATATCAATTTTTCGATAGTTATTTCTTCGAAGACAATACATTTAGCGATTTATTATTCTTAGGCTGATAAACTCTTTTTTTCATTTACACTCCAAGTTTTATATTTATAGAGACAGGAGACATTTTAACACTTCAAATATATTTTATTTTATGTTTAATAATAAAAAATATTTATTCAATACTTCATTCTTAATAATTATAATAGTTACAAAAATTATTGTTCGATCGAAAATTTCGTTTGCGAATTCACTTGTCGAAAAAATTATATTCGAAGAATGTGATCTCAAAGACTACCACGAATCGTTAGTTGATATGCTTATACAGGGTGAGTAAAAAGTAAGGAACCACCACCCTGTAGCCTTTGTTATTATTTTTAGAATAAAAAATTGTTTTATTTGGAAGATGACCTTATTTAATAGATGGCTAATTATTTGCTACAATTTGACGATTTCAATTTTTTTTTGTGATGTGTCACTTTTTAAAAATGTCATCGATAATTTTTTTAAATGGTAACCTAATTTTTTCTATTAACAAATTTTATAGCATTTATTTTTTTCTTCACAAATATGTAGATTTACCAGAGTTTCCCGAAGTGAGGTTCGCGACCCGGAACCGGTAGTAGAAAAATTTTGCTGGGTCACGCAAAATAAATGGATACTTTTTCTTAGAAATCATCACTAAAAAAAATCTTCATATAAACAAAAGTAAAACTGACAGTTATTAATATGGTGGCTTTTAATTCAGTTTTATTAATGCATCATCATGTATGCACTATGCATGGACCAATCAAAGCGTATTCTTGTAAATTTATGAACCAATTACATTTGATATTCTTGAATAAAAATCACGTTCCTAATGTATCATGCGAAACTATCGAGCGTTCAACAAAAATCGACGACGAAGTTGGCGTTGGCAATCTCAAGTCATGTCTGCACTTGAGATTGCCAACGCCAATGGGCAATTTTGTTGAACGCACGATAGTAAGTTTACGCTATGTTCTATTGTCCTTTAGATTTATGGACAATGTTTTGACTGATTTCCAACATCACCTATAAGGTACAGTCTGCAAAATAAATGCTTGATTTGCACCTTCAACTAAAACATTATTTACCGTAGAGTTCTTCAGATACATGGTTTTCGCTTATAAAAAAATAATTGTTTTTCATATGGCAATCTTTGAATCAAATGTGAAACACCATGCATCATAGAACAAATATTAAATGGTTTCTATTTATAACCATGATTCAGTGACGCTGATTTGTAGTTACTGAATTGAATTATTCACTATTTATTACAAATTAATTACAATATTACGTTGATTAAAGACGCAAATCAGGAATTCAATTTACTGATGCCGTTATCTTTTTATTTTATACATGAGAGATATCGCCTAGAGCCCTATTATACTCATGTATACTCAAAGAAATTGCGAGATTTTGAAATGAAGATATTGGATATGAAAATCCATATTTCTGGCCCATCAGAATGATAAGGACCCAAAGAATTAAAAACTGACAAGACTCCTGAAGAACTGAAGAAAACTTGATTGAGTTCAACAGTGTATATGAACGCTCAATTGCAATCTACAATGTAACTCTATAGTAATCTATAAGCTAAGATGCAGCAGAGAACTCTGAACTGGGCTCAAAAGGACCTCCCATTTGGCCTCAACGAGGAACTCCCAATAACGTTCTACAATGTTGCACCCGAACTCAATGAGTTACTACAGTGTCACAGAGAAATCCCAATCTGGCTCATCATAAGAAATTAATCAGGTTTAGTGCAACTCCTCAGGAAACTTAGTCAAGTGAAGAATTGTGAGATGTTTAAAGGAAAATAATGGGTATGAAAACCCTTTTCCGCAACATCTGGCCCATCAGAATGAAAAGAACCCAAAGAACTAATACAGGGACTGACGAGACTCCAAAGAGCTGAAGAAGACTTAATCGAGTTCAACAGTGTCTATGAACGCTCAATTGTAATCTACAATGTAACTCTATAATACTCAATAAGCTTAGATGCAGCAGAGAACTCTGAACTGGGCTCAAAAGGACCTCCCATTTGGCCTCAACGAGGAACTCCCAATAACGTTCTACAATGCTGCACCAGAACTCAATGAGTTACTACAGTGTTACAGAGAAATCCTAATCTGGCTCATCACAAGAACTTAATCAGGTTTAATGCAACTACTCTGAAAACTTAGTCAAGTGAAGAATTGTGAGATGTTGAAAGGAAGTAATGGGTATGAAACCCCATTTTTCCTCAACATCTGGCCCATCAGAATGAACAGGACCCAAAGAACTAAGGACAGGGACTGACAAGACTCCAAACAGCTGAAGAAAACTTAATTGAGTTCAACAGTGTATATGAACGCTCAATTGTAATCTACAGTGTAACTCTAGTACTCAATAAGCTTAGATGCAGCAAAGAACTTTTAATTGGGCACAAAAGGACCTCCTATTTGGCCTCAAGGAGGAACTCCCAATAACGTTCTACAATGCTGCACCAAAACTCAATGATTTGTACAGTGTCACAGAGAAATCTCAATCTGGCTCATCACAAGAACTTAATCAGGTTTAGTGCAACTACACTGGAAATCTTAGTCAAATGAAGAAATGCCAGAAGTTGGAAGGAAGATAATGGATATGAAAATCCATATATCCTCAATGATGAGGGTAGAACGTACCCAAAGGACTAAAAACAGGCACTGACAAGGCTCCGAAAAGCTGACGAAAACATGATTGAGTGTAAAAATGAACGCTCAATTGTAATTTACAATGTAACTCTAGTACTCAATAAGCTTAGATGCAACAAAGAAGTCTGAACTGGGCACAAAAGGACCTCCCATTTGGCCTCAACGAGGTACTCCCATTATCGTTCTACAATGCTGCACCAAAACTCAGTGATTTATACAGTGTCACAGAGAAATCCAAATCTGGCTCATCACAAGAACTTAATCAGGTTTAATGCAACTACACTCGAAATCATAGTCAAATGAAGAAATTGCGAGATTATGAAAGAAAGCATATTGGATATGAAAATCCATACTAAACAGACCTAGGAGAATCTTTGCAGAATTGCAAGATATTGAAAGAGGATATGAAAATCCATCTCCCATACACAAGCACAGACATTTGTATAAATGATCGCTTCATGATAAAGGAGCCCCAAAATCTGGGCATCGGTGAAAACCTGATTTTTTTTGCACGATTATAATTCACAGCAAAATCTGTGTTTTTTGAAAATTGTGAACTCCAATAAAAACACCTCTCCAATACTTGATCTCGTAGACATCTTAAACCTCAAGATACGTAACGCAATTATATAAATGAATGCAAATTGCAGTAGTAATTGTGTAAAATACTGATATTAGTAGAAGCCGTAACATTTTTAGACCGCCGTAAATGATCTTGACTTGCTATCTATATTGGGAGCTTGAATAAGCTATGCTTTGAACTGGTGAATGTACTATATAATCAATTTTTTTGGAAATTTATTTAAATTATATTAATTTGATTACAGATTAATCAACTTATTAGATCAAACATTGTATGAACGCAGTGTGCATTTGTGAAAAACTTGAAGAAGTTTCTATTGTGCATATATTTTAGTGGTGTTTTGTTCTCAAGTTGCAGCAACGTAAAAATAAAACATTACTAAAATATGTGCAAGAAGTTTCTTCTGGTTGCTTGTAAATGCTCATTGAGTGTTGATAGTATTATACCTATTAAGTTGATTGATCTATAATATAGAATCAATACAATTCGTTTATAGTTTTCTAAAGAATTTGATACACATAGTACATATATCAGTTTGAAGTATAGCTTATGAAAGCTCCGAATGTAATATGTAAGTCATGAACATTTTAGCAGTGCCAAGTGAAAGCATTTGCAAGTGGAATATGCACGCGTAAATATTTGTCGTGGCAAAAATTGCTCATCATTATAAAGATTACAAGTAAGACTAAGCATGAAGATCTGCCTCAAGGCGAGAGTACATATTTCAGCACAATAACTTCGACTCATCTCTGAGCTATCGACAACACACACCACTGCCAATTTTTGTCGTTTTGCGCCCTAATTTTACGCCCCCGCGATTTCGGATGTCGGCCGAAATTATTTTTACGTCTCACCGGATATGGATCCCGATATCCGGAAGTACTATACTTCCCTTCATCCGCCCCAAGCTCCAATGCCTACCCGCTTTTGACGTATGGCAGCGAATTTTACTTTGCTGGCACACGAGTTCCATGGGGAACTTGGACGTTTCCTATTTCCTGGGATAAAAAATTCTTTTGGATAAAACAATTTCTGCTGTTATAACCATACAATGTTTTATCTTGGGTGTGTATTCAAAACTTCGGAAAAGCTGGTGCTCATGGATCATAGACATCAGGTTTTTCCACCTGAATGTCCTGATGTACTGAGATACCATTGAAGAAAACTGGTGCTCATGAATCATAGACATTAGGCTTTTCCACCTAAATGCCCTGATGTAGTGAGATACCATAAAAGAAAAGCTGCCGCTCATAAATCATAGACAGTAGGCTTTTCCACCTAAATGTCCTGATGTAGTGAGATACCATAAAAGAAAAGCTGGCGCTCATAAATCATAGACAGTAGGCTTTTCCACCTAAATGTCCTGATGTAGTGAGATACCATAGAAGAAAAAACTGGTGCCCATGAATCAGACAGTAGGCCTTTCCACCTAAATGTCTTGATGTACTGAGATACCATTGAAGAAAACTGGCGCTCATGAATCATAGACATTAGGCTTTTCCACCTAAATGCCCTGATGTAGTGAGATACCATAAAAGAAAAGCTGGCGCTCGTAAATCAAAGACAGTAGGCTTTTCCACCTAAATGTCCTGATGATGTAGTGAGATACCATAGAAGAAAAACAGGCGCTCATGAATCATAGACAGCAGGCTTTTCCACCTGAATGTCCTGATCTAGTGAGATACCATAGAAGAAAAACTGGTGCCCATGAATCAGACAGTAGGCCTTTCCACCTAAATGTCTTGATGTAGTGAGATACCATAGAAGAAAAACTGGCGCTCATGAATCAAACACAGTAGGCTTTTCCACCTAAATGTCCTGATGTAGTGAGATACCATAGAAGAAAAACAGGCGCTCATGAATCGTAGATAGCAGGCTTTTCCACCTGAATGTCCTGATCTAGTGAGATACCATAGAAGAAAAACTGGTGCCCATGAATCAGACAGTAGGCCTATCCACCTAAATGTCTTGATGTAGTGAGATACCGTAGAAGAAAACCTGGCGCTCATATATCATAAACAGCAGGTTTTTCCACCTAAATGTCCTGATGTAGTGAGATACCATAAGATTGAGAAGAAAATTTTGGCGCTCATTATTCATAGACATCAGGCTTTTCCACCTGAATGTCCTGATGTAGTGAGATACCATAGAAGAAAGACTGGCGCTCATGAGTCATAGGCAGCAGGTTATTCCACCTGAATGCCCTGATGTTGTGAGACACCATAAGATTAAGAAGAAATGTTTAAAAAAAAATTTAAAAAAAGTTCAAATTCACACTTCGATATATTTTTATGGTAAAAAAAAATTAAAAAGACGAAACAAACATACAAAGGAAACGTCCGTAAAGTATCCCCACCGCTTATACCTCATGCGCCATAACAAATTCACTGCAATATGCCCATACTGAGGGGGTCAGGCATGAAGTTGGAGGGATGGGAGGAAATATTTCGTTCCGAAAAGCGAAATCCATTTCCAGTCGGAGACTATAATTCCAGCCAACTATCAAAAACGTAGGGTCGCAGAATTACGGCGCGAAACGGGTAAA
This sequence comes from Othius punctulatus, assembly GCA_951805005.1. NCBI lineage: Eukaryota > Metazoa > Arthropoda > Insecta > Coleoptera > Staphylinidae > Othius > Othius punctulatus. The sequence goes on from OX638141.1 coordinate 57,408,503, forward strand.
AAGGCAGTACTGCAGGGATGAGGAAAACCGCAAAGTGTATCTTGGTTGCTATGCTTGGATATGATCGTCACATTGAAGCCAATATTCGCGCTAAAAATTTGGAAACGTTTCGTTTCTTTGAAGACAAACAAAATGATGATTTAATTGGTTACCACGAAAGATATGTAAAATGGAAAAATATATACAGGGTGTCCCATGAGAAAGGCAACGCCCTGAATATCTACGGATACAATTTTGTTTCGCGAAATCGTGAAATACATCTATTTTTAAATGAGGAGCAAAGTTTGGCGAGCAAATGATCTCCAATATTTGAACCCCCTTACAGCAGCGGAAGTAAGCCGATATATAGTCGGTGTTCTGGCAAAAGTCACTAAGCCCAATAAGGTCACTTTACAGTACACATTTTAAAAGTCTAACTAGTTACGAAAAATTGCTTATTTAAGATTATTGGAACATTTTGTACACCATACGTATATGTATGGTATACATAACGATCCTATAATCTTGAATAAGCGATTTTTCGTACCTGTTACAGTGTTAGACCTTTAAAATGTGTACTGTAAAGTGACCTTATTGGACTTGGTGACTTTTGCCAGAACACTGACGATATCTAAATTGCAGTAGGGGTTGAATGATAGTTCATTTGAAACCTTGTATAATTTACAATACAACGCTGTAGCTTTATAAAATCTTGCGATTTCAAAAGTAATACACCGTTGCATTGCAAATTATGCTTTCAAATGAATCATCACTCAACCACTACTCCAAAAAAATTGTCTTACCTCCCCTTCGGCAAGGGAGTTAAAACATTTTAAGATTACTTGCTTAACAAAAGTTGGCCTCCTGTAATTAAAAATTGACGCATTTTAGCGATTTTGCGAAAAAAAAACCTAGATATGTAAGGCGTTTTATTTCTCCTGGAACACCGTGTATATACAGAGAGCTTTTTTATCGTGCAACATAGGGTTAATCATTTCAATAGTTACACCCTTCAGTCGCAATGACAACTATGTATCAAAGCGTCTTTTTCAAAATGCAACATAGAAGTAATTCTCTGTCAGGTAAATATTACAGTTTATGAAGTGAACGATGTTAAGCTGAGGTTTGCAGCATCATTCATTTGAATCACAGAGGTCTTCAGTCTTCAGTTTAATACATTTTACAGCCACGGACTCTAAGAATGACGCGTTCGTCCGTCCGAGCAGTCTGCTATCCTTGTCTGCTCCCCCACGTTAGGGGCACGGTAGACAGGGATAGAAGCCTGCTACGACATTCGGACGCGTCATTCGTACAGTCCATGGCTGTATAATGTATTCAACTGAAGAAAGAGCTCTGTTATTCAGATGAATACCACTGTAAACCTCAGCTTTACATTATTCACTTCATAAACTGTAATATTTACCTCACATACACTTATATGTTGCATTAAAAAAAAAACGTTTTGATACATTGCTGCCATTATGACAGAACTGTATAACTGAAAATGGTTAAACCTATGGTGCACGAAAAACAAAAAAATCTCTGTATATGTATATTAAGACTTCTACATGTAATAAGCATATATTGCGGCCGAAGAGCCTCAAAATTATGATTATTTAATACTGCAACCGATAAAGCAGCAAAGAAAATCATGAACATAATTCATTTACTTAACTACTGCATTTTGTTGCCAAGCACTAGAAATAAAGTAATTTCGATTGCATTTTATTGTAGCATACACGGTAAAGATAAAAATATTATAACCATGCTAGAAAAACACATTTAATATTTTATGAAGTGACCAATTATTTATGTTTGTGCGTGTGTATGTTTGTAAAAGCTAAGGATATTGTCGTAACGACAATTTTAGAAAGCGTGGGAGAAATTTGGGGCGAGCATAATTCTGCGGATAGCACGAAATTTGCCTCATGATATGAAAATCATTTGGAATATTCAAAATCTAAGAAATAAGCGAAAGCCCTAACCTTACGACGATGCAGTGCGAGCTGGCGCTGAAATTAAAATAATTCCAAGTACTGATTCGTCTTTAAATGTTTCGTTATTATAGATGCAGCATGGAAATGCATTTCAAGCAAATACAGAGTTAAACTGTTCCATTTTTATTTTTAACTAAGTTGGCTGTGTAAGGGTGACAGCATTGTTGGCCGATGTAAAAAGTCACTATACTTGAAAAAAATTTGTTATGTTTAAAATAAAGAGGTTAGATTTTATGACAGTGGGCAATTTTGCCTTCAGATTGAGTAACTATTGAGTACAGAATTTATTTGCTATTTTTATTTTACAAAAGTAAATCAGTCAAATTATAATATAAAATATGCTTGCTGATTAGTTTACTTACTAATAATTAAAGAAACCAGCACACTTGAATGATTGAAGCAATCATTTAATTATTTGAATATATGAATTAGGTAACGTTGTTAGATATCTAACTTTTTTTTTCACTGTACGGATCATATCTGTTGGTATTTGGTGTAAAACTTTATAAAATGAAACCCCGCCTTCGTAGTTAAACATATACATGGAACAGATTATAGGTACATCAGTAGAATATTGAATAAAATATTCAAATATTTTAGTTAAATTGAAGCCGAACAACAATAAGAAGTAGCTAGAAATTATTTACGAAATTGAACATGTAATAAAAAAATATGCAAATATTAAAAAAGTGTACAATTTAAATCTTTTTATTATCATTATTGTTAAACAATAATAGGTAATTATTAAAGGCGCATTTTCACGAATCAAGTTCACCAATGAAGTTAATTGATCGATTGTAGTTGATCGACAAAAGTTGAACAAATACAATAGAACCATGCGAGCAAAAATTATTATCATCAACGTTTGCTTTGCATCTAATACCATACAGTCTAGCAGTAGAGCTTAATGCCTCTTGGATGAAAATAAGTTTTGCCCGCACAGTATAAAGTTGATCAACTGTATTGAAACAAAATGTTCTATAGTCACTACATCACTATCACTATATGACTAGTCAGTGTAGTTACTATAGCACCTATAGTTATAAATTGGTTTGGCAGTGCAACTATTTGATTTTGGCTTAAATTTACAAACATATCCGAAGAATTAAAGTTGTAGCTACTTCGTAAAATTGTTTTACATTTTATGCCCAGTAACTGTTTGATTTTGGCTTAAATTTACATGTCCATGCTTACTTTGCAGAGTGATGTAGGCAACCACCTACACCTGCACTTACAGGTACGTTCTAGAAATATTGCAAATTGTGAGGTAAAATATATTTTAAACGATGGTACTATTTCGGCACTAAGCGTTACTACGGCGTGACTTTGCAAACACACATTGAAACTTGAAATACAGAGTGGCGTAAGCAAACACCTGCACCTGCACTTACAGGTACGTTCTAGAAATATTGAAAATTTTGAGGTAAAATGTATTTTAGACGATGGTACTATTTCGGCACTAAGCGTTACTACGGCGTTACTTACTTACGTTACTTTGCAAACACACATTGATACTTGAAATACAAGAGTGACGTAAGCAACCACCTGCACCAGCACTTACTGGTACATTCTAGAAATATTGCAAATTTTGAGGTAATAATATAGTTCAGACGATGGTACTATTTCGGCACTAAGCGTTACTACGGCGTTACTTACGCTACTTTGCAAACACACATTGATACTTGGAATAGTAAAACACCCAAAATTGCACTCACTTTGCAAGGAGCGCTGAAGCGTTCTGCCCAAGGCGACGCGCCAACTCGACTGAGCTGATATGCGCGCGGAGCATCGCCGCACACCAATGTACTTTTATCTCGATCTATTTACAATAAAAACGTCCGGCGATGGGATTTGAACTTGAGGTTCTCGCCTTGGAGAAGACAGCGGAGAATTGCAGCGCGTGCGAAGGTTATTGTGCGTAAAGTATTGATCGGCAAAATATATCTATTTCAACTCTTCGATATTACACTAGTTCAAAATACACGTAATATCACACATCAAAATACATATAATAATAACAAAATATATATAACATATTTCAATAACATCAATGTTGCAAATTCTTTGCCATAGAATCTGTGTACTACATCATACTCTAATAAGATGGCCTGTAAAAGTATGAAAAGTAATAAGCCATCGTAATTTGAAAGCATATTTTGGTAAGTAAAATTTTCGATTTGTCTCACTTATTTATTTGTAACTTATTGAATTACTTATGGCTTATTTTTTGGGCAAAGTTCGGCAACATTTTAGCAAATTTCTTCCAAAAGGTACTCTCTGGAAGTCTCTTGAAAATTATGGTGGTAGAACAACTTGCAAACTTTGCTCAAGAAAACATAATACTTCTGGGAATGTACATCAAATCTAAAATGCTTGTTACACAGCTTACACCCTGACATTTTGAAGAAATCATACCAAGCTACTTGTAGTAGTAGTACAAGCAGTCAGGCTATAAGTAGTACTACAACTATAAATATTGAAGTAACTTAGCTTCTGAGAGTACATCAAATCTTAAAGCCTTTTAAAATGCATACACTCAGACATTTTGAAGAAATCATACCAAGCTTCTATTAGTTGTAGTACAAGCAGTCTGGCTATCAGTAGTACTACAATTATAAATATTAAAGTAGCTTAGCTTCTGGGAGTACATCACATCTTAAGTGCCACTTAAATAGGTTACACTCAGACATTTTGAAGAAATCGTACCAAGCTACTAGTAGTAGTAGTAGTACAAGCAGTTAGGCTATCAGTAGAACTACAACTATATATATATATATATATATATATATATACAGGGTGTCTCAAAATTGACGCCCGTTCTCTTAGGATTTGACACCCTGTATATATATATATATATATATATATATATACATATACAGGTATATATACATATACATATATATATATATATATATATAATATATATATATATATATATTAAAGTAGCTTAGCTTCTGGGAGTACATCAAATCTTAAGTGCCACTTGAATAGCTTCTACTCAGACATTATGAAGAAATTATAACAAGCTACAACAAGTAGAACTACAACTATAAATATTAAAGTAGCTTAGCTTCTAGGAGTTCATCAAATCTTAAGTGCTATTTAGATAGCTTACACTTGACATTTTGAAGAAATCATACCAAGCTACTACTAGTTATAGCACAAGCAGTCAGGCTATCAGTAGTACTACAACTATAAATATTAGAGTAACTTAGCTTCTGGGAGTACATCAAATCTTAAGTGCCACTTAAATAGCTTCTACTCAGACATTATGAAGAAATCATAACAAGCTACTTGAAGTTGTAGTAAAAGCAGTCAGGCTATCAGTAGAACTACAACTATAAATATTAAAGAAGCTTAGCTTCTGGGAGTTCATCAAATCTTAAGTGTTATTGAGATAGCTTCACTCGACATTTTGAAGAAATCATACCAAGCTACTAGTAGTAGTAGTACAAGTAGTTAGGCAATAAGTAGTACTACAGCTATAAATATTAGAGTAGCTCAGCTTCTGGGAGTACATAAAATCTTAAGTGCCACTTATAAAGCTTACACGCAGACATTTTGAAGAAATCATACCAAGCTACTAGTAGTAGTAGTACAAGTAGTTAGGCAATAAGTAGTACTACAGCTATAAATATTCAAGTAGCTTTTGTTCTGGGAGTACATGAAATCTTAAGTGCCACTTAAAAAGCTTACAGTCAGACATTTCGAAGATATTATACCAAGCTACTAGTAGTAGTAGTAGTAGTACAAGTAGTCAGGCTATAAGTAGTAATACAACTATAAATATTAAAGTAGCTTAGCTTCTGGGAGTACATTATATCTTAAGTGCCACTTAAATAGCTTATACTCAGTTATTTTGAAGAAACCATACCAAGCTACAGTAGTACATAGTAGTACAAGCAGTTAGGCTATCAGTAGTACTACAACTATATATATTTAATGAAATAAAATAAAACGCTTGGTTGAGTTTCACTGACTTACTCTCTCTGACTTTTTGAATTATATGAAATCAAATAATACACTAGGTTGAGTTTCATTGACTTAAGTCAATTAGTGAGTGTCAGTGACCAACTGACTTAAGTCAATGAAACTCAACCCAGTGTTTTATTTGATTTCATATAATTCAAAAATATTTTGCTCGCACTGTAAAAAGTTGATTAACTCTATTGAAACAAAATGTACTATAGTCACTACATCACTATCACTATATAGTGTAGTCTGGTCAGTATAAAAGAGACTTACAACTTAATTATAATTATTAGTTGTGCTAGTGATACTGCAGATACAAATGTAGACAAGTGGGCATCGCCTACTCATATTTTAAACATTTTCAATCAAGTGCATAACCCACAAAAAGCAAATAACCAATCATTTTCGAATACCAGGTCATTGAAGGAAAGCCATCTTAAAACGACCACAAGTTTTCAGGCACACATTTATACTTGTGCAGTGTTTATTTTTGCATCATCATGCTTCATCATACGAGTTCAATGCACTTCAAGGATATGTCAAACAAAAGAGTTTTCAATCAAAATTGACGGTTCTGAGTGATCATAATAATAATATAATCGGTTCGAGCTTGTGAAATATAAATACTTAAAGAGAAATAACAAATTATTCTTTTTCACAACGACATTTATTTCTCTAAACGTACATCTTCAGTAGACATTTGTACATATACAGTAGACTTTTAATAGTTTAACTGATTTGAACAGCGGCAATTGAAACTATATCAGATTTGAAAAATTCTAATTATTAATATATCTGTACGAAAATTGTATGGAAATTAATGTTTTAGTTTCAAAGTTAGAGTTCAAAATTAGACGGATATTAGCAGTGTCATTTGAAAACTTGACGAAGCTGCAAATTTAAAAACAAATTTAAAGATTTAAATCAGAAAATATGGAAAAGTTTGACAGGCAAAGTTGAAAATTTGCATATTTTGCAACATGCAGTTGAAATTTGGACAGATGATCACTTCTGAAGACAAGGATTTGATAGATTTGACAAGTTGCAGAAGAAAAATTGTAAGACTGTGACAGTTTCGGTTGAAATTCGGCAGTTTCTGGCAGTTACAATTGAAAGTTTGACAAATTTACACAGTTTCAATATAATAACTACTAATTAATGAGAAAATATAGCAAATTTCGAAAATTGAAGTTGAAAATTAGATAGATTTTTAAATTTGCAGTTGATAATTTAACAGATTTGGACAGATGCAGTTGAAACTATACCAGATTTGAAAAATTGCAATTGTAAATTTATCTGTACGACAAATGTATGGAAATTAATGTTTGAGTTTCTTAGAGTTTAAAATCAGACGGATTTTAGCAGTCTTATTTGAACACTTGATAAAGTTGGAAATTTAAAAAACAATTTAAAGACTTAAATTAGAATATATGAAAAATTTTGTCCGGTAAAATTAGATTTTAAGACATGCAGTTGAAAATTGGACAGATGTTCACTTCTGAAGCCAAGTATTTGATAGATTGGACAAGTTTCAGTACAAAAATTACGAGACTGTGACAGTTTAAGTTGAAATTTGGCAAATTCGTTCAGTTACAATTGAAAATTTGACAAGTTTGCACAGTTTCAATAAAAAAAGGTCTGCGTTAAGCAAATCATTTATAAAAAAACTTTTTAAACAAAACTTGATTCTTTTTAAATACCTATCGAACGATGCTATACATGATATAGGTTGCCATTTAAACATCGGAAGTTGAGTGTAGTTACGCCTACTTCCGGTATCTTCCGGAAATCTAAACTACCTCTATTATATTCCTCAGGTGGGCTTATGTTGCGCTACTTTTCCGCCTGAACCTCTACTACGTCAAATTACCAAGAAAAAGGCCTGGGACGGGTAGTAACAAACACCCTGTATACCTACCAAAGAATCATTTGAAAATTTATTTCTTGTAATAAAAATTCTGTTTTAGTTTATCTTTATCTAAAAAAAAGTCATTTTCCTGGCAGTAACAATCAGATACTGATGAATGGATAATTGTCGGGTGTTAGGTCGCTATCTCGACTCCAGATAACATAATAAGCAGATCAAGCACTGAACAATCAAACAGTATCAGTACTGATGTCGCTGACGTGATTTCAGTTGGAACAATATACGATTAGTAATTGATAAAAGGAAAATCCTTAGGTTAGGATTTAGTTAGACTCCAATTGTGCAGACCCTGAATAATCAAAAATTATCAGGTCTGATTGCCTCAGCGACAAGTTTCGATTTTTCAGTGTCTGATTGCTCATTATTCCAACTTGGAATCTCCTCAGCAAGATCAGAACCGATAAATTTTGATTTTTCAGTGTCTAATTGTCTTAAGACTCGTCAGTTCTCATGTCGCTGAAGCAATCAGACCTGATTATTTTCAATTGTGCCGTGTATGATTGCTCATTATTCCAACTGGAGTCCCTTTAGCGATGTTAGAATCGATAAATTTGGAGTTTTCTGGCCTGATTGCCCACTATTCTATGTCGACTTGGCAATTTTCGATTTATTAGTATCTTGGATTGGAGTCGCGTCAACGATATCAGACCCGTTAATTTCCGACTTATCACTTGCAAATCGTTCGTTGTTCCAACTGAAATTGCTTCATAAATATAAATAAATATAGTGTAGGCCAGAGTTCCCCAAAGTGAGAGTCGCGACCTGGCACCGGGTCGTAGAAACATTTTGCCGGGTCACGCATAATAAATAGATACTTTATTTTATAAATCATCACTAAAAAAATCTATATGATAAATGATTAATCAATCAAACCAGAAATTTAAATGATGATCAACCAAGTTCGAGCAAAGCTAAACATCATGATTATGAAGATACTTTGTCTGAAGCCCCTAAAGGCCGATATACAGCGCCAAAACAACAAGCATAAAACTAATTGGACTCGCACATATTGCGACGAATATTTACGGTTTGGGTTCATTGCCCGAAGCAGTCAAAATAATTTGCCTCTATGTGTTATTTTCAATATGCAACTTTCAATTAAAACTATGAAATCGTCAAAGTTGAAACCGCATTTAGAGTATTTTGATAAGTCAATTAACTTTCTTGTTGATAAAAAAGGAATCGAGTGCTGCTAAAAAAATAGAAAAATGCACTCTTTCCTCACCAGTCACATAAAAAGCTCACTTTGATAGCTTTTTAAATTTCCAAATTAATAGCTGACACTGGGTATCCTCATAGTGCTGGAGAAAAAAATTACACTTCCCGCTTTAAAAATTGTCGCAAATAATTTATGCGGAATAAAGGAAAAAAGTTTATTTTCGGCCATACCATTATCGAATAATACAGATAAACGGAGAATTGAAGATATTGCGAAACATTTAGAAGAAGAACTAGTTGCTAAAGTAAAAATAAAAATATGTTTTATCCTTGCAAGTAGATGAAAGCACATATATCGAGGATAATGCAAATCTAATGTGTTTTATCAGATATATTGACGAAGACAAGATACAAGATTTTGTTTTGTTTTGTAAACGGCTTCCAACAAGAAAGATCGCTGATCAGATATTTAAACTACCAATGATTTTGTCACTGGTCACGGTATTGATTGGATGAAGTGTGTTGGTCTAAGAAGCGACGGAGCAGGTGCAATGGCAGGTTGTCACAATGGTTTGTTTAAACAAATTCAAAAATTAGCCATTAATTGTGTATGTATGCACCGTTATATTCATAGACAAGCGTTGGCTTGCCTTTAAATTTAAACATAACTTTGGAAGAATGTGTCATGTTTGTAAACTACATAAAATGTCGTCCATTAAATAGCAAACTTTTTACAGAGTTATGCAAGGAAATGGGAAGTGATCATAAACACTTCATTTCGTATTGTAATTCACGATGGATTCAAAAGCAAACGTTTTAAAACGTCTGTTGGAGCTAAAAGACGAAGCTTTGGTATTTCTGAATGGACACCCACCATCTCAAGAAGATGCCATTCTTCCATTTAAGGATAGATTTCTACGATTTTGAGTGGATAATAACAGTGGCTTATTAGTGCGACATATTTGCTACATTCAATGAATTGAATTTAATTTTGCATGGCTTTGGTTTAAATATTTTTAAAGTATCAGAAAAAGTCGCTGCAATAATTAAAAAAATGGCTCTGTGGAAACAACGACTTTCTGTCGACGTTCTGTACTAACACATTAGGCAGATTCTATAAATGAAAGAATCCATTTAAAAAGGAGACCAAATTTTGTGCCCCGGATTTATGGTAGACTCTGTACACTCGAAAATATTTTTAAAAAGTAGCGCATCAAGTGTCCAATAACTTCCCATCAGATTTTTTCCTCAATTTGCATTAGTCTAGCAGCAATGCTCCGAGCGAGGATAGGTGGGTCACCCTGTACATATAAAAAAATTAAAAAATGACTTACATATATTTTTCTTCTTCTACTTCTTCTCCTTCTCCTTTTTCTCCTTCTCCATCTTCACCTTCTTCCGATTATTCTTCTTCTTCTTCTTATTCAGCTAAATTTCTAATCTTTTGCGACAACTTTACTAGATAATTGCCGTGATAATTTCGCGTGAAAAATCATCAGTAAAAAGAGAATTCAACATTTGGCTGGTTGATACACGGAACCAGTATGAACAATATAAAGCTAACCCCATTCCGAAATAATTGACAAACTTCGCGGTGTGTTATTAATATGGTGGCTATTAATTCAGTTTTATTAATGCGTCATCATGTATGCACTATGCATGGACCAATCAAAGCGTATTCTTGTAAATTTATGAACCAATTACATTTGATATTCGTGAATAAAAATCACGTTCCTAATGTATCATGCGAAACTATCGAGCGTTCAACAAAAATCGACGACGAAGTTGGCGTTGGCAATCTCAAGTCATGTCTGTACTAAGATGACTTGAGATTGCCAACGCCAATTGGCAATTTTGTTGAACGCACGATAGTAAGTTTACTCTGAGATGAGAAAAAGTGACAATGCAGATGCATTTATATTTTTTTAATATCTCTTCAAGTAACGACAGGAAAAAATAAATAAGATTTTGCAAAATTCATTTTTTTTTTAAATCTCAGCTATCATTGAATTTCTTTTAATTATCTTTATTGACTATTATTCCCTATATGTTTACGCAACTTTGCCCTGATTTAACCGACTTCGTATCTCTTACCGTTTCCGATATCTCCATAGTGGTAATCGAATTTGAATAACCTTGTATAGTTTTCGTTACTAATTCCGATCGAATTTTTGCACTTCATTTTAAATATTTAAATCAACCAGATAACGATATAATCTACCCTTTTTGCTTATCTAAACAATGCGAATAACAACGTAACTTCCACTTGTAATTTATCTTAATATATGTTAATAATCATTAACATATATCAAATAAGTATCAGGTAATTGTTTGTCTCATTGCTCATCGTTGCCATACATTTATCAAGCAAAACTGTCTGCTTTTATTTGATATTTAATTGTTTTTGTGTGCGGCTGTAATATTTTTATTAGCACAAAAAAATTAGTTCTCTGTATTTATTTTTTTATTTGACAATGATACATTCATTCTTTTAAATGTAAATAAAATTAATTAAAACGTACCTTACTGAAAATACGGAATATTTATATAGATTGCTTTATTTTATTACATAAATTCTCGAATTATTTACGAGAGTATATTATTTACGTAATCATTTTTAATAGCTTTTTCTTTGCCTTTCATCCGCTAAGTAATAGAGAGTATACTAAGAAATCATGAATATTTTTAAAATCGAAGTTTTGCGGAAATATCGGTTTTCGAGTATTCTTACAAGTTGGCAATTCCTTGACACGTATGACGGCAACGATCTATTAACTAAATTTCATTGGTTTCATGAAATTTAGAGTCAAAATGCTAAATATGTATGTTATTAGATTTTAACTTTTTTTTGTGTGATGTGGAGACGACTACTATGCTAATTGGCCGCCCTTATCTGATTATTATTACTATTATTATCATCATTATTATTAGCATTAACGTTATTGTTGTTATTACTATATATTCAACAATGCAGGCGCATGCAGGCGCAGATGGGCAATAATAATAATGCCCCTCTCCTCTCAACGCCCGCATAACTAGTAATAGTTCAGGGGCCTATGGTAAAATAAAATGTAATAGGGTCAGAATTCTCTGTCAAAAATTATGACAGTAACCAATTACGCCATGGGTGGAGGAGTAGTAGGGATTATTATTATTATTAATGGTCTCGTTCTACTTCTATGAAAAATTACCGTCGCCAGTTTATCTTACTGTCAGTTTTATTAAGTTTTTACCATTTGACGGAATTGTTAATTTCGAAGTGAACATCGATTGCACCCGGGAGCCAATTGGGTTGATGAGCCCAAGATCGAGATAATAAGTATACAGATTCTTGACTAGATCTCCTCTCATGAATAAAAAATGATTCATTTGGGGAATAGTATTGAGTACCGATATCATTTTAATATTGTTCTAAGCGAGAATAGGATTTAATACAGATTAATAATATTGAGATTTTAAACTCTCAACTCTTTTTATCATTATTAACGTTTCAAAATATGATTATTCACACGATGACTTTGTTATTATTTCGCTGCGCAGGTAGTTAGTGAGATTTTTTGAGGCGATTACAATTACATTGACGAAAACTGACAAATTATTGACGATTTTTAAGATATTAAATAAAACAACCTTTCTTAACTGGAGCACCCTATATGTTATTTGTTTTATTTAATAATAAAACACGTCATTCCAATAATTCCTGTAAGAACAATAGCTATGGCATTTCTTAGCAAATGGGTAATCTATTTCTCTATTGGAGAAGTATTAGCCGAATCATGGTCAATTTATAAGACTATTCAATACAAAGCTCATCCTGAAATTGGACAATTTTAATATTATCACCTGGGTGAGAATAGAACAAACAACTATTGATAACTCGGAGCATTAACACTTCACCACATCGATAAATGGAATTAAGAAAAATTATGTTTAAATATGGATTTTATGTTACCAATAAGTGTAACAAAATAGAAAACAAAACTGAACAAAACGGTTATTTACGTCTCATTTTTTAAGGCTACAAATGATACCTAACGGCTGTTGAAATCCTAATTGTAAAAAGTGAGACTACCTGCATAATTCCTATATTTTCTGTTAATTTGCATGTAAGACATTTGCAGAATTATCTCCTACTATTTTAATTTAATAATGCCATAAAAATGTTTCCATTTTATTCATATATATTTTCAATTTTATTACAAAATTACACCTAAATTGTGTAATAACAAATATTCCTATCTTATTAACTTCTTATTATTACCTCTTATTAACCGTTATTAACTATTTCTTATTATTTTCCATCTTGTAACTTCGCCTTTGTATTTGCGGAATAACCTTCCTGTAAATAATAATTCAAACACATACATTATACTAAACTCAATACTTTATTTATAATGAACAAAAGAAATCTAGAATTCAACTTCGGCGACGAAGCTCTAACATAAAGTAAGAGCCGCAAATATTCTAGAAGTCAAACATGTTAAATTTGAATATGCTAAAACTCTTCAAAACTATAGAGTTACAATCTCAACACTTTTGCTAACCACATAGCTAAGCCAACACAAGTAATGTTAAATCATTAACTGTGCAGTTCGAGAATATATAAAGGGCAAAATTATATACAACCCCAGCTTCAAAAATACAAACTCTCGAATTATAACTTTCCATACTTTTCTTGAGTCGACGCATTTACTACAACAGTTACAAAGCAATTTGGCTCGATTTTCGATAATAGTTATTATACGAAAATGTATAATGGATGGTATGTCTGAGTGCAATCCGTTTTTATGATTGATTAATTCTTTCAGCAAAATTACATCAAACAAATTACAAAATCTCCAAACAATTAATCAATTTCAAAATATCAGTCAAGGTATACCATTTTATAATAATTCATCAATCGAGTTACAAAATTTCAACATAATTTATCAATCGCGTTACAGAATTAATCAATCGAGCAACAAAATTTCGAACTATTCTGTTATCGATAATGTTGCTACAAAACCTGATTTATATTTACTATTTGCTGATATTATCACTGTATACAATTCTATAATTGATGCTGTTGCATTACAAACCGATCCTCAACAGTTCTCATTATTTTATCTTATACAATTCTATAATTCACACACTCCACAGCAATATTTTTTAATGGTATTTTGTTAGATTTACATTATAAACCGTCTCTCGATAATTCCTTATCACTTATTTCATGCAATTCTATAATCCAAGCAATAGATAGCAATACTTGGATTAATTTACATTATAACTGACTCTCGATAATTCCTTATCACTTTATATCATACACATACATCATCAATGCATTCTGTAGAATTTTTATAGATTTACATTATATGTGGACTCTCGATAATTTCTCATCACTTTATTTCGTACAATTCTATAAATAACGCATTCCTTAGACTTATTTTGGTAGATTTACATTATAAACCGACTTTCGATAATTCCTTATCACTTTATTTCATACAATCTACAAACAATGCATTTCTCATCAATGTTTTGATCGGTTTAAAGTATTATGTACAATTTTATTACATAATATCCCGGCTCAACTCCCATTACCTAATCAACATTTATTGACTTATCAAATCTTTTCAACAGAATTTTTTAAAAACTAACTAAAAAACGCTTAATTCTACACACTAGAAAAATAATATTGCACATTTAAACAACAACCTACTCACTACTGGTTACAACGGGTTCTACACTGGTCGTTACTCGACGCACTGGCGATGTATTTAGTATCAACAAGGAGTAGAGGACGAATTCAAAGTACTGGACGTATCGAAACGCATGACTACGACTACTGTCTCCTCATCCTAGTAAGAGTTTGTAGGAAATATAAAAAATTACAAAATCTAATTGGGTCTTTTTCTGAGTATAAAACGAAACGTCGAATTTCTTTCCAACCTTAACAAACAACAAATCCACTAATACCTACTACTATTTTGTATTTACACTTGCACTACAAATGAAATTAGTGTTTTGATCTCTTTGCGTTTGCAGTTTGATTGACGTTCATTTATTGCGTTACTCCTGTAATTACGCTAATTATCTAATTTGGCCTAGAGCTATCCCTTGGTGTTTCTGTGGGTTTCGTCCTTAGAGGGCGCAATACTAACCGAATTATAATCCGGCCTCCGAACGTTTGCCTTAAGGTTGAAAAGACTACCCTAGAGTCTACAGTGGTTGTGTCGCTATATTTACTCGCTTAATCTTAATCACTAACCTTGTTTGTCATTGTTTACTTACTGGCTAAGTTTCGGTGTCTATACATTATGTGAAGTTTAATTTACAGGTTTCTTTAGTTTCCTAACGTGGATAGGTTACAAACACTGACTGAGGAAACACTCTCTTGGTTTGGAGTAGAGGCTACAGTTTAAACAATGGTTACTTCTTTATGCGTTTCTTGGCACATTTTTGTCTAGTGTCTACAGTAAATTTCTATCGGCTATAAAGTCTGACGGATCGTTACATGGAGTGGTTTCTAGCCAAAGGGTCGATTCAAATTTCGGCATATATAATTCGAAACATTATGAGTATGAAAAAATAATAAGCGTGATACAAATACTACTAAAATGCAATACAATTAGTACTAACTTTTCATAGATATTTACATATACATATTTTATAAGTAGGAAAGCTTTATATATTACCGAAAATAGGGATAGATATTGTGTCTTTTTCGATTTTAAGATGATATGATAAGATAAAACTGCTGGTGATTGAATTAAACTTAATTTTAATTTATTTTTTTAATTATTTTTTTAATTGGAGTGTACACTAACCCCCTTTCTATTGGAACATTCAAATAAATCATAAATTTTATTTTTCTGTAAACAAAATTTAATCTAAAATGACTGGATCTCTACCTTTTAAAAAATATCGTAGATACGACTATATAAAAAAATATTTTTACAGAAGTTGAAAATAAACTAAAACTGCCACTATTTTATTTAGCAAAATCTCAATTTCGTAGCACTCTTGTTTATTCAAGATTTTTTTTCTGGATTATAAGAAAACCAATAACTTGATATAACCTTAATATCGTATAGCTGTTGAATATTAATTTTATATACTAATCACTTCACATAAATAATTATTATGTGGTTATGATGTGCGTATACTAGGATAGCAGTATAAATTGTAAAGCAATGTTTAAATATGGTGCTGAAAATAGCCTTACCTAACTTATGAAACATGTTACATAAAAACTTAAAACGTTTCTCTAGATAACATCAGTTTTACATTATTTTCAATATACCACATCCATCACTGTAATTATGTTGTTTTTTAAGACTGTTTCAAAGCTCTCTTATAATGGCAGACGGTAATTTAATTCTGAGTATTGATGACTAAAAAGAGATATTTCCAGAGATGAAGACTAATTACAGAATCCAAAATCACCCCTGCTAGTTCGAGAATAAATATTTACCACTGGACTACCAGTTTAATTTCGGATTGCACATTTTGACCGGAATTAAGAATTTAGTCCCAAACTAACGTCCATTCCCTTTTGATGATCGGGGTGTAAATATTTTACAAACAAGATTCTTTACAAATCTTTTGATACTAATTTGCAATTTTAATTGTTTGATATTACGTAATACAATAATATAAGTTTGGCTTATGTTTTCTATTTGTGTTCAGTCATTTTTTTTAATAACTGTATTTGAAATTTCTATTGTAAAACTTGATATCTAAGAATATTGAAATCTATTATGTCATTAGACATTTTCATTCAATTTACATATATTAAGCACAGTTTTACAATCATGGCTTATCTTTGACATTGGATCAGTTATCTACATCTGATACAATTATTGACATAATAATATCCACTGAAATTGAGGCAAGATCAAAGACAATCGATGATTATACATACAACTGGGCCTTACATGTATGGTACTAAGTCATAACCCGATAAATCAAAATTCGAAACTGAAAATATTACTGGGTATTGCCACCATCGAATCTCAAGAGAACGTGCATATTGGAACCTATATTTCAGTTCTACGTTTTATATGAGCTTGATAATCTTATAAGGTTTTGCCCATTGCAATCTTCGCTAAGGTCTCTGCATATCGGCAAAAAATGCGAACAATCTATTTTATTTGATTTATCGGGTTTTTGCCTTAGTACCTCAGATATAGTAAACAATAATACAAAATTGCTGACCTCACAAGAATATTTCTAAAGAAATGGTGTGAAACTAGCAGAAAAAATCTATGGAGATGTAGCAAAATGCATAGAGATAATATTCCTAGATGTGACAGACCTCTACATGACAATAAATTGTCACAGCAGCTAAAATATACATTCATTAAATAACCAAATGTCAAACAAGTAAGGACCATCAGAAATTTGTTCATCTACAATCAACATGTGTTATTATACACTGTGTATCAGCCAAATGGAATAAATTCGATAATAAATAAATGGGGGCGTGTTCGAAAAAACGCTCGGACACGTCGATTGTTATTTTTAGTTGCGCATTTTTTTCAACAAAAACTTTTTATACAGGGTGTGTCATGTAACCGTGGCCAATACCAACTTTCTTATTTTAAATGCAACACCTGGTATATTATTCAATTTTTGGATTCTTCAGAAAATTCTAGACATATTTCATGGACAATGTCCTATACCTATCTTCCACTGTTTCGGAAATATTAAGTGTTTTCAGATTTATTGCAAAAATTAACATTAAAAAAAGAAAATTATTTGATTACAGAAATTCGTTACAACACACTCAAAAACTAATAAGTAATACTGTTTATTTCTTGATAATGTAAAAAAACAAAAAAAAAACAATAAATTTCAATGGAGGAGATGTTCAAAATGCTCGCCGTGAACGTCTTGGCAACATCCTAATCTTAAATAGAAATTTCTTCTAACGTTACTCAACATCTCAGGCGTGACCGATCTAATCGCAAGCATTATTCGTCTTCTTAAGTCAGCTAAGTCGAGGGGTTTGGCTTCCGAAACTTCCGAAACAGTTGAAGATACAGTTGAAGATCAGGTCATACAATGTTATATTTTTTTTGTCTGTATAATTACTAGCTGTATCACTAACTTCATAGTCAGTCTAATAAACTATAACGTACTTTAAAACTACCATTTTAGATAGGGCCATGCATAATTTCAGTATTCCTCCAACTAAATTACAGCCCATGATATAAAAATCAAGTGGCTCTCTAAACAATTCATTGTTTGTGAGGGTTTAATCAGTTCTAGGTACAGTCAAAAAATTAAAAAATAAATAAAATGTATAATAGATGACATATAAATGCAATACTAAATACTAAAAAAAAAAACTAAAAAAAAATTGATGACTTTATGAGCTTAATGTATATGCTGCTCACATTTCAAAGGCCCGCCAACACAGCCATTTATCTCGAAAATATACGTGGCAACGCTGTCTAGGAGAAAATAAAAAGTAAGGTCAGGTTACGCTAGGTTAGAGGAAAACGAAAACTTTAATATTTTCAATTTAAAAAAACAGTAAATTTTTAATTGTTTGTTTTAAGTTTTTTTTTTGTGCAGTGGTATGAATTTAAACTTTTTGACAACTACATCTCATGCATGAATTTAATAATTAAATTATTTTAGTTGTACCAACTCGAGTCATCTTCAGTTACTATTGATTGAAATGTAGGGATATTTATTGCTTTGCCAACATAAATCAACTAGTGCTGGTTCTTTGAAATGTGAACATCGTATACAGGGTATCTATAAATTGGTGAAAGAACTACACGTGGCGATATTGGTAATAAAATTCGGAGTCGAAAATCTTAATACCAAAATGTGGTACAATATATTATGACCAACATCGCCACGTGTAGTTATTTCGCCAATTTATACACACGCTGTATACTGCTGGCATAGAAACATAAAATGATAATCATAGAAATTTACCGTTTTGTTAAAGTTAGTTTTATTGAAAATAAAAATATTATGTTTGTTCGATATTTTAAATTATATATTTTTTTATTTTTACTTTTATTTGACCGACGAAATTTAGCATTGAGGAGAATTTATGAGGTTCACTTTCGTTGCAATATTCAAATTAAAAATTGCATTTCTATTACAAATAGGAATATTATTATTATTTGTATATTATAAACAAATAATAATTACACAGAAAAGTAACTTTAAAGGCGTCCTCATACCATAGTTTATCTATTATATTAACTATGGTTAACTATGGCACTATGGACATATCATACTCATTGTGCGAAGTAACAAATTACAAATAGAGAATTTACATTATTTTTATATTAATTTAATAATAAACTACTAAACGTTTTAAAAATTAAGTAAATCTGGAGGGAAAAAAACGGGTTCAATAAGAGCATACGATAAGGTAATAAACTCAGTTTTCTAAACTTTCACTTAAGTTACTTTGCCAGATACAAATCTATTTGTGTAATTGACAATTACGAATAAGGTACTAATCAAATATTGCAAATAATGTTTCTTTTTAACCACCAGAATCTTCAGAAAAGTATCAACTTTCTATGATCTCCGCAGATCAATTAATTACTAAAAACTGCTCACAGTAAACTTAATATCTGGATAGTTACATGATAGATGATACATAGTTCTAATCATATACTAATTTGTTGAAAGTAAAAATGATCATGATCACATGGATGTTATTTTTTTATATTTTTTGCAATTTAACAGTAATAATATGATTAAAACTGTACATTTGTTACAAACCTCAATATTTTTTTGCTTCACTGCATTAAATTTTCAAATAAGGGCTAATTCCCATAGATGGCCATACGCTCACCCTAAAGGCAAAATAAAAAAGTTTCAAGTAGTATTTTAAAATGTATCTGCTCTTGTTTCTTAAATAATTTAGTGATGGCCTATTTCTGCTGATATCTGTAATTAGGGAGTAATTTATCATACCTATAATATTGATCAATATTTGAGTCAATATAGTTTCTGGACAAAATTAATTTTATTTTTATTTTTATTTAAGGTATATTCATATCGGGTGCACACGTCTTAAAATTTGAAAAGCACTACTTGGAATAATGGCTATCATTTATATATGTGACCAAATATAACAAAGTTACAGGTATAAGTATGTTGATTATAACATCTGAATGATGCGATATCTGCTGCCTACATATCTGTCTATTTATATAGGCTAACAAACAGAAAATACGTTATAAATATGCAACTAAAGGCACAAACTCACTTAACTTTATTAAATTATTTTATTATAAATTAAAATTGTACTGATTGTATTACTGCAGCAGGTAATATTAATAAAATTGAAACAAAAAATATTTTCTGTGTTATAATATGTATGAGCATACTGTTCGTACTTAATTTCGCTACCATAATAGCGGAAGGTCGTATGTGGATTTTGTATTGATGTCAGATAATTAGGTTATGAGATAATTTACCATGGTAAATGTGTTACAGTTATTCACATTCTTATTAAAATATTGGTTCACACTCGATTACGTTTCAAATAACATATACGACATTCTGTCAAATTATAAAGTGGATTTACACGGATATTTCAATATAAATAGGTATAAAATGCAAAAACTGTTACATACGACCTTCTGACATTATGGTAGCGATTCATACTCTAACCTAAACATCCAGGCCCACCTCACATTAGTACAGTATACCGAGGTATTAATGAATTAATGTTACATTGGATGTGATTGGTGGTGGCTACTGATTATGTTGACTCAAGTTTGTACAAAGAAGCCAAACTTATCGGAACTGTACTCTCTTCCATTACATCCCGTAGAACAGTAAACGAGTTTAACTCTTTTCTATGAAAACAAGAAAACAAACACCCTTTTCACAAAACACATTTATAAATTCTAAATGCACATTTCAATCGCAATGCAAACATTTTCGTATTGCGGTTGAAATGTGCATTTTGAATCATTAAATGTGTTTTGTGAAAAAGACGTTCGTCTTCTTATTTTTTACGATTGTTTCACAAGCTCCAAGATACCGCTTCTCTACTATGAAGTTGTGAAGTTTACTTTAAGTGGCATGCTTTGAGACTCTTCTTGCTTTTTTTTAACCAACAGAATCTTCAGAAGAGTATCAAGTTTCTATGATCGCCGCAGATCAATGAATACAGTAAACTTCATATCTGGATAGTTACATGATATATGATACCTATCTTATTCATGCAAGCATGATTTCTTTGTACATATTTAATTGACTGATTAATAACAAAAACAGCAACCTTGCATAAAATGGCTAGTCTATCTATATCTTTATCGTAGCATAAATAAATCTTAAAAAATAGATACTTAGAGCAAACTTCATAGAAGAGAGTTAAAATCTATAATTACTTTTCTATGGAAAGTAATGAAATGCTGGATCCTTCTAATGACGCTAAAAATATTGAGGTTTCAAACTTGAAATAAAAAGTTTCAATACTAGAACTAGTAGTACTACTAGACTAGCAGTACTGGTAGACTAGTAGACTAGTAACTAATAGTAATATTCTTATCTACTTAAATGTATAATTAATTTCTGAAATGTTATTTTTATTTCATCTTTCTGAATGATGTTGCCTACTATTATATTAAAATCTTTTTTTGCAGGGGTGCCTAAGTATCACTACTGAGTAGGAATTGCCTGGGAATTTTAATTAATTTATTTCGCTTAACTAAACAGATTAAAATATATAACTTTCAAAAAACGACTTTCATACATTTTCTGTAACATATTTTGTATCCATAATTATTCTGATCACATTTTTCTGAAGTACTGTTATTTCAAAACAAACATGTTGCATATAAACCGGTAATTTTACCACAATTGCAATCTCTTCAAATTTTGATATTTAATGTAGGATATTAAACTGGCAGTTTTATCATAAATGATATTTTCGCTGCTTATATGAATATTTTTACAGGGTGTCAATTTAAAAAGATGCCATCGATTTTTTTCATAGAACACATGATTAGAGGAATACGAATAGCACAATAAGTCAAGCTATTACTAGACAAACCTTTTAGACAGTTCGCGAGGGGTTTAAAAGCAGGCTATATTTTGATTTAGAAAACAATGGAAACCATTTCCAACATTTACTTTAACTAAGGTAACTTTAAGGTAACTTTAACTAAGGACAGTCCCGATTATTAGAAATTTGTCCCGCATCCTGCGACATTTAAAAAAAGTCCCGACTTTTGAAATATTTGGTTGTTTTCTTCGGGGCGATTTTTTATTGGCTATTTTAAAGTTATAGGTGCTTAAATATCAAATATTTTTGATCCAAACATTTGTTTTTATTCATGGCAATCCTTCTCAAAAAATCTACGAACCTAGCTTTTAGGAAACCATACAAACAAAAATGTTTAAAGTTAAGTAATTTTAATTGCACTTATATAATACATATTACTTAAAATCTTCGAATCTAGAAACACTTAATTACTGTTTTCCTAATAATGTTCATTTGTCATGTACTTATTTCTACCATATTTATGGAGAAAATTGGAAGAAGTTTATCGGTATTTTGACTACTAACTGCAGCAGTATTTTGAACGCGAATAGTAGCTTGTTCAAATACGGTGGGTATTGCATTTAGCTTAAACTTAAATCTTCGGTAATTCCTCGGCAAACTTGCCATTGATCATCTGTAAAATGAACTTTGCAGAGTCTTCCACCATTTAAATTTTTCCGATTTATATTTTACAGCCAAATTGATCGTTGATGGACATTTTTCGGGATAGATTTATTAAACTAACCATCTTCTGAACGATTTTTACAACCAGCTGCACTACATATTGTCATGTTGTCATGACACCACATTTATTTAGACTTGCCATCAAAATTTGAAGTTTTGTAATTTTAGTGAATGATCCAGAGTCAATAAATACCTGAGCATGCCTTGGGAAAATTGATCCAACCAATCAGAATGGATTACGGTCCTGTCCCTAGTCTTATATAACCTTACTCTGCCGACCGAAGCGCTGCAGCGGCCGAAATACAAAACGATACATTCTTTAAAAACATTCCTCGTATTTATTATATTTGCAAATTTAATTACATTATGTTTCATGTTCTTAAAAAGAATGTGTAATATAATATTATATATTCTGCGTTTTGCGTTCGTTGTTAATTAATTTAAAAAATCCCCCCACCCCTGTCCCGCTTTTCTATTGTTAGAATCTGGACCCCTTAACTTTAACAGGTTATTTGAATTTAATTAATTGAACCCTTTTGCACTTTATTTGCACTTATTTCCGAAATTAGTTCACCAAATCATAATGTATTGAAAATGAATGCATTTTTCAAGAGCTTTCCAACGGTGTATCACAAGAAGGGGCGGCAATTTTTTTTTTTTTTAGAAGGAGATGGCTGTGACTTAATGGGTGGGTAGGGGGTCGACACTACCTATGCCATTTTGGTTTCCCCTTCCAACCACCCGAACGGTTTTCAGTAATTTCAAAAATAGTCATGTGTTCTGTGTGAAAAATAGTCGATAGCAACTTTTCAAATCAGACCCTGTATGTAAATGTACTAATGAATGTTTTAAGTAATTTTTAACTGAGCACAGTTTGTTATTTCGAAGCCTGATCCAGATAGTTTATCTTTCTACATGGTTTTGAGGGCGTGCTTTTTAGTCCTTAGTTTCAAAATTGGTTGTATTGAATATTTGTTATAGGCTATTTAACGAATGCAAACTTTTGCTGCTTTGGCTAATCACAGTGACCAACAAGCGCTCTGTGACACATATTATATTGCCTCTGCGGATTTTGCTGCCTGCCTAATTTTTTTTCATTTCATTTTTCATAATATACTTTCTACTGCCTCTGTGCAAGAATGCAAATTTATATTGTGACTTTATAAATAAGCGCGGGAAAAAGGGACTTATTGTTATAAATTTGCTATAAAAATATCTGTTGATATGTAAAATCTATAAATGGGCGTATAAATTATGGTAACGATTAAATAAGTTTGTATATTGGTTTTGAATTATGCCGAGTTTTGTATGACCCTGTCAGATAACCACATTAGAACAGCTTTAGCTTCCATATGGAGAGAGGCCTTTGGAAAACAGTGACTTGCCCGTGCTCCTTACCACCAATGATAAACACATATAGCGGCACGAAGGGCTCCACCGAAGCGGACCTATTTATAGGCTCCACTTTACACCTCTCAGCCTTTCCTATATTCCTCTCAACCCTACTGGCGCTCACTGCCCTCGACTTGGTCTCCTTTACCTTACCATTGAGAGGCAACGATTTTGGTGGCCTCTTGTGCCTCACCGAGTTCCTAAAGAAAACTTTTGTGTTCTTCGTAATTCCCCCATTGAAGTTCTGCAGCTCCAGCATGTCTTCTTCTTCAGATTTTCCACTGGAGCTGCGTCCGTGGCTTATGGATTTACTGGATGTACTGTTAACCATCCGCACGGGTTTCCTTTTCTCCTTGGTGTCGCTGCTGAGGATGGATTTAACGTCAGGGCCCATATAGTTTGGGTTGCAGAATCCGAAGCTGCTCTCTCGCTTCTTTGTTTCGTCTTGTGGGGTGTTGGTTTTAACGCTGTAGTTGCTAGCGGAGGATAACCTATTTACAGTTTCAATGCTACAGTAGTCCGATGTGGATGATATATTCTCCTCGTACGGTTCAAACTTCCCCGTGCTGGCGTTTATCATGTGCTGGTATAAAGGGTTGTCCGCGTATGCCAGGTGCGAGCTGTAGCTCTCGCCCCTCTTCAAAGAATTGAAGCTCTCGAAAATCGATTCTTTCGTCGGCGAATCCACAGGGTTGACGTGGGTGATGGTTTCGATCTCGTAGTTGCTTGTAACGAACTCGTTGTCATAGTGGTAGTTGTCTAAATTGTCGTCCTCGTTGTCTAGGAATACTAAGCGTGTGGCCTCGACTGGTGTTAGGACTGGAGTGGGCAGCGTTAGCAAGCTAAAGTTTGGCACGGAAATCGGCTCCCTGGGCATCTTCTTCACGGAGGTGTCGAACTCCACGCGCCTCTTCGGCGGCACTTCCTTGGCATCCGGGGACGTGTCATTGTACTTCTTCTTTATCACATATGCAGACTTAGACTTGACCATCGTCCCGCGCGTCGGCGTGCACATCTCCGTCTCCTCCATCTCTTTGGGCGGCGGTGAGGTGTGGTGCCTGATCAAACTTTCAGTGCTATCAGTGGGACAGCCTGTCAATACCGTATAGCTACATTTATTATTCAGGCGCGATATATTCAGCTGGGACAATTTACTTATCTCCTGCAGGAAGCTGCCCCTGTTACCCTTACTCCCGTTTTCCAGCTCGCTGCCGTCCGCATAGTTCGCGTTCGAAGGCTGGAAGATGAACGTCTGCTCGCAGGGGGTGATCCTGTTCTGTGGAAGGTGCGTCGAGTGCCTGCTGCCCCTGTCCGCCGAATTACAGGTCCTCGTCCTCGTCCTGTTCGCCCTCGACTCCAGAGTGTTTACTGTGGCGTCCCTCAGGAGCAGCTCCGACACTGCGAACGCTATCGTCTCGGCGCGGGGCTGAGGTTTTATGCCTATTATGTTTATCTTCTCCCACAGTTCCGGACCTAAAACATTTAAAAACAAAGTCAGTGCCTTTATCCTGATGTAATGTATTTATTCGCGCAATTGAGACGTGGTTATTGAATCTGGTGCCGAGAGAGTGTCAGAGTGCTTTCACACATATCTATTAATTATTATAAAAAATATACCATACCAGCTCTTTGTTTGCTATAAAAGTTCAAGATTATTATAAATATATAATTAATTATTAGATTTTAACAACAGAATTGTAATGAACCTTCACTCGTATTAACTGCAATTTTTGTGTCAAATGTTTTCTTTTTCCAAATTATTTCTAGTACCTCTCGGTCACCTTGGAAATGTTTTTGTTGCTCTTTTGTATTGACGTATATTGACCGAACGATAACAAGTTCTTTGGGATTGAGTCGTATCACAAAGTTTTTTTTTTTATTACGTCCAAATGCTGCTTCGCTCCAAATTGCACGCATTAATATCATTAGTCTCGTTCAGGCTTGTCAAACATGCGACCAGCATGAAGATAAGCTGTAGCCGTCCAGCACATCAAAATAAGAAATAAATAAAATTAATGACATCGAAAGTAATCATAAAATATAAAAGACAATATGGCTCTTATTACAAAGTGAAGGATGTCGTTAAAAAAGTTCGGGATCAAAAACGAATAATATATTCAGAAAATTGTCAAAGTTAATTTTTCGAAAACAACAAAACGAATTTTGTAGAGTTGTAGAGTGCATTGATAGGTCAAATATATTATTTTGACCAATTTATAATACATCAGCTTGTGACATTGGCTCATATACTAAACCATCAGAAACTATAAGTATAAAAATAATAAGTATAAATATAAGTATAACATAAATTACACGCAATAAATAAGCGACAATGATATGTTTCAAAACCCTTTAAATGTTTAATTCAAGTAGCGGAAGGGTGTTGTGTTAAGAGTTATAAAAATATGCAAGAGAATAACTCTGAAAGAATCATACTGATCGCAGAATCGATAAAAATAACCCAGAATGTAAGAGACCAACGTGGCGAGTATTGTAACAGATGCATTTTTTTTGTAACTAGATACAGATACAGATACTTTAGAAAAAATGTATCTAGATACATATCTATACTCTAATTTATCTAAACTGGCGTTCACGTCATCAAACAGCTGTTTGATGAGGTTTTTTCGTACCAACGTGATTGTTTTCGAGAAATTAATCTAAGGATCATTTATTACATAACACTAATCACCGGTGGTTATAAATAGGTAATCGGTGTATTAACGACGGACACAATTTTCGCCTGCCAATCATGTAATAAATCATGTTATGTTGGCGGCCGTAATATATATTCTGCGACGATGCCAAATCTTTATCACTAACACATGCTCATGCATGTGTGTATAACCAAACTTCTTTGACGTTTAACTTGTTACATTTGATCGATTATTACAATGCATATTTTGCCATAACCACAAGATTGATATCTGTACGATAAACGGCAGAGAAGTCGACGAATTTGATACGAACCGCGCACTGTCGCACAAGATTGCACGGGCTCAACAGCTGATTGCAGCCATTTTTAAATACCCAGGGCAGCTGGCGACCTTGTAAAATTGTGTCATCAGTATTATGATTATTATTTTGATGACGTGAACGCTAGTTTAGAAAAAATGGAGTATAGATACAAATTTGAAAATGTATCTAGCTACAGATACAGATACATTTGAAACGTATCTAGATACTTCTAGATACATTTCAGATACATGGAAAACCAAACCAAAAATTGTTTTCTTTTTACATACGCATTTAACACGCATTTTTATCGTATGCTTATAGTTATTGGCATACTTGTCCTGTCCTGACAATGACTCATCGATCCATATTGCATGAATTCGACATACGTTTCTTATTTCATTTCATTCTATTACATTTAGCTTAAACACACGAACCAGCATTAAAAACGCGTTTGTTTATTCGAAAAAGCATGCGTCGTTGTCAGCTTTCGACGGGCTACTATACGTAATAGATACAAGAATAATACAGAATTAAATAGCAAATAACTTACTCAAACTTAAATTAAATACGAGAAAATTAATCGAAACCTCAAGGTAAAAATTAAAAAAAAATTATAATGTTCTCAATAATGAATCAATAGCTAATTATATGCAATTCACGTGAAATGTAGTGTTGTAACAGATACTTTTTTTTTGTATCTAGATACATAGACAGATACTTAAAAAAATGTATGTAGATACAATTTTGGGTACTCAAGCAAGAACGTATCTAGATACTTGAAATCTATCTAGATACTGTATCTAGATACATGTATATAGATACATTACAACAATGGGTTGAACAATATTAACATTTGAGGCCTATTGAAAACCCGAAAGTGAAGTCACGTAACATACGGCTCAGCTAACCACTAGAGCTGGTATTTTGGATGCACTTAAAAATGTTGTCATTGAAAATAAAAACCTTGTAACTGATTGTTGCACCTAAGATCACTTGTACTTATTACTAATGAATGAAACAAAATTTATAGGGGCAAATTCCAATGACAGAATTGCTTTTTGGCGACAAAAATAGAAATGGGCCGTGAATAAATTAACGAAATGCAAAATAATCTGAAATAATGGAGAAATAGTGTAATAATTATTTTGAAGCTGTATATTTAACTTATATTTAAGCACATGGACTCCTGGCCAATTTGCTTGTTTCAGTACTGGAATATTTAACTCTAGCTTTTGCATAATAAATTTAAAAAAAAACTAATTACTGTACGATTTATTTGTTCAAATGTAACAAATTGTGAATGCGCTCAATTAAATGATTTACTATTGATGAAGACCGAACTGTCTGAGTTGACTCAATCTTATAACCTATAAAAA
Source organism: Othius punctulatus (assembly GCA_951805005.1). Classification (NCBI taxonomy): domain Eukaryota; kingdom Metazoa; phylum Arthropoda; class Insecta; order Coleoptera; family Staphylinidae; genus Othius; species Othius punctulatus. The sequence goes on from OX638141.1 coordinate 57,436,964, forward strand.
TGAAATGTTTACCACGTTATTTGATAATATTAATATATTGTTGACTCAATCTTGTAAACTATAAAAATCAAGTGTTTACCACGTTTTTTAAATTATAAATATTTTCAAACAAAAATTACTTTGGCTTATCGTCTCTATTGCCAAAATACTAAAATCATACATATTCAAATTTTGAATATATTTGGTTAAAAGAAATAGAATTTAATTAACAATATTTTGATTTGAAAAGCTGTAAATTATATTTTCATTTCTTTCTATAAATGTCTATTATTACTGGCATCGTTGGCGAAAGCTACAAATGGATCCAATCTAAATTGGATGTACCTTTATGTTGAACCATTGAAAATTCATGTGATACATGCAAACGAGTTGTGTTTTATATTTGGGAGAACATATTAAAGAGAGCACCTATTTTCTGTAACTGAACTAGCAAAACTCCACAAAATCGTGCTTAACCGATAGTACAAGTTTGAAAAAATAATTTTTCAAACAGCTCGGGGAATTTAACCATATTTTAATTAGATGATTTGTTAATAACGAATCTAAAAATATATATATTAAACATATAATAAATTATGTTTTCTTGTTCATTTTAATGTCATTATTTTTTACTTTTAATTGAATATCTGGTGTTTGTGTATACATTAACAAAATAATATGGGAATTGCAACATTTTGTAGAAACAAATTGAAACATGTACCACAAAACGCGTCATAAACGGCACAACAACATGGCGCCAATCAACACATAATAACATCCAAATTTCATCCAAAAACTGAAGCAATCGGCGGAATATAATTGCACAAAACGCAACAGCAATCGTTATAATCGTTAAAAACGTTATAATGGGCTTCATGTGACAAAATATCTAGCCACGGACTACACATGTTGTTGACGTTTGTTTATGTATTCTCTATTTTTTTAATTTAACTTTACTGTAACAATTAAGCGTCAGACATCAGTCGCTAATTTTACTTTATAACTAATGAGGCTCCATTAGCATGAAGAGTTCGTAAACATAATCCATAATTGACATCTCGACATATGTGAGCTACTCAATTAAAGGCTACATTATATTCATAAGAAAATTTATGCAAAACTTAGACACTTGTCGCATTTTTTAACCACAAAAATACTACCATTCACGTTCATATAATATCACACACGTATTAAGACACCTGAAACCATGACAAGATTTACTATTTATGACTATTTGAATTTCTGAAGACTGCCCCCAGACCGAAACTAATTCAGTAACTACAAGTATCTCTTTACTTACTATCCGAGAGTGCTTAAACTTAAGACCATAAAACAAACTCAGGATGGATCCACACACATACCATTATTTTACTGTAAGTTGTCGATTACAGTTTTGACGCGCTATTCTTTCCACACATAAAATTCGCACATAAGCGAGTACCAACGCGCTACGATTTACTGAAACACAAAACAATTTTGGACGACCGTATCTGTCTTCTTCCAACTAACTCTGGATTTACAAAAAAAACCAAATTTCGTATACATGCGCTTCAGCAGAAATACGAATGCCTTGTTAAATGTTGTAATGCAGAAGGCATCGGATAAATGAAAATATAGAGGAAACATATTTGTAGCCTAAATGTGGTCTAAAAATACACTTGAAGCATTGTTAATGTGCGACAAAAACATTTTTCCAGCAGTAAATACTTATTCCACATCTTTTGATTACATTACCAGTCACAACAACTGCTACTAGTGAACGATCGCGTTTTACCAGACGCTTAAAAACAGGCCAAAACAATTAAAGAGTAAAAAATAAGTAATACTGATAGAAGAAGAGGAAGTCATGAACTGATGGAAACAACACTACAGGGAGCTGCTTGAAGGACAGGATGGAAAGACGGAAGAACCCAAAAAAGGAAACGAAAACGAAGAGGGATGTAAAAGAGAGGCGGGAGAAATGAAGGAGGAAACAATAACAGAGGCAGAATTAATAAAAGCAATAGGCAGTATAAAGCTGGGAAATGCAGCAGGACATGATGGTATTACACACGAGGAAATAAAATATATGTGAAACAAAAGGCAACAGAGGCTACTAGAGATCTGCAAACTGGCATGGAAACACAAAAGAATACCATAAATCAGGGAAGTAACAGTATTAATACCAGTGTATAAGAAGAGAGATAACAGACAATGTAACAACTACAGAGGTATATACTTCTGAGGTGTACACTTCTCAGTGTACCGGGAAAATATATACGAGAGAATTCTTGAGACGAAGCCAAGGAAAAGAATATAATGCCAACTACACGACTCCCAGAGCGGGTTCAGACCAGGACACAGTGTGCAGGACCAAATATTTACGATAAAACAGATAACTGAAAAAATCGAGAGTATAACAAAGAAGTATACCTATGTTCCATAGATCCAGAAAAGGCTTTTGACAGTATACCACGAGAGGCAATATGGAAGGGACTAGAGGAAAAGGGCAGGTGCGAAGTTAATAAAGGCAATCCAGTCACTATACAAAGAAATGAGAAACGACATAAGAACCGGAAACAGGCAGACAGAAGAATTCAGGACAAACGTCGGAGTGAGACAGGGAGGAATACTAAGCCCACTATTATTGATATCAATAATGGACGATATAATAAAAGAAACAAGACTGAGAACCAAAGGAATTTACGTAGGATACAGGAATATGGGGAACATAGAAAGAAAAGAGTGTGCGTTTGCAGATGATATAGTGATATTTGCAGAAACAGAAAAATAACTGAAAGAGAATGTGGAAATATGGGAGGAGGCTCTAAATAAAAGGAATCTGAAAATAAATAGACAAAAAACAAAAGTGATGGTGATAACTAAGGAGAACAAAATAACCAACATACAAATAAGTGGAGAACAGATAGAAGAGGTGCAAGAATTTAAGCATCAAGGAACACTAATAGACGGTCAAGGAAACTATGAAAGGGACCTTAACAGAGTAAACACAACAGAGAGACTGTATAGTACACTAAGAATAGCGTTCATAAACAAGTATGACATATAAAAAACAAATATGACAGTTTTCAGATTAATACTGATATACGGGAGTGAGACGTGGGTTATTGACACTAGACAAAATTCTACAATACAAGCGACAGAAATTAAGTACTTATGGAGAGTGGAAGGAGTGACAAGGAAGGACAGACTGCGCAACGTAGAAATAAGGGAGAGGTTGGGAGCCACATCGATAATGAAGAAAACAGAATAGGGGCAATTAAGATGGTTCGGATACATAAACAGACTGAGTGAAGAGAGGCAAGTAACCAAGTGTGGAAGGCAAGAGCAAAAGGGAAGAGAGCAAAAGTAAGACCACAGGAAACATGGAACGGTTACAACAAGCAAAACGCTCCAGAAAAAAAGGAAGAATTGGAAGCAAGCAAATGAACTAACAGCCAACAGAAAAGAATGGATAAAATTCCATCAAAAATAGAATTACACCTCAACACTCAAGAGGGTAAAAGAGGGAAAGATTAAGAAATATGAAAGAAAGAAAATATTCATCGCGATGACACAAATGACGGCTTCAGGCACGTCTGTGAGAAATAAATAGTTGTATTTTAAGTAGATTCTGTAGAAATATGTTTACGCAAATTATATTAATTAAGTGTAAACCTTTTTTTTTAAGTCTGCACTTTACTTTCAACCCCCTCCCATTCCTAAACATCCACGAAAAACTCTCTGGTTACACCACTGATCTGCATGCTTATAAGTAATCGTTAATCACTATTATAAACTACTTACACTTATTCAAGAAAAAATATAATTTAGAAAAGTTAGCTGTGATCTACAAAAATGTCCACCATTAAAATTGAAGATTGAAGGTATATCAAAATTTATTTTATCATTTAAAAAAACAATTATTTTCATTTTTATCCTGATACCAATACGATTCTTCTAGGTACAAAATTGGTAAAAGGAAGAAACTCGAGATGTGCATAATTTAGGGTGTGTATTAAATGGCGACAGAAATACAACATCTACTAAAATATAATCATTACAATTATTCTATCTTTCGTAGATGATATGTTTCAGCTTCAAAGGCGTGTTTTAACTTCATTTGTGTATTTTAAATAATTTCTTCGTTACCTCATTGTTGTAAAAATTACATATGGCAGCATTGTAAGAAAATAATTATTCTAGAATACTGGGACTCCACTTCTATACTCAATTTACTTGACATCTGCACTATCAAACTGACAGTGTATTTTAACCACTGTAATGTTTTACTAAATGGTTTTAATTTTTACCTGTTGGTACCTTATGCATATCATTCAATGTTTAAAACTGTCATATATATATATATATATATATATATATATATCAAATTTGTCAAATATTTGCATAATGGAAACCATGGATATTAGCAAGAAACATGAACTAAAATCGTAATAAATTATAAAGACAAAACTACAGTAGTTACTTATTAAAAATAATGTAAAAGACTTATGCCTCGATCATTTTCATGCAGCAACCAGACCATGCACAATCAAGAATATTTTGAAAGATTTAACACTCACAGTGCAGATGTCAAATAAATGGACTATAGTTTTCATTATAGTTACAAAAATGTCAAAATAATTACCAATGTAGTGGGTAAATATTAGTTACTGTAGTGGCCCAGCTGAGAGCTGACTATGATTATGGTGATGGCTGACTATGGTGTTTCGAACAAAGAATCCGATTTCTATCCTCGTTCGCATGCTTAAGGTAATAGAATGAAATGAAATAAGAAACATATGTCGAATTCTTGCAATATGGAGCGCTGATGCACTGTCAGCTCTCGACGGAGACATACATATACTCTGCTCCATTTATATTTTTAACTAAGAAGGCCGTGGTTTCAATTTGTAAAGTTTGACACATAAACACAAACAAAAATGATCTGACAGTGAAAAAATTATTAAATGTCGGATTTGTAACAACGCTGCCTAATTCATATATTAAAATAATTAAATTATTGCTTCAATCATTCAAGGGTGCAGGTTTAAAGTAAACCAATCATCAATTATTTTTTATATTATAATTTGACTGATTTGCTTTGTAAAATAGAAATAGCAAATATATTCTGCACTACTACTATTCAACTTGATACTCTACTCTACTACTCAATTACTCAGTATGATGGCAACATTGCCCACTGTCATAAAATATAACCTCTTTTTTAAATGTAACCTATTTTTTCAAGTCTAGTAACTTTTTACAGTGGCTAACAATACTGTTACCCTAAGAGAGCCAACTTAGTTAAAAGTAAAAATTGAACAGAGTTTAGGTAAGTTCTAGTTAGTTTATCGTATAAAGTCCATTTAGCATTACATATTTGTATTCCATGTTCTTTGCAGTGTTTCTGTATGTTTAGTAATTTATAAGGATGAAAAACTTGAAATACGATTTGTCAGATTTATTTAGGCTTATTGTGATATCTATTTACATTTATGTATTAACGACATGTATATGTCATAGTAATAAAATAGGATATCAACATTCTAAGCGATGATTTGACTTCCTTTGATCAAATTTGGGGAACGTATGTAACTGCAATAACGAGGGGAGAGACGTGGATTTCGTTATATTTCGAGAGGAAGCGACTTCGTTTTAAAATTACTTTCCTCGTTCATGCGCATTTTCATACATTTCTGGCGCTTTAATAAAATATTCATCGCAAAAAGAAAAGTTGTGGAGGTCCCTGCGCCTGGACTATTATTATGCAAATTGTCTCATATGAGTAAAAGTTGGAGCATTCATTGTTCGTCTTACGTCTTTACGTCTTCTGTTTCCGAATGGGATACAGCTGTGTGCGTTGTGTGCATATTTCAATGCCAAATGAGTATGGAAAATTGATGCCCAGACTAGGAAAAAGTGTCGTGTGTTTGTTTGGTTATTATTTCAATATAATGTTCTTGTTCAATTTCTTTATACAAGCTTATTATCCATTTTATACTTTTATTATTATTTTCTTATTATAATAATCGTAAATACAAAGTGTGGTCATTATGGGGTGCTGGAGTTCCATTTGCGGTTTTATGATTAATCTACACCCGATATATGTAACTGTCACTGGTGCATATAATTATACAATATTTTCAATCAACGTCATTTTCTTAAGCATCAAAGTAAAATTAGAGATTTTTCTCGAATATTCGACATCAAATTTCACATCTGTTTAACTTAATATTATATACCTAATATTTTTCTCTAAGCAAAAAATTAGTGCACTTAACTATTAAGTATGTTCTATATATTTGTTTGTACTCTGAATACCCGGTATTGTACCTGTACATTAGATACAAAATATATTTTCATTGATTCTAATTTTTTTTTATTAAGCAAAAACGTGTACCTAAATAACATTTTTCTAAAAGCAAATACTAAAAAAAATCTCTCACTGAACACTAACCTATAGACACACTATATATTGTTTCTGATTAATTAGTTTCCACATGTTTTTTCAGTGACCTAAAAAACAACTAGAAAACCTGAATTCGTGCCATGTCTCTATTAAGGAATGCAAACAACACGAATACATCAATAAATCATTCCTCACCATCTTATTTCAAATCTATTAACCAGCCACGTACACTAAATCTCTTCCCAACAATACAAAAATCCGCCCCGACTTACGAAAACCCTTCCCAATAAAACCAGTGGGAGCCTTACCGAAATTAAACTTCCATAAATCATTGGTGGGATGTCCGTCGCGCTCGCCTCCAAAGACTATCATAGAGGAGGGAAGGCGACAGGCTGCGTGGCTGTGCAGAGGTCCAGGATATATCTTCGTTTTCACGTTCGTCCAGGTGCCTGATACAATATCCCACCGCCACAAATCACTGCGCTCCTGCAGGTCTGTCATCCCGCCATACACCCACATGGCATCGCCATGTATCACCGCGGAGTGTTTGTGCCTTGCAGGAGGATAAGCGTCCGAGTTGCCCTTCGCAGGAGCTGTACTCACCAAATGCCAGGACTCAGTCTCTGAAAATAAAGAAATCTAATTAAAACTAGTTAAAAACCATATATGTATATTATGGACGTTTCAGACTTTGCATATTTATTAGATTACTACACATTTTATATTTCTATGGAATGGAATATATTTTCTTATACCTAATAATTCTCATTAGTTTTTTAACTGTGTTAAGGTTTACATCTTAACTTTAATTGCATTTAAGAAGCTTACATCTTATCTGTGATGCATAAAAGAGTCAAATTTATCCTGGAGTCAGTTTCTTCTGCAAATTTGTTTTACGTTTGAAAACCTCAATTGCTAATATTCTAGAAGATACGTACCTTCTAGAATATCAGTAGAAACTGCTAGGTTTCAAAATGTAAACAACATTCTACAGCCAATCAGCATTGCAATGTCAATACATCATAGACAGCTATATTCAAGCAATATTCTGGAATTAAAGAATTATAATTGCAGATTAAATTTAACACATTCTTCAGCTAGTTTCGACTTCAAATTTGTTACTTTCAAGAGGAGTAGTTAGGAATCCTCTGGAAGGAACGTAATTTTCATATATGTTGCACCTGACTCCGTTACGTAGTAAGTTTCGATTGCTGTGCCATTTTATTTCAGCTTTATAAAAGATTCTGGAGAAAACGAACTGGAATTGCAGATTTCAAATGAAGCATCCTGCAGTTCAGTCTTTCTGCAAAATCATGATATTCCGGAACCGAGCTAGCTAATATTCCGAGAGGAACAACCCGAATTGAATATTTCAGTTTAACGTATCCTGCAGTCACTGAGCCTTTCAGGGCGAACAAAGGGGTGAGTTTATTGCGTCCGCAGGAAAAATGGGTGTTTGCAACTTCCCCAATTTGAAAAGGTATACGAACTGGTGGCAATTCGTAACGGCTCTGACTGCATGTAAATTGCAAGAGGCCACCTCTGAAAAATGCCTCGTAATTATTCTTTAGCGCTTAATACTCGCCAAGTGGGGGGGAGAAATTATCGCCTCAGAGTATTCATTTATTCAAATTTATATCCACTCCCGCCGATAATAATTTTACGTAACGTTCCAGGCGCTGGATGCGGAAACGGAATTAATTCCAGAGATCTATGCCTGTATGTATCTAAAGGTTTCCTTTGTGCATATTCTATATTGCGGTGGATTTAATTAGTATTATAAAAGCATTGATGCGTGTGCACATAGTACCCATTGTTAATGCAAAATAATTTAATTAATGTTTTTGTAGATCCATTTATATCAGTTTCACGAAAAGCGAATAAGCAAATTATTTAACAAATGTACAAATATAACGGTGTTAAAGCTCCTACTATTAAATATTAACGAGTTCGTTTCGATTTTTTGCGCTACTGGCATTTAAATAGCAATTTTGGAATATATTTTCTGTGATACTAAAGAAAATACTAAAGAAAATGCGATAAGTCAAATCAAATCGATTGTGTCGATTATTTCCATTTCTTTCCGATATTTTGAGACATTAGAGGAGCTTTCAATAGACAAACACTTATATTTGGGGATGGCGCAGTAGTCCTCTATTATCTTTAGTAACGAGGTCAAGATTTTAGTTCACACGTTGTGATGGTGGTCTTCGAATTTGGGCATTTGGGTGTACAGATGAACGTCACTTATAAATGAACAGTTGGTGAGACTAATTATGAAAGGAAAGATAAGGGGAAAGAGAAGTATAGGAAGAAGAAAGATTTTCTGGCTTAGAAATTTAAGGGAATGGTTCGACCTATCAAGTAACTCCTGTTACATAAGTTTTGGGATCTTTTTTGAGTGCTTTACGTGACATGGTAAAACCAATACATGTAGTCACTATGGATAAATATGTTGCTAGGGATCCTGTCAATTTGTATGACATTTTACATTTTCGTATTTTCGACCTTTGCGAAATGGCGTATACCGGGTGATTCAACTTTTATTACCAGGCCAAAAATGGCGACATCTAATTGAAATAAAAAATCCAAATAAGTACACATGTTTAGATATTGATGAATCCCAATCTGACGATAATAAAAAAAATAACCATCCGGTAGTTTATACGTTATTTCACAAAGAATTCGTAATTTTATTTATATAGTTTTTGTCAGAACATACTTTAATGCTGTTCCAAACATTCCTGTGTAATCCAAGTCAAAAAAATTGCACCAATTATTGAATAAAATGAATTTTGATAATAGCAACAGTAAGATTTATTACTAAATAGTAAAATATGACGGGTGCTACCAGTAATAGTCCTTATAATGGATTTTATGGGTTTTATGATAGGGCCGTACCTAATCTGTCCTGCAAGGCCCGTTCAACCCACGGGCGACTGGCGGAATCATAAAAAGTCATAAAACGTTCCAACCGCACCGCCGCGGTCAATGCTTTGTAGGGCTCATGACTTACAAAATCATAAATCATACTGAGGAAAGTTGGTCAGTAATGTAAAAAATGCTTTAATTTGAAATCTAATCATTTTCGTTAATTTTTGATTTCATAAATGGGTTCTATGAATAAAATAAAACAGTTTAGGGCAAAAATAACGATAGAGAATTTTGCCCGAAAAAAGTTTTTTTAATTTTGTAACCGTCTATATAATTATATCGAAAAGTCAAACTACCTTTCCGTAGATTAGTATCAGACCTATATAAATCCAAATTTTCATATTTTTTGGGCAACTCCAAATGCCTAAAAAATCCATGGTAATAAAACTTGAATCACCCGGTATAGCAGATATTCGAAATTGGATCTATAATTATCCATATCGGGTTAAAGTAGCCCAAAAACGTATAATTCAGTTAATTTTCAATTTAGGCAAGAGGGAATCGTGTAGATCTAGTTTCAGGGAGCACAACACATTGCCATTTATTTGTATCTACATCATGAAGTGTGCTATGTATGTGTACAATCATATCGGAACTTTTCAAAAGAATGCTGAGCATCATGTTCATGCCACAAGGCATTGCAATATGCTCCGTGTTCCCTTACATCGTACATCATTTTATAAAAATTCTCCATATTATTCATGTGTAGAGATATACAATCATTTACCTGATTTTATCAAAAAATGTAAAAACCCCATAGTATTTAAGAGTAAGTTAAGATTATTTTTAATTGAGAATACATTTTATACCCTGGACGAGTTTTTGAATTTTTAATGAATATAAAGATATGTTTAATATATAATTTTGATATGTACGTGCTATGTTGTGGAATGTAATAATATGTATTATTGACTTAACAAATATCATGTAAATGATCTAGTGTTGCAAATATATCTATCTATCTATCTAATTTAGTTGAACAGCTGCCGAAACGAGATACAGTGAACAAATTTTGTGAGCAAAATATTTAAAAAAGCGCTGTATATCGGATAATTCGGAAATGTGAAGAGGGAATTCCATGTGTAAACCTTCCAAAAACAGGCCGTCCAAGGAAGTTAACAGAACTTCAGGTCAATTGACTAGCCGTGCCATCCAGAAACACCAGAAGTATGTCCACACGTAAACTTGCCAGTCGGTTCCATGTTTCGATTGCTAGAAATTGTCGATATATCGCAAGAAGAGACAAAAAATATAGAAAACACAAGAAATGTTCCATATATACAGCCGCACAATTGGCCAGAATTTCAGGTTGTTGCCGGGCTTTAAGACGTCGACAGATGGTGTTTTTGGATTTCACAGTTAGTCTATTGACCTGAACTTCTGTTAACTTCCGAGGACGGTCTTTTTTTGTAGGTTTACACATGGAATTCCCTCTTCAGATTCCCGAATACAGTGCGTTTCGAAATATTTTGCTCACGAAAAATTTGCACTATATTTCGTTTCGGCAGCTGTCCAACTAAGTTGTAAATGGATTTTTGAATATCTACTTTATACGCCATTTCGTAAAGGTTAGATAAAATGTGAAATGTCAATGTTTCACCCCTGCCAACATGTTTCTCCATAGTTGATCAGATGTAATAGTTTTACTATATCACCTAAAGCATTAAAAAAAAAATCCCAAAACTTATGTAACTGGTGTTATTTAAATCAGTTGTCAATAAAGTAAAGATTGTCACGATGACATGCAACCTTCGATAGGAGATGGATCTTTTAGAAAAGATGAACGTCATTGTGAAGGTCTAGTTCAGGAGGTAGACAGGTTCGGTGGAGGATCTGACATGGTATGGGCTGGCATTGTCTTTAATACTAGAACAGGACTGTTTTCCTCTTCTCTTTGATTCCTGGATGAATGAATACTGTCTGATACATAATAGAGAACGTTTTCACAAACCACGTGGTACCTGGTAAAGTCTTTATATGCCTAGGATTTCTGTCCCGGCATGATAATGTAAAACCACACGTAGCAAATCAGACAAAACAGTTCCTGGAAGAACACCAAATGTCACTTATGGGCTCAGCTGGATAGGAATATTAGAAACCGCCCTTTGGCCCCGGAGAGTATTCAATAGGTATTAAACTCTCCAAGAATAATGGGCCAACATACCTCAAGAGTATATCTGGAGATTGATTGAAAGTATGCCACTAAGGTGTCAAAACGTCATTCAATCTACTGGAGGCCATACGTATTACTAGTCTAGTACATCTACTAGTACAGTACAACTTAGCGGGTTTAGTCATTAGTTGTAGTTTTGTAAGCCTAATATTCTATATATAAAATTGTACAGATGTACAGGGTGGGCAAATTTCGATGTTTCAATGGGGAATCTCGATAACTATAACAGGAATGATAAAATAGACCCCCCACCCCAAAAACGCAGAAATATGCAGACAACGTAAGAACTGCTCGTTCTTACGGACGCGTCATTCCCAGACTCCTTGGCTGTACGATATACGTTCCTTTGCTATTTATCGGTGGCAACACCCAATAATATACAGCGTGTCTCTAAATTATGTGGACATGGCTTCACCACAGATTTCTGGGATCAAAATAAGACGATTTAATAAAATTTATCTATATACAAATGCGTTTGGTTTAGCCAGTATTCAGCTACAAAGTTAATTTTAAAAAAAACAAAATTTGCTTATAACAAGAGAACGTTTACATTGATTTGGATATTGTTTGGTATGACACTTAATACAGATATAACTCATATTTTGACATAATATTGATATTATCAGTAGACCGGTTGTAAATAAAACAAGCGAGGCCCAACATTAATACATTTATATTTTAGAATGACAAAAGCAAATAATTAAAAAAAAAACAAATCGGTCGCAGGCATTCATTATTAAGATTTTTTTGGATCTTTATAGTATTTGATATCTGTTACAGTTTCGACACAAAAAAATAAAATTTGAGTAAGTGCGCTACACTCGTTTGGAAACAAAACATGCGTGAACAGAATTTTCTGGTTAAAAAGTATGCGTTCAGCTCTTTTTTTCTGAATAAATCGGCAAAACGCAAACCATATGTCATAATCAGCTGGTAAAAGCTCTTGCACTATTTGCATATGGTACGGATAAAGCAATTGCTATAATTTCCAAAACTTCTTCCTCGTTATTAGGGCTTCTAAAATCTGAAAACCAGCAACATATCTGTTTTATCAGCGTAAGTGTACTTTATATTCATTATTGTGAATAAAATATCATCAACCTGGTAAATATATTATATTTGTTGTCCGATTTGATTTTTTTTAAAGTTATTTGCTTCGTCATTATAAAATATGAATATATTAATGTTGAGCCACCCTTGTTTTGTATACAACCGGTCTACTGATAATAACAATTTTATGTCAAAATATGAGTTATACCCGTATTGAATGTCATACCAAACAACATCCAAATCAATGTAAACGTTCTCTTTTTATAAGCAAATTTTGTTTTTTTAAATTAACTTTGAAGCTGAATACTGGCTAAACAAAACGCATTTGTATATAGATAAGTTTTGTTAAATCGTCTATTTTTTATCCCAGTAATCTTTGGGATAGACTTCTGATTTTTGGCTTATCGGGTTTTACCTCAGTACCACAGATTTATTAGTTAATTGAAAACTTTTGTATTTTAAATTCCTTAACAATTATATTGAACCTAAAGTCTGAAATAAATTTTGCATTTTGCTTTTTCACTTCCTGATAAGTCTTCTAGCATTTTTTTCTTGAATTCTTTTATTTTAACCAACTACATCTTTTATCGAAATTTCAATATTTTCTCCGGCAAATACTCACTTCTTCGAACCCTGGCAAAACATAAATCATATACCATCTATAAATTACCTTCTGCTTGACTATTTTATTCATTTTGTTCCACGTTCAGGCCTCCCCCTATTTCAGCACGTTGTGCATCATGTTACCAGTAAATAAATGCGCGTTGACAAATGCCTGGGGCGTCGCAGGGTTTTAATAGGAAAGGTAAACGCTGCAGGGGCCCTCTTGTGTCCAACCCTCCATCCTGAGGGACCTCTGCGTCTTGCCACGTTTCCACGTTTCATTACTCCTCATCACAACGTTCATCATCACCTTGCCTGTCCAATCGTCCGTGTATCATTGCTTCCGGTCCGCTCTTAATTTTGTAACGAGCTTCGTCAATATTGCGTTGTGCGAACGGTGTTCCTGCCGGGCATGAATCTTTTATGCCTATTCCATTGTCCGAGTTTCGTGCGAAGGGCATTAAAGTTTTACTGGGCCGCTACGGATTTTCCCCGTGCCACTTTTCCCACAGTAAGAAGTTGGAGTGGGCGGGAGGGCTATACTTAGTCCGCGATTTTTGGGGGCCTAGTACTGTTATCTGGAAAAATTTATGCTCCTGGCTAGATTTATTGTTCCGTTGCATGTTGTTAAGGAATAATAGGATGTAATGTATAGTGCGATCAATAAAATGTTTTATTGAATAAGCTGAGCAATTGAAATTTGACTAGCGTTAATTGGTAATCAAACTTTAAACTACTGCCAATATGTAATCTGCCAATGCCTATAATCTATAATACCTATAACTAAATATTAAAAAAAAGAATCAAAACGTTGCCTGAAAAATATAGAAAAGTTGTCGTTGATGTCGTAGGTCCACGAAAAATAATTGAAATGCCTGTTGTGCATAGTGATAGTGTGTCATCTAACACGATTAGGCACAAATTAATTTCTATACATATTGAATTAATATCAAATGAAATAAAATCGATTAAAAATTCAACTGTAAAGCGTTTTTTTTTTGTTTTGTTTTATTTGTGCGTTTAACACATATTCTCAAGTAATCAATAAAAATCTACCACCGAGTTCAAATACACTCTGCATGCAAGTAGAGTAATATGTGATGTCTACGATGATAAGAAGCAGTATGTGAACACAAATTCTGAATCTGCCAATACAAACTGTTCTCCAAATACAAAAGTCGACTTGATATTCCCAGCTTCTACAGCAAAAATTAATTTTAATCATAGTTAAATAAGACTAATATTCCTCCAATAATAATAATAAATAATATATAACTAAATCAGAAGCTTACGCATAAAAATAAATACAACCTGAATTGTTTGTACTTGCGTTTCGAGAGAATATAATGATGACGTTTAGTACTATCTCGATAAGTAACAGGCTTTTTCTTCATTACTTGCACAAGCAACGAATGCTGATCGTTAATTTTAAAAATTCAATCGTATAAACTTCGTAGTATTGTATGTACAATGAAACTACATGTATTTTACCATTGGCTCATCTTACGATCATCAACTGTAGATTTAGAATACACCGCACGTGTAAAATACAACTTCACACTATTTTAATGCCCCGGTGATCGATCATCGTAGTAGAATTGATTTCCTACTAATGGTTGTCACAGTTCCACGTTTATCATCCTAAATATAAACTCGGCGGTTCCACACAGGTCAGGAAATAAGTATGAATATAAAACGTAAATTACTTCCAGGTAGGTGACCCGATATTCAGGGCAGGTCGATATCCTTCGACAAACACGCAATTATAGTAAAACTACGGTACTATTATTCTTAAGTAGTACGTTGTGGTTCCGGTCAATTGAATTAAATAATACATTATGAGGTAGTTTTTCTATAGCATTTTATTTAATTGTAGATAGTGCATGTTTATAAAAAGCACATTATTAATAATCATAAATATTTATAAATAACTTGTATAATCTAGTACTGACACATGTTTTAATGTACATGTTTTAATTGTAGTTTCAACATAATAAATATACATTTATTATGTTGAAACTACAATAACAATTTTTATGTTCGCTACAGCAGTAATTTCAGTATGTGATTAATAATTTGGGTTGCCTAAATAACTGACCAAACTAATAGAATAATTTATATTTGTTACTGTCAGGGGAATCGAAGTGTTGCACTAAAGGTCGTGGGTTCAAACCCAACCAAACTGAAATCACTTTCAAAGGTCTGTACGCTATCCCGACTTCATAACCGATCTGGCCAGTGTGGAGTTTGAAACCCTTATCTGGTCCAGAAATGATATAATCATCATCAGTGGTTTTGAATACACATAAAAAAGTAGATCTATACCTATACGATGTAGTGTCTACATCCTACATCTATAGCTACAGAAGAGACTTAATTCATGCAATAAGCGACTGCTTGCTTACCGCTATCTGGTAATCGTTTAAACAGGTATATGAATGGGTAAAAGAACAACCATTATATGTTCAAAATACCTGTTCTTAATAATTAAAGTAATTTCAGAATGTGCTCAATAATTTGGGTTGCTTAAATAACCCGACTCCATAACCGATCTGGTCAGTGTGGGGTTTAATGGCTAAAACCCTTATCTGGTCCAGAGATGATATAATCGTCATCAGTGGTTTGGAATACACATAAAATAGTAGGTCTACACTTATGCGATGTAGTGCCTACATCCTACATATCCTATAGTCACAGAAGAAACTTAATCCTGTAATAAGCAACTGTTAACTTACCACTCTATAAGAATCGTTTAAACAGGTATATCGGTGGTAAAAGCACAACCATTGTATGTCCAAAACACCTGTTATTTAGTACGAGCTTTATATAGTTCTAAAGCTGTAAGTTCTGTAAGTGCGAGTCCCTGATTCCCAAATTTGAATTCTAAAATAACTACACTACACATTAGGATGATACAATGCTTGTGCAACAAAAAGATTACCTTCGAGGCAACACTTTATGCCGTTGAAGTGAAAATAATTTTAAAAAACTAGACATTCAATGGTTGGGCTTTGCCTATCGATATAAGTATTTATTTTATTCTCTATACTTTTGCATTACAATTTACATGTAAAAAATTAAAATATATATATAAACAATCTTTATTGGGCTATCGACCCCATGGGGTCTTTCCGCCTAAATTAAAATATTTTCACGAAACATAAGAAAAGATTAACAGACCAGTCTAAATATTGAATATGATTTAAATTTCAAGAACAGAGGCTAAACTTCCTTCAGCTTTACTTAGAATGTTGTTTTTAAAACGAAATATATAAAATTATACAGAGTAGCGATAAGGTATTGAACTTTTTTTTTCTAAAATGGCGTTCTTTTTGGTTTTTCTAAATGGCAACCTTTTTTCATATATCTTGCATAACATTTTTTTGTTGCGCAAAAGAACATAATATAAAATAGAAAATTTATTTTTAATGAAATGATGTGCAATTCAAAAATACAGCAAATTTAACAAACATAATAGTTGAACTCCACTGCAGTTTGTACCAAATGCAGTTATTATTCACTTTCATAGCAAGTTTTAGCAAGTTATTGAAGAACAAGTAAGTTTTGCACCATTTTTATAATGTTTGCCTCTAGCATATTGAATCATACTGTAAGTATATGCAGGGTGTTTTATAACAAATGTGCAAAAATCAAATGACGTATTCAGGATTACATTCTAATTCGAAATGGTGGATAACCCATTCAAATAGTCGTTGGTGAAAGAATAAATATTTTACAAATTTCCTGTTTTTCTGAGTTAATGAGTTAAAATATAACAATTATTAATTTATTAGGTATGACATAAGTCTTAGAATAAAACTGGCGAACAAAATCAAAATCTTTACAAATAACATAAATTATTATAGGAATTGTTCAAAGGGGTCGCCTTGACAACGAATACAAGTTTGACAACGAAGTATTTAGGCTAATTCATAAATTTCTTACTAGAAATGTTAAATTAATATGAAATGGGCATGGTCCAACAATTAAATAGCCTCCAACTCGCCCAATTTAAATCCATTGTATTTTTACTTATTGAGACATTTGAAATAGTTGGTATATGTTGTCGAAATTTATTCAATAGAACAGTATTTTTAATGCAGGATAAACAGATATTTCAGGACGTTTACAATTCCTTAATATTTCGTTGTCAAACTAATTGCCAAGGCGACGACTTTGAACAATTCTTATAATATTTAAATTTTTGTCATTATTTTAATTCTATGTTATTTTTAATAAATTAATTATCTATTTACACAATTTTCTAACTCGGTTAATTCAGAAACCAGAAGACATTTCTAAAAAGTTTATTCTTTCATTTCGACTTAGAATGTGATCCTACATACGCCATTTCAATTTTGCACACCGTTTATAAAACCCCCTGTATACACGTATTCTATAATGATTCTACATATTTAAACTAAAATAGCGATTATGTAATATCAGCAATTGACGCCTTACATAACGCCACTAATTTTATTGTAATTGCATAACAATAGTTTTTCCAAATATGTTAATATGATGTATCTTATGATGCAAGATCATAAACTAAGACGATGTATACTCTTGAATTCAAAATAACAGCTGAATTCTCCAAACAGAGCTAAATTTATTTAATTTTGAGCTTAATCTGTAGATGGTAGCTATTACTTTTATTGTAATTGCATAACAATATTTTCTCCAAATATGTTAATACAATATATATTATGATGCAAGATCATAAACTAAGACGATGTATACTCTAGAATTCAAAATAACAGCTAGATTCTCCAAACAGAACTAAATTTATTTAATTTTTAGCTTAATTTGTAGATAGTACTACTAATTTTATTGTAATTGCATAACAATATTTTTTTCCAAATATGTTAATACAATATATCTTATGATGCAAGATCATAAACTAAGACGATGTATACTCTAGAATTCAAATTAACAGCTGGATTCTCCAAACAGAGCTAAATATATTTAATTTTAAGCGTAATCTGTAGATGGTAGCTAAATATTAAATAAAGATCTAAGTTTTAGGAGAAAGTTAGAAATAAATCTTTACTAGGCCAATATGCATCGCCTGTCTATCATTCGTAGAATTATGATCATGGCAAATTTAAAGCCTTCACTTATACCAAAAAATCAATTTTGGAATGACATTTTGTAATCGATTTTTGTTATTCTTACAAATGTACAAGGAGATATAACCGCACCTGCAAATTTCTAATTTTGGAGAAAATTGTTCTTAGGAATGCTTGAAAACAATAGCAGGATATGAGTATAAGAGAAAATGAATATTTTTAATTTGGGAAAAAATGTATTCAAAGTATACGTGGAAACCTGTGATTGAATATATGAGTACATATTGAGAATTTCAGTGTAAGCAATGTTTACTAATTTATTTGGTTTTTTATTGTTGGAAAGCAGATTCTGGGTTTACTTACTAACTACTACTTTATTTCAGAAAAAAAATTAAGAAATGGCGAAATTTAATACATTAGTTGCTTCCGTTGCCAAAAAGAGTGCTAGTGTTGCTTTTAAGTACAGGAATACCATGACCAGTCAATCGATTCCACCGCCAATGGAATCGTCGAAAGTGGAAATGTGGTACGATTTGCGAGAGGTGACTGGAATCTAACTACAATTTAGCATTATTCAAGTTCGATGGCCAAAATGCTAATGACCACCATAGTCTTTTACACCATAGATTACATACTAACAATTATTACAACTTCATAAATTTGTTGCTTTACATACGACGTAAATTTCTACTACTGATAAAAACTTATACGTTTTCTTCTCTAACCAGCCCATATATTTTTCTCAACACTATTCTTTCAGAGATAGCATTTCTTCAGTTTTAGTTCTCAGTGTCCAAGTTTCACATCCGTAGGTTACCATGGATGTTACCATGTTTAGCTACTAATTTGGTAGTCGAATTTCTTGAGTAGCATCTGGAGTATCTGATACCTTTTCCCTCTCGTAATATGTCCCATGTATAACATTTTTTTTTCTTTTAACTCTCAGAACTACTTCCTTACCTTTATTCGTGGGTCTCATCACGTCCACATTAGTTATTATCTTTACCCATGAAATCCTCAATATTCTCCGATTCATCCATAACTCGCTCACATCGACCCCTTTCAACTTCCATATTTCCATTCTATAGTATAGTATGGACAATACGTAGCACCTCATCAGGCGTGTTTTTTGTTCAAGGTTTAGATCTCGGCTGCAGAAAATCCGTTTTATTTGTTCGTGAATGTTCTTCTTGCCTTCTCGATTCTGATTCGTATTTAATGGAAACCATTACTGTCTTTATTAAAAGTTATGCCAAGGTATTTGCATTCACTTATTCTTACAATAGGTTGATTTTTCACATATACACCACGGTTGTCCTGATTTAATTATGTTATTAGCATATATTTTGTTTTGTTTATGTTTAGCGACGGTCCATATTCTTCACTTGCTTCGACAGTTTTAGAAGAGGATTTCCCATTGACTGATTAAGGAACAGGGGAAAGTAGAATGCAAATTTTCGGAACAAGAATAAATTTAACAATTTTCAACGATAGTCGGGAGTTTTATAGAGATGGAACAATTAAGACTTCTCCAAAGTTATTTTGCCAAATTTATACCATATTGAGAAAACACTTAGGAGCAGTCCACCCAATAATTTAAGCACTTTTGCCGAATAAGCAAGAAAATTTCGACGAAGCCGGAGGCGCACTTGTTGATGTACTTTCTGATGATCTACAACCACTGCTAGATTGGTTCGAGGATCATTATATCAGCCGAAGAAATCTTAAAGGCTAGGTCAGAAGAAATGCAGAAGATACCTCGAACACATCGGAAATGAACCTCCCAAGAAAAAGAAAAAGTACAGAGATATGATTGGTTTTCACATTACTGACTGAGTTTGGAGAGCGTGTCATAATCAGCTTTTTAAGCGGTATTGCTCATAATTACGAAGTAAATTAGTACAGTAGAATAAATAATTTCTATTATTATAGTACTTATAGGAGGTAGTTGTCTAAGCTTGTATATGTATACTAGAAATGGAGATGACATTTTTTAAATCATTTTTAATGTTGATTTAATCAATAATAAATAGACATGATTATTTAACAATCAAGTTCATTTTATTAGTTTAGGACCCCGCGGCTAATCGTCCCGGCGACTAATTGTCCCGCGGCTAATCGTCCCGGCGACTAATTGTTCCGGCGACTATTTGTCCCCGCCACTAATAGTCCCCGCGACTAATCGACGATGACTACTTGGCGGCGACTAATCGTCCTAGACCGGATCAGTCCTTCGAGGTATCTGTCTAGGTTTCGTAACAAAGCCATTTTAATAGGGTAAGATTGTTAGCTATGCACCCAACCTCATTTTTCGGAGGGCCATTTCTTCCACTCTTGTTAGCCCTCATCTCACCGAGAAAGATATATAGATATAAAAGATAAAAATGAGAATGAGAAGATGGAAAAGAAGGAGAAAAAGAAGAATGGGAGGGAGAGGATGAGACGAAGGAGATAGAGAACTTCCTATTTTCGTCTTCTTCTATTGCAATACGTACTATTCTAAGTATCTGACAATATCCGTTATTAAATATGATATATCACTAGGATTAATATAACATATCTATCATTATGACTGCGTAAGGGCTCGTATCTTATGCCACGGTTGGCAACTTAGAAAATATGACTTATGTACTTAGGTCAGAAGTGCAATATAAAAAAAATATGCCATTTTTTTAACATTTATTGAATTTGAAATTATTTACATCAAAATAAAATAAAATATTAAATATATTGTTGTATAAATCTTCTGTATAAATCTGCTGTATAAATCATGTTGATATAAATGTATTTATAATTATATATGTCTTGTTGTACATGTTGTTTATGTTTTTATATTTATACTTTTTTATAATAACGATTACACTTGCTCCATCAGCAGTTATTGCATGTAATAGTTATTTATTGTATAAGTGATTTAGATAGCGTCTCACTTAAGAGAATTAAACCCTCGAGCTTCGCTCTCGGGTTTAAACTTTCTTGCGTGGATAAAACGCGACTAAAACATAAATGCAATACAACGTTTTATCCACAATAGTAGTCATTTAGAATCAGAGTATATCAAAATATTATTTGAAATTTCGCTCTGAAAGCGGGTGTAACGTCAAAAATTATTGAAATTAAGCTAAAATTAAAAAGCTTGTTATTAATGGAAACGACGTGAAATATGATAAAACAAAGAACGAATTGTCTATGAAAATATAAAATGTAATTGATTTAAGATTGTATTTTTCATTATTCCATTAGTGGAATAAAGTAATTTAAATATTCCACTAGTGGATAAAGTGCTACTTTATATGCTTCATAAGTGTTGATAAAACTCCAATTATAATGTAATTGTGGATAAAAGCAATTTATATTCAGGGCATTAAATTCTTATTTTGAGCGGAACAGGCGAAATAAACAGAATTTGTGCCAGTAACCCTTATACAATATACATTCATTGTACATTCCACAACATAAAAAGTAAAGATAAGGAGCTGCCTGAGAATAAATTTATCCAAACATACGAATTTTATTCCTACTCTTTAATATTCAAACATGTCAGAAGGGAGTGCGTGCCAGAACTGGGTCATCAGATATGCATGGCGTTTATTTTTGATAAACCCGCTTTCAGCACGGATGTGAAAATGAAAGGGATATAATGCACATTCAGTCAAGTTAGTAAACATTCTTATGAATCGAACGTAGAATCTCTCATCGATAAAATTCCATTACATATTGAATATGTTACCTAAATATTCAAATGATGTCGTAACAATACTTTGAGTAAATTTAAACAAGGGCTCACTAATACTAACTTATGTGAGTGTGTAATTTATTTTCGAATTGACTTGATTTTAAGTAATTTAAAAACAAAACTATTATTGTATTTTTAGCTCCGATACAGTATAAATAAATGTATAAGAATTAAAATAATAAATTTGATACTCCGTTTCATAATCAACGTTATATCGATATACGAGTATAACGGTTAAAAACGAAATAACAAATGTATTTTTGACAGCCCATGTGAAGCGCATTTGACGAACAAAACCTGGCATGTGCAACCATTTGGCATAGCAAAGTATTAAAGCAACTAATCAATTTCCAAATCCCCCAAGTATAATAGGTATAAATATGAAGCACGTCAAATAAAGCGATTCTATGAGTTAAATCACATGACTGTAAATAACTGGGAATGGAACTTCACACGTCCCTTTATTTTCACATGGGGCGTCGTACTTTTCTTCTCGAATATGTATTCAACATTTTTATCTCATCAATTATATGATTTATATTTTAAAAAATCATGCACGAATGCTGAGTATAATATGTCAACTGGTGCAGTTTTGTTTCACTTAAAAACGTCTGTTCACATTGTTATTACAGAATGAGTATCTCACTGAAAAATCCTTCGGCCCTTTAATCTCTTGAACCATATATTTCCTCCTCTTCGTAGACGTTGATGTAGCTGCACTATTACGGTCGTCGTTTATTTAACGCTGCGAATTTATTCCTTGAAAATATGTTTACATTTGACTCCAGTTTATCATGGACAACGTCGTCCGCAGCAGAAAATTTCTTGACTTGATTAAAGTGCAACGTCCATATTACGTCCTGGAAATTATTTCATTAGCGTGACAAGTAATCCATTAACTCCATGTTTTTTGCTGGTTACTAATAATGCAACCATTAATTTGATAGCCGAGAATAATGCTTGCAAGAAAATTTTGCACTTGAATGAGGAGATATTTTGACATTACCTTCTCAGCTGAAGGCTAAGTTATTTTGCAAAATACATTTTATTGCATTTTTTAGTTTCAGCTCGTAAGCCCAATTCATATTTTTTTCAAGTGACTTTTTTAGAATTTTTATATGATAACATAAAAGTTTAAAAGTTTAATCTCAGTATAAATTGTAATTTCTGTAAAAAAAAAATTCATGTTCTGTTTTTTTGGTCCATTGCCCTTTCACCCGTGGCTAAACTTATTCAGCTCGAACGGCGTAGTGAGTAAAGGCGTCGACCTTTCATTTGACAAGTACGTTTTTTGTTTACGGAAATATTAATATTGAAACAATTTCTTAGAATATGCAATATAAAATGAACATTTGGAGGTAAATTGAATAATTTTAATATCGCTCAAGGCTACAGATTAGTTGTCCAAGCCCAAACCCACTGCTTTGCCAAATTACTTGTAAATGTTAATTAGTTGATGACTATCTTCTTACATCATTTATACGATAACGATTAACGATTAATACGATATGGTGTAACCATTTATATGGTTATACCATATTACGAGTTTTACATTTTTATTTAACACTCTAGCTTAATTTTAATAGCTGCATTGTATATTTTTGAGTAATCTCATCATTTGCGCCGCAGTTTATTTCAAAAATAATTTTACAAATAAAGTCCTTATTATTCTTGCTTTTCTTTCAAGAAATAATCGATTGGTCTAAAAATAGTTCTATGTATCAGCAGCGTTCTTTAATTTACATAATCCAGACTGTTCATTGATACAGGCCCTAGTACAAGAGTAGCAAGCTATTGAAATATTGAAGGACCTCATTGATTCGCGTAAGTAGGTTACCTCGAAATAACGAGCAATTTGAACTATTCATGCGACATAGCGTATTTATTACCGTAAAATTACATTACATTGGTTTATTCCATTTTAAGGACAACTGCACGCCACACATGTGCATAACATTGATTAACTTTCAGCGGACGCATTGACTTGGAAGTTAGAGTCAATCGATTATGAATTTAAAGCATTTCCTCATACAAGTAACTGATTACAAATAAAATATTCAGTTCATATTAAAAATACTTTAATGATAGAAACAAGAATCAACATTAATAATTCAAAATTCATATTTTAAAATATTTGTTCAGTGTGTATAGAGAACTTTATAAAGGTAAATTATAAAAGTGCGTTTATAGGCAAATTGAGAAGCAGCTCATTTAAAAAATAAATTTTAGTACACATTTCATTTCAATTCTAGATGTGAAATATTAGAAATATTTATGGTTTAGTTATATCGGGTATCTGGAAAAACCCGTACACAAATGATGTTCGTACCACTCCACAGTTTCCAATTACTGTTGTCACCACTGACGTTTTGGCTGTTTGGCTGTCAGTGTCAATGTTATTACAGCAGCATGCCGATAGCATTGTTAAAAAACCGTCTTCTACTATCCTAAAATGTTTACACCAGAACAAGATCCGTACATCCTAACGGCCCATTTTAGGAGTGCAACTCAAAACCCTAACGAATCATGGAGACGAAACATAATTTGCGTAAGGTCTTTTCCAGACACCCGATATATTCGTTATCATTCAAAAAGTTTATGAGGTTCCCGATAAAATATATATTTGAAATAGTTGATCCTTTCATTATCCTCATAGGAAATACTTTAAAATTTCAATCACGTACGTTCCTAACAGAAGCAGCCATCAAGCCATCAACTATTATATTAATGAACAACCCTGAACGAACATATTCTATAGTTACTAATGTAGAGTAACCCGTCTTTGAATTTTTGAGGTAAAAAATAATTTTAGATATTTTGAGCTTGCATGACGTTGTGAAAACTAACTTAAATTTCTCTTAGGAATAATTTTGTACCAGTATATTCTGCAGAAAAAATAAAAAAGTCAATAATATGTTTTATAATTTTATTAATTTTGACATGTGACGTTTGACATTTAACATATTTATCTGAAATACAATGGTACCTTTGATGTAAAAGCACTAAATTTTTAAATATGCTTGGCAAAATTGACATTTATAATTATTTTGTTTCTTTTAAATAATTCCAACATTTTGTATTCATCCTGAAACTTTAACTGGTTATTATAGTGGAAGGAGCAGCGGCATTACGCTGCCACCAGTGGGAGTACGATGGAGACGACTGCACATGTTCGTGTATTTTCGTTAAGTTTGTTTACTCGTTATCGTTGTCGTAATTAGTGACTCCTAATAACATTTCCTTTCAGTATCGGACATATGCAGTGCTCGCCAGCCTATATTCTAATAATGTGAAATGTCACTGGAAAAGTATATATTTGACCTTCTACCTAAAATATTTATCTAGTTCTAGATGCCATTGATGGTAGACCCAATCTAGAAATTGATTCACTTGCTTTTGTCTTGAAATATTCTAGTTAATAATAAAATTAATTCTTTATTTTTGAGGACGCCATACTTCCCCAGGATCGCAGATCGCTAAATAATTGTTGATATTATTAACCTGAACAAAACCTAGTTCATATACTACTCGCTAGTGTTTAGATATGCGTATTTCATTGCTGTTCTGTAATATAACTAACTGAGCGCTACTAACATAATATATTAAGATATTAATCATTAATTAGAGTAGAATTCTAGAAAATGTAGTCCACAACCTGTCCAGAAGTCAGAAGTCACCATACTTTTATAGTTTCAAGGAATTGAACAGTGAACATGAAAATGTAATAAAATAAAGTATTAAGACCTGGCTATATTGTTTCCCCTGTATAAATTTTCGAAAAACGCTTCAGCAGGTCAATATTTTTCTTTTTCAAACAAATCTTTTAAGATTATTTTCAATTTTTCATCTCTCTCCGTTTTGAAGTTATGACGTCAGAGCCAATTATTTAAATGACAACCTATATTTTTTATTATTGATTTTGATAGTATTTATTATTATATTTTCAACAACATGACATTTTCAAGAGGAGAACTTCTGATTGTATTTGTCTCATTTCGACTTGGATCCGTTCTTTCAATTGTTCAATTGTGGTTGGCTGATTAAAGTATACTTTACTTTTGATGTAACCCCATTAGAAAAATCCAAGTCGAAATGAGACAAATACAGCCAGAAGTTCTCCTCAATGTCTGTGCGGCCTTTCGACATCGATTGTCAAGAACAGAATGGTCAACAATTTAAACATCTAATTTGATTTTTTTTCCCTAACCAATATTTTTTTCGTTATTTTAATTATTTTTGTGACTTCATATTATTTTAAAACTTATCTTAAAACAAGTCATTTAATAGTATTATATTATATCATAGTATTTTTTTTTCGATAAAAATTTCTTTTGGTTTTTCTGTTCTTATTCTTGTAATTGATGATATTGTGATAAGAATGTTTTTCAGGTTGATCAATTTTGTTTTATTCCAGTATTTAAAATCCAAGCCTGTTTTCCTAATTTTGTTTTAACTGACGTTGTTTTGAATGGTAACTTGATGCATTCTGCACATTGAAATAATAATTTAATAGTTTTACTTTAACTCACATTTTCTCTTTTTTTTTTTCAAATGTTACATATTGAAAATGTCATGTTGTTAGAAACATAATAAAAAGTTCTATCAAAATCAATAATAAAAAATATAGGTTATCATTAAAAAAAATGGTTCGGACGACATAACTTCAAAGCGAAGAGAGATGGAAAAATGAAAATAGTCTTAAAATATCTGATTGAAAAAAAACATTTTGACCTGTTGAAGCATTTTTCAAAAAATTATACAGGGGAAAAAATGAAGCCAGGTCTTAATACTTCATGCGCTCTCTGTATACTTAGCACGCGAGAACTACAAAAAGATTCCCTGAAAGGCGAAAACTTGACCAGCTACATACCTCGTTGCAATGTATGTATTCACTCACATTTATTTTAAACAGCTCAAAACGTTCAACATAAGCTCATACGAACCACGGACCCGGTTTAATAACAGGTGTATTCAATCCATTACGTATTTCATTCAACCGGTCCACAATGGTAGCCGCTTCGCGTCGAGCATCAAATATCGGCGGGAGGAAATGATGCACTTTGCTGCCTGGTAATATAGCTATTATTTTATTTTAATTTGATTTATGTCAAATTTGAAGGGTAATTTATTAAATTGTATTGTTTTATTATTTGTTGAATGGATTATTTATGAATTTGTATAATGGCTTGAAATGCTTTAATGTTCGATATGATCATTTATTCAAATTGGGTTTGGTTGTGTATTGATTAAATTTGTCAATTTCATAAGATTCTAATAATATTGTTTTCCCACTAACAGTGTCGTAAGATGACATTGCATGCATGGTTATAAGTACCGCAAGGTTGCCATAATATTTGCTGATTTATTAATCCTTGGCGACGGAACATATTTCATTACATTCCTAGGAAAATAATAGAGCTGAACAATATTATCAAAAATCATTGTTTTGATTTGCTTTTATAAATATTGAACACAATGGAGTAGTTCGAAAAAGAGAAGTTGCCTAAAACAAAATTATCATTTTCAAAATCTTGTTTCTCTTTCTTTTGCATTAAATGAAGCTGAAGTTGATGCTAGAAAACATGGAACTGGAAAACATGTTGAATTCTCCAACTCTTCTAAAAATACTTCTCCTTTGGTACTTTATATTTCTCCTCGATGGAAATGTTACTTTTATTGTGTTTTCTTCAGACATTTCATTTTTCTGAGTTTACGAACAAGCATTTGCCAAGGAAACTTTGGATATTTTGCAGGATATTGACTTCTGCTAGTGAGAAAAACATAGTAAGCCATGCGGAACGTAATAAATAACATTCCTTGGAAGAATTACGGGCCCGTCCAATTGTTGCTCGAACGTTATAGTGTCCTTACGTTCCTTTTGACTTAAATAACTATTTAGTCCTGTGTTTGTATTATGTAGAAGTTTTGTGTTAGTGTTGATATCAAAAGTTGATTATTATTCTGTAAATGTCTGCCAAAATTTGAAATTGTTTTATCTCTGACGTGTTCCAGAATTCTACATTTAAAGCTCTTCCACTTTCTCCTATCTATTTTGCATTGCAATTTTTACAGCTAAGAGCATATATTCCATTTTTGTTAGTAAATTGTGTATAGTCTTTTGCATTAACTAGATGTATTTTTATTGTATGTGTAGTTTTGAATGATATTTTTATGTTGTATTTTTAACATTGGATGATAAAATTAGAAAAATTATCTATTAACTAAAATACTAAAATTTGCACGAACAATTCTCCGATTACGGTTGAATTTTGGATCAACTATTTCTCCCATATTTTTATTCGTATAATTAAACAAAGGTGGCCATAACATGCATTAATTATATAAGCATTAATTTCGGCTATTGATTCATTAGTACATGAATTTACGATAGTTTCGTTTCCCTTTTTTGGAGGTTTTAATAATTATTTTGTCTTCTTTCTTTACTTTCTTCTTTTGCCCTACTGGTGGTGATGTTATTTCCATTTCTATTAGTCATATTCTTATTGTCCATTAAAAAAATCCATTTGTTTCTATCTTTAGTGAAATTCATTGCCGGCTTCCAGTTTTCCCTTTTTCGCCAGTATTTTCGGGATTGTTCCTTTTGATTTATTTCCTGACTGTTGTCAATTTTCTCCAATTCAATGATAAAGAGGCCAAGAATTAACGACATGTTTTTATAATAGGGTGTTATAAGGGACATGAGTGGAGACTAGTATAGATACCGCAGTAAAAATGTGGTGGAATTTCGAGCCAATATTCCGAGAACAAAGACACATATGAGTGTATACCGGATAGGTAATTATTGCATCAAAACAGGTCATTAGAAAGAGCGACGAATGATGGTTATTTGCAGTGGGTGTTTATAAAAACATATTTTAAGGCTCATACGAGGAGTTCGGTGGTTGATATTCGACAAATGCAGCTGGTGTCGCTGCCAAAATTATACCAGAAAAGTTTGTTACTATCTTAAACATTGAAAAATTTCTCACAAAATCATTAATTAATTTCCTTTGTCTCATCCACATGATACATCAGTAAGTCAGATATTATATTACAAAGGATTTAAGCATTTTACCATCAATCTCAATGCCAAATAATTAGATAAAATTGCATGACATATTGGAACACACATTTAATCATTTTTATGATACAGCAGAATTGATTTGAAATTGAATTATATTTGAAGTATATATTAACGATGGTCTATTTCTGGTGCTGTATCTTACTATGTATCCCTCACTTGAGAAATTTATCTGTATAGATTTTGCTCTACATAACGAATCATTTACCCTGCTTGCAAGCAAAATTGCGGCTTTGTCCTAACGAGTCAATATTCTAGAATTCGACGTTGGAACCCAAGTTATGATAGATCAATGACATGTTTTTACTACATGAAAACTGCAAGTTAATTTACTTTGATTGTGTGAAATAATTAACAATCTTCAATCTTGATACTAATAATATACATGCATTATTTCTCTGCGCTATATTTTCAAGATGAAAACACTCACTTTCCAGGTATGTAGGTCAACAATACCGTAAATTACCCTGAATACATAGACTTGTTGCAGGCATTTCAAGTAATAAATATTTATTTTTCATGAGCAACAAGAGTATTAAGCTAATAAATATAAAAGTACGTGACCCTAATAAAGTTGTAAACAACTGCACGCTCTTGGAACTCCGAGTTGTTGAGGAAATTCCCTGCAATAACATTAATCACAATACTCATCGACTCTCAATCATACGTTCCATCCACTTCATCCTCGTGCAAATAAGTAATGCCATTACAAACATTTGCGGAGCCCAATGCGAGAGCCTGTTTTGTAATTCGCTCCTCCAGGGAAGCACTCGAAATCCTGCACCGCAAGTGCCTCTCTCCAGGACCTCCCGACCCTTCCGTTTCGCCCACCTTCTGGTTCCTGGCTTTGGGGCGCGATCCCTGGGGAGTGTGGGGATAAACGTAGCGTGGCGCTGTCGAGCACCGGCGTACGCCCGGACCTGCCAGGGGTAAACAGCTTAATCCCTTCATTTGTACATAGGGGCACAGGCCTCCTATAAGTTCTCGTTGTTCCTGGAGAGAAGTTGTTTACCGATAAATGGGAAAGATCTGCCGCAATTGCGATAAGCGTGGCAAAGGCAGTTTGTCACGTTTATATTGGTGAATATAGCTCGTTTAAGTATCTTTAAGGAATCTGGGGATAAACTGATAAAATGGTAATAACTACCTGTTCGACTAAAGGGATCAAAATATATATCTGAAATTCGAAAGTTAAAATCTCGATCAAGAATCTCAGATTAACTATAATTAACGAGCGGTTGCATATTCTTGTGAAAATTTGTATGATTTATTTTGAACACTAGACATGAAAGGTTATGGAACTTTATAGGCCGATACGGCATTTTAGTTAGTCTGTAGCTACTACACTTCGCATCGTACACTTCCCAATACTATTTCACAATACTACAAGACAAGTTATGAAACTCTACAGGTCGATACCATGGTTGAGTCTACAGCGAAGATGCCTAAGTCTGATTCAGTATAAGTGCTCATAATATGTTCAAATTTTCGAATATACTATGAAGGTAGTCTTTTACTTGTTTGTACAGTACTTTTCATTTCGAGCTATCCAAATGTAATTAGTCAGACATAGAACATGGATGCATCTGTGTCCGATTATTTGGAGCTAGGCATTTGTTAACCACAAACTGACTTATTAAGTCAGACAGATTATCTCCTTCAAATGTAAGGGCATATTCAAGTAATCAAAAAATAATCTAAACATTATTAAGAACTTCGTAAGAGTTATATCTATAATTACCAGTTATATAAGTTATATGTAGTAGGGTTTTGGAGTACTTACTGGCATTTGTATAAAATATCAATTATGTCTTTGTTTTTGTCCTTTTTTCATTAAAATAAGTTGTCCTACCTAACGAGTTATGGCTTTGTTTAAAATTTAAATAACCTTCAGAGGTTTTCATTTCTAAAAATGTTACATGTGAGATGCGTGTTATAAGAGAAGTTATTTAAAACTATATAATGTGTGAATTTATTAGTGTGAGGTCATATATGTGTTTAGTATGTAGTTAACATAGGTAGTTGTTTTTTTTTTGTTTTTTTCATTTTAGTTTTTGTCATTATTATTTTATTATTATTTTTTATTTCTTATTAATTAACTAAATTTCAAAATTTACAGAAAACCCACACAAACTGGCACCTTAATTCCAGCAGACTAATTCCATGACAGACCACACAAATACGCAGCCATACACTCACTAATCAATAGAATGCTTTCAACACCACTAAACCACCATAATAAAGAAATAGAAATAGAAATGATTAAGTAAACTGCAATAAACAACGGTTTCAAAATTAACACAATTAACAAAATGATCAGAAAAGCAACCTATAAACATTTCAAGCTCCAACATAACATACAAAACAGCCCAACAAATACAAACACACATATTATGATCATCTTTACTACACTTTTGACTTAATAAAGTCTAACTAAAGCATTATTGTAGTGGTTACTTACTATTTATTTTATGGTTACTATTGTTCTTATAATTATTATTATTATTATTACCAAGCTTAAACTTACCAAAATGAAAGGCCCACAGTTCACTACACGACCCCCTCAGATCCTGATAACCCCCATAAATAAGCATAGTCCCTCGATGGACTAGGGCGGTGTGTCCTCGCCTTCCCTTCGGAGTGGCCACACCTGAAAAACAACCATCAATCTAGCAATCGCTTTAGACTAACGGAGATTCACGCATGCGATATATCTCCAAGTGATACAGTACCTTTTTTGGCGCGCACCTTCTTCCAGCTGTTATTCTTGATCTCGTAGACCCAGAGGGGCGTCTCGGTGCCTGCCGAGAAGCTCACCTCGCCCCCGAAGACGTAGACGTTTTCTTTATAGGCCACAGTCGAGTGCTCTTGGAGGCAGGGCAGTTTCTCGCCGCTCGGTTTCAGCTGTTGCCACTTGCCCGTCACTGAAACAATTAGGTCGTGCAAGAAACTGCGGACAAGAAGCGAGATAAAAAAGAGAGAAAGTGTCTGTTATAAGAGGAAAGATGGAAAAATTTACATAGTGGTAAATAGTCCAGGGGTATTTATCATCTCGTCATCTAAAGAGAGGGCGGGAAAGTTTACACCATTTCAACAAGGAAGAAAATGTAATCCTTTACTTCATAATGCGTCAGAAATAATACTATGCGTTTTATTAACTTATAGTTACGACAGAATACATTATTAATGTCACTCCAGAATGGAGTAGTAGTATATTATTTCACGTGGAGGAGAAGTGAGACTTTCCATGGCGCGCCTGAGTTTGCGCGCCGAACAAAGTCAGGCGCGTAATAGAAGGCAAGCCATAAAATGTCTCACTTCGCCTAAAAGTGAAATATACTATTTTTTCTTTAAAGGTACTGCAAAATACGATAACTCGAAATTTTTATATATAATTTTTACAAATAAATTTAATGTCAAAAAATGCACCGTATGTTTTTTTTTGTTTTCTTGGCAGAAACTATTTCAGCATTTAACAGTAACAGTGATACACTTTTTGTTGAAGAAACCATTTATAGATTTAATCTATTATTCGTGAAAGCAGTATATTTACCAAAAAATAGGAAAAGAAATGCAAAACACCGATATGTTTAATTGTTATATGATGAAGTTTATAGTATTGCTTTGCGCTGTTTATTTATTGTTGTCATGACAACACTTTCCTTTCCGGCGGCTGGGAAAGGAAAAGTAAAACTTCCGCTGGCGGAAATGTGATATTTTTCCACAGTTAACTGAATTAAATAATGACATAATTTTCTGGCGTTTGGAGAAAAAAAATAATACTTTGTATTTAAATACGACACACTTTATTTAAAAAACCTATTTATAGTATATTTTTAAATAAATGTGATATTAATAACGTTGAAAGAGTTTCTTATTTAAATATTAACTAAGTATCTCTACACCCTAAGGGTAGAAGAGAGTCCGATTATATATATATATATATATATATATACCGGGCTTTTTTTCCTTATTACACATAAGATGGACAATGTATAACTGGTTGCCTGCATCTACCCGCAAAGAATTTCCTATGTGTAATTCTAAAAAAAAAAACAACAACTCATTAGCGGCGTCGGTGCAAGCAACCTGTAAATTTTGGCATATGTTACACAGAGAGGTTATGTTTTTATTCAAGGCAACTCGACGATATTCGAATCTAATGTATTCAAGAGTATTTATACCAAATTTAAAACTATGTAATTTATTTCCGCCAAAACGGGTTTTGGGGGCTAATGTAACTGGACTATCAACGATATTAACACATTTCAGGTAAACTTTTCAAAATTTAAATTTCTTCGTCAACATTGGTTATCACAGTGACGAAATATAAGTATGATGCATGTGTAAATGGCATAGGTAAAATTATATGTTGCAGAAATTCGAATTTTCGAAATATTTCAAAAACTACGTATTTTGTGAATATGATTATATAATACTTTTTTGAAGAAAATTGTCATGCCAATTGATCTGACAGATAAAAAGGAATGTCATTTCATTTAAAAATATATAAAATACCCTTAATGTAAGTGGGCACTTAACTAATGACATTTTTGAATGACTAATTGTCAAAATTTTTAGCTGCAACATATATCAGTTAAAGAGGTACCTTTCAGGTTCAATTCGAGATAAATTTTCAGTTTTTATCTTACTTGTAATAGAAATTGAATCCATTTTTCATAACTTTTGAGGTACATTTTTTTGAAATTAATTTATATCTCAGAAAGTAAAAAAAAGATATACACACATCTCTACAAAAAATATTTCTAATTAAACGGGGAAGCCAGAAACATAATAATATATAGAGTGTTCCATTTAAAAAACAAAAGTTAATGGCTACTTCCGGTAGAACCGGAAGTGATAGACGGTTCACAGTGGAGACTTGACCTTGGCAGGACAGGACAGGACATGCATTGACAGGACCTTCACCTGAGGAGAACGGAATCAGCCATGGTTGAATGATTTTTTTAAATTTTTATTTTATCGGGAACCCCACAAACTTTTAATGGTCCATGAACGTGGGACACCCTGTATATATCTAAGGCTATAGCCTTAAATTTTAAATATTGGGCAAAATCGATATTTTATTTTTAGAGCAGTAGTAGTAGTAGACAATCTTTATTAGGCTTCGACCTATGTGGTCTTTCCGCCTTTTTTTAGAGCATTTGATCGGAATTTCTCAATTTATGCGGTTTCTACCCTGCCCACTTAACCAAGTGGCGCAATGTAAACCATTTTATGGAGCTGTGGAATTTTAAGTGATCTGCCATTTGCCTGCTCCCACAACAAATCAAACTTGGAGACCTAATCGCAGGACTTTTTTTAATCATTTGACCCCTATGAATGAATACGATCTCCTAAGGAGTCCCACCAGTACCTTCACCACATCTTCATCATCCATTATCAAAGTCATCATCAGAGCACCTCAGGGTATTGAGAACAATTGCATCCAGTTTATTATCAATGCCTTGTGCGGGTGGTCTGATGATGACTATGATAATTGATGATGCTGACGTGGTGATGGTATTAGTAATGGGAGGTGCTACGAAGTGGATATGCAACGTGCATATCATTGAGGGTCGTAGATGCAAGCTGCTTTCAAAAATGGACTGATCAGCCATGAATACCCTTTATCCCCGTCCAAATGTCACTTTACAGCACATGGGTCGAGATGTTTGCGATATTGAAAAGCATCGAAATAGCAAAAATCATATAATTCAGCAAAATTTAAATTATCGTAGACGTTCTGCCATCGGTCATTTCATCGGGGCCTTTTGGGTTCATCGAGCGTTGTTTTTGGTATTGATTTTAATCATTTAGCTAGCAGTGATTTTTTTTTTGTTTCGAAGATTTTTATTTGTATGAGTAATATATTATGTTTATGACAAGTTTTAAAATGTTTAGAACATCCTTAACTAGTGGATGAGATATACTTACATTTAAACATTAATAAAGGGTGACCCAACATGAACTTGGTGATTTTATTTTGATTATTTCCAAATGCTGTAACTATGAAATATGAAGGACTGAGGAATATTAAGGAATTGACTCACATAATCGAGACACGTGTACCGTTTAACCCTCGAAGAACGCATATGGTCCGTTTTTTTTATGATCCACCACATATTGCTTTGTGTTGTTAAAAATAAAAATCATTAAAAAAACCATTGCATATTGAACGTATTGAGCTGCCACTTAAACGAAAGAATTTGCGACGTTGCACAGTGGGGCCGATTGCTGAAAAGCTGGCAGAAATTCGAAAAATTGTCGGATTCGCATGAAATTTCGAAACTTGTCCCTGTAAACTCAAGATCGACCTTATATTACGTGATAGTACTGACCTCACCTATTGAATTCACCTATAGTCAGAATGGATCTAAACACTTTTCAATATTTATCTAGTTTGTTTTGTGTTTTGAAGTTTTGGGAGGTCTCTAATTTCAAATAAAATATTTAAATTATAAAATTTAATCATATTTGGGGGGGGGGGGGCAAATATTAAATTAATAACGAATATAAAATTTTATATTTTTATCATCCAGTGTCTATATTAGTTAAATTAGATGTATGTGTGGTTACCACTTGGTGAAACATGGTGAATAAAAGTGAAACAGTAGGTAATGCTATAGAAAAATTAACTCCGAACGAAAAAAAATAGATGTATAAATATATAATCTACGACGAATCATAATCACTTGACAAGCTCTTTTACGTCCTCCAACATTTGAGAATAGAAGATTCTTCTCAGCATTGGCATAGTTTGGAAAAGTAATAGACAAGTCTCGCCAAGCTTGATTGTTATTCACGAATCGTTCGGTTTTCTATTAACTTCATTCCACCTTTTTTTGAAATCGCATTCAAATTTATAAATTCGTTTGTGCAGATCGCAATTTTATACTCTGGACATGCGTTTGGTATGAGTTTCTATAAATTTATTCAAAACAGGAATATTTTCTTCTAAGTTATGATGACCGTTTTAGTTTGTCGAAAATATATCTTCTTGACAAAAAATATATCTATACAACCAGTTTCTGCGATGACAAAAAAGATAAATCTCAACATTTTAAAACTATTCACCCTTATAAATTTTTTTATAATTTTTTGGAACTCGTCTGCTATACAGGGTGAGTCATAATTAGATGTAAAAAAAATAACCAAAGCTTATTTGGGCCATTACAAAGTAACCTTCGTACCAAAATGCTCCCTGAAAAAGATACAGGGTGCTAATGAAATAAAAAAAATGTATCCGATTAATTTAAAAATACATCAAAATAAACACAAAATAAACAAAACAATGATTGAAAACTATAACAAATGTTATAGTAGCAGTTAACAAACTGCCCCCTTTAGCCTCAATACAAGCATGACACCGTCGTACTAACGATCCATATCGTTGCTGAATATTGTAGTTTTGGCGAATTTCATTAGCAGAATCAAAAATTATTTGCTGTAACTATCCCCTCTATATGTGTATAGTATGATCATATAGAAATTCACAATTCCATTAATAAATATCGACCACATTAAAAAAAAAATCGATAATGGTTCTTTTCATTCTGATATGCCAGTTTACTTTCATTGAGGAAATATGGATTTTCATATCTAATATCTTCCTTTCAACATCTCGCAATTCTGCAAATATTCTGATGCGCCACTGAGGCTTTTATCACTGTCCCTGTGTCGAAAATGAGTTTCATCATCAATCTGATCATCTATCTTTCAACAACTCGCAATTCCTTCAATTGAATAAAATTTCCGATGTAGTCCCGTTGAACCCGATTGAGTTGTGGTGCAATATTCTAGATAATAGAGTGGAGATAGGGAGTTTCTAGTTTTCTAGTTGAGCCCAATTGAGGTCCAGTTGTACAATCTTTGACCATGGTTCAGTTATGCAGGATATCATTGTTGACCCAATGGCATCCATAGAAACTGAGAAACTGAACCACGACTAAAAGTAATTTACGATTGTACAAGTGAGCCTAAAAGTTCTCTGTTGCACGTAAGATTCTTGAGTACGGGTGTTACATTGTAGATTACAATTGATTGTTCCTTGTTACACTGTTAAACTCACATTTTCTGTACAGCTCAGTACTCTTGTTAGTTCATGTTGCTGGTTCTCAGGATCATTTTCATTATGATTGGCCAGTTTAGATGAGAAAATATACATTCTAAATACAAACCATTTGATATTTGTTTCATGATTTATGGGGATCAACAGTAAAAAAATCATGTGTCGAAAAAAAATATTTCTGTCTAGATTAATTTGAGTGTCACTAAAACAGTTATTTGTTAGTAGAGATACGATAAAAAAATATATTATTGTGTTATTTATTTCTGTTATAGAGACAGATAATGGGCTTTATTAGGCTATCGGCCCATCAAGGTATTCGGTGTTCATTCCTTCGTTCTCACCTCGGGATTTGTAGAGTTTGCTCCTCTCTCGAGCTTGTGGCATTGAAGGATGTGTTGTTCTTCTTGCTTTTTCTCTTTTTTTGTTGTTGAAATTAACTATATTCCACTGTTCACATTGCGGACAAATAATATATCTTTATGCAGAAACTACTAAGTTTATTTGTGATATAGCAAGTGATAAATTAATCATCTACGTGACAAATAATATTTTGATCGATGTTCTCATAAATTGCTTTAATGTAGTATCATCGCAAAGCGTTCAACGAATAAAAGTCATATTTAAAAAATGTAAAATTGTATTTTGTGGACACACACATTTATGTCTAAAGAATCCGGAACTCTAAATTCTAACTAAGCACAGTTTTAATGAACCAATATAAATCTATTTTGATTTTATTCACGACATAAGATCAATTTACTAGTTCTGCATGCCAATTGGGCAATGTGATTTTTATATACGAAAATAAAAAACAATTTTATAAAATATGATTTGCTTTGTTCCTGTATAGTGAATGCATTTATAAAACTTACTTAGCCATATTGTTGAGAGAGCACGAACTTTGTTGATTAACTCCGAATGAGGTCTACTTTATATTGGCCATATTATTTAATATTTACTTACAGAGTTTTCCGATTGCTTTTCACCATGTATCAGTTGTGTTTCACTTTATCTCAAATAGCTTTCCCTCTTGTCAACAATTATCAATATTGTGTCAAATACATATATTCCCCATATGTCAAATGGTTTTCACTATTTATCAAATGCTTGGATGAATGGATTAACTAACAAACAATTTTAGCTATGAAAGAATTTCGTTTTTCACATAATGTTCACATAATGAAGTAATGCTCCTCAGTGTTGTTTGTTGATGTCACATGAATAGCCGCGTACAGTTCATTCATCATTGGTTTAGTCTCTATCGGATTTAAAAATGGCATATAGACTGGGAGATATACAAATTGATAGCCATGATTTTCAATTAGATTTGCAATTTCGAGATTTCTGTGAAAGGGCATATTATCCATTACAAAATGCACGCCTTTAATACCATCATCGTTCAGATGGTTGATTAAAGTCACTCGGTTCTCATTAAAATTATCCGCATTTACTGCATGGCTTGAATTTGGTACATATATAATTAATTGATTGTCATAGCGGCCGCAATATAGTAATTTCGGCTTGTGAGTTGAGCTTTGCGTACATAAGCTGGTATATTCTTGGTGACCTACCACGAGAGGTGCGAGAGGTCTCTTGAATAGAATTTAACTGGACGAACCAGAATTCATGGCTCTTATTATTAGGCCACGGATTGCGTTACTTATTTTACAATTATTTCCTTTTTTTTACGAGGCTCAGCCATAATTATTTGTTCGTTCGTAACAAAGTGTGAATTACAAAAGACAAATAGTGAAATTGTTTTGACATAATGGGAAACTACTTGATATAAAGGGAACAGCATTTGATAAGAGGGAAAAGCATTTGAGATAAAGTGAAACACAACTGATATATGGTGAAATGCAATCGAAAAACTATGTATTTCACAAATTCACATTTTTCAGAAATAAATACGTAATTCACAATCTTTGATCATACAATAAACGTCACCTACATAACACAACTTCTTGCAATGATAAATTGTACAACAAATGTGGCTGGACTGTACTAGCTTTATATAGAAAATATAATAATAATAATAATTTTTAATAATTTATTAGCAACAGATAATAATAAGATAAGATAAGTATAAATAATTACATATGGTTGTACATTTTGTACAACCTGTTTTTTTATGACAGCTTCTATCTAAAAGAGACAAAAACTGAAAACTATAATAATAATAATATTACAAATTTGTTGTACAATGATAACAAAGAATACATATGGTTGCATATAAACGGATGATTTACAGAAGCGTTTTCTATATCACTTGTGCGTAAATATTACGTTAAAGGTTTATAAACAATTAAATGAATGAATATAGTACAGCACAGTACAAAAGAAAGAATATTTTGTAATAATCCCATGTCTGATTATTAATGTGTTATAGAAAACGCTTACAATGTACATAATATAATTTACAAATGTATAAAATATAAGAATTATTGTAGCTTTGGTAGTTTAATTTAATAGTGTGTGATTATTTTGACGGGGGTAGGCATAAAATAGCCAGAACATATTTTTTTAAATGAATTGCTTTAGTAAAATGTAATTCTCTATACTTAATTATTAAATTTGTGTAGTTACTCGTTTATAATAATATAAGGTAATCAATGCGATAATAATTATGATAAAAGAAAGAAATAGAAAACATTTTTCAATTAAATTTTGAATAGTTATTCATTTGGATAAAAATCCAATAAAAGTACGGGAGAGTCCTCATAAGGATAAAAAATTTATAATAAAGAATAATTTAATTATTAAGTTATTATTTATTGAAGAGAAAATGTGTTTTAAATGGAAAATATTTAAATTTAAAAATAATATTTATTGTAATAAAAGTGTAAATAATAAAATAATATAGTCAAATATTTTCTATAATAAATATTGAACTGATTATTCATCCAATATAATTGATAGATCAGTAATCTATAATTTTTCGTAATCTAGCTTGATTTAATCTTATAATTCCTCTTACTATTACTCTAGCAATCATAATTATAGAAAAAATGTTGGGTAATTTATTTTATATATAATTAAAATTATTGGGGCAATTTTTTGTCATGTTAAAAGTAATAAGCAATTTATTCATGATTATCCTTCTATAACTTCTGGGAATCAGAAGTGGCAAGGAGCAGCCCCTATTTTAGTTAAAACAGCTGA
This sequence comes from Othius punctulatus, assembly GCA_951805005.1. NCBI lineage: Eukaryota > Metazoa > Arthropoda > Insecta > Coleoptera > Staphylinidae > Othius > Othius punctulatus. The sequence continues at coordinate 57,477,213 of OX638141.1, forward strand.
ATTAAAAATAATAATGAGGGGATTATTAATATTTTTAATTAAATTTGAATTTCAAAAAATTAGGATAATAGCACATAACAAGATAGCTGATGCTAGAGTTGGGTAATAAAATATTATAAGGGTGCTTCATTAGAAAATTGAATTTTTCTTTTATTTATTAGGGGAATAATAGATAATAGATTAATTTCTATTCCTATTTATATTCCTATGTTAGTATAAGAAGAAGTGGAAATTAATGTACCTAATATTATGGAAAAAAGAATAATAATTGATAAAATTCAATAATCAAAAGAAAAGGATTATAACCTTAATAAATGGGGCTATTAGCTTAATTAGCTTATCTTTTTTATGTCTTAGTATAAGATGTACCAAGCTTTTTGGTTCCTGAGGAAATAGTTTGATTCTATTAAATGTAATGAAGGTAAAATTCTTACATAATGTATTCTATCAAAATATAAAATAAATAGCCTTTAGAAAATTAATCTCAAATCAGTATTCACAGTTGTGTCCAGACATGTAGCTGCATCTACAATAATTAAGAGGCCTCTTTACACCAGCTAGTATAAGGTATTATTGAAAAGCGATAGCCCCATTATTCATGAATGGTTTAAAATAATTACAATCGGAGAACTGATATAGAAAGTTTAGACATGTATCTATAATTAGACAAAGTAGTTTTAAGAAATAAATCAAAGGTGACTTATTTCTGATCACCTAATCGGATTTATATGCAGACAAGAATACTCCATTATAATTCATGATATTGGAACAAAAAAAATAACGTGGTTCGCAACAACATTAGCTCCAAATACCTTGAGGGAATTTACATTATATATACGCTGTCTTAATTAAATAAATACAGAAAAAAAAATCACATATCGGCTAAACATGCCATTCTTTTAATGAACATAATACATCACCATTTTATTATATATTAAAACTACTCAACTCAATTGTAGATAAATATCTAAAGTTTCTAAATCAGGTCTTCGATTGTAATTATGTTGACCCGTTCATGAATTATCTTGGCTGTCGTTTATATGCAATTCCCTATACCGCGTTTGGGTAAAGAGGTCTCTTAAGTACAAAATGAAACATTTACTGAAAACTGTATTAATACTTTAATTTCCTTCGACCCTTTAACCATATCGTCTATAAGATTCCAGATTCATAACTCAATAATCACACGAACGACAATTTTAACCCCCATTTTTTAAACTGAATAGGATTTTTAAATGCCTCCTTTTCTACCCTCTGTCTGCTTGGCGCAATCAAACATTCTACGAGTTATTTACAGCGACGCTGTAAAGAGAGCTTTCAAGTTGAAACTTTACAAGCAACAAGAGCGGAATTTCGGTGTTCTAACTCTCTGCAAATTTGTATTCCGTGACAACCTACACGTCCTCTGAGAAATTCCGTGTCTTAACCGTAAAGTTCGGAGTTATTTGGTAAATTGTGATTTACACCCTCCCACAACGTACACCGTAATCTTATCCAGCTGTCGAAGAAGAGCCACATGGGAAACCGGTATGTGCAGATAAATTGAGATTTAAACGCGGGTAAACAAACACGAACACAAATACAAATACGCGAGTAAACACATCTCGTATTTCCAACGGAGATTTTTTAATTTTCAGTATAGATTTATCTTAATAATAGTTTACAGGGAGTTTCAAATGTAACGGATGATATCAATAAAACCGTTGAGGAAAATATTTGAAACAAAAATAGTTGGACAGGTCAGTTATTATCATTGAGTAATTTTCAACCCCCCATCCATCATCCCCAAGCTCTAGCCGCACCCACTTTAAATACTCATACCACAAAGTACCCCTTCTGACACCTCATTTGATAGCTTTTTTATATTGAATAGAATAAAGAATAAAAAATAGAAAATAGAATTTAAATAAGTTTTTTGTTTATTTTAAAAAATACCATTGATTTTATAATAGTTTAAACAAGTATAAACAACATTTTTGTTTGGGAGTAGAACCTATACAGGGTGTCCTATAGAGTGCGATTGCATGGGTATTTTTCTTATTCTTAAAGCTAGAGATCTGGTTAAATGGGCAATATTGTGTAGTTTTATATGCAGGTTCAGATTATGTTGAAAAATTTTCAAATGTCCGGGCAGTTTAGAAGTTATTCTAAAAAAAAAATCTAAAAATCACGATTTTCAAAAAACTTCGATATATTCATAATTATTAAAGATGCGGAAAAATGTTTCAAATGAAAATTACTTGGATCGATCACACAAACTTAAGAATCAAGTCAAAACAAAAGTCAATTTGTCAAGATTAAATGGCCGCCATAAGTGATTTTTATACGTCTAAATAGACTTTTTTTTCCTCTTTTCAACGATGTATAACAACCTATGTTAAAATGAAAAATGTAGGAAATATTAATTATTCCAATTTCTATTTTTATTTATGAAATATTTTTAAAACAAATATATAAATTTAAAATAACGTAATATAACTGAGTAGTAAAATAACAATACATTATAAAAAATGTTCAAAATTCTGACAGTTATTAGCCAAAAATAATTGAGAGTGTTAAATGTTCGCTAATCCGAACATTTCAACTCGGCAAATAGAAAATCAAGTTAACGGATCTAAATCTAGAGCATCAACAATTTAAAAAGAGCACAAGTTTTACCCTTATAAATTGCATGTTTCTCATACTTTCCAAGCAAATGGTGACATCCGTAGATATTTTGCAGAAGGTTAATCAACAAAATCACGGAGACTTTTCAAATTGTGTATTATTTAATCATCATAACGAATACTATATGGCTCAGGACAATCCACACATAGTGGTTCCATGGCAAATCCAAGTGCGGTGCGGCTTAAATGTATTTTGTGGCATATTGGGAAATTATTTACATGGTGCTATAATATTAAGTGGACAACGTCATTTGGAAATTCTTCAAGCAACCTTATAAGATTTATTGGATGATTTTCCTTTGGTACAAAATATTCAAATATAGTATTAGTAAGATGGCTCTCCTCCACTCAATGCTAGAGATGTTATTACTTATTTAAATGGCCGTTTTAATAACAAAGTAATAGCGACTAATATATATGTTCAGTGGCCAGTCAGATCTGAATACTTGGCGCCTCTTGACTTTTATTTGTAGGGTACTTTAAAAAACAAAATTTATGGAAGTAACTTCAATTATAATAATGTAGATAACCTTCGTGAAGCAATGAGGGAGGTAATAAAAGGCGTTATTCGCAACAAGTAACTTGCAGTATTCTAAAACGCTGTCAATTGTGCTTATTTTTGGCCATTTAGCCAATAACAGTCAGCATTTTGAGCATTTTTGTAAATAATTTATTGTTATTTTACTACTTAGTTGTATTACTTTACTTTAATTTGTTTTACATTTGTTTTAAAAATAATTTAAAGAATAAAAATAAAAATTGGAACAATTGAAATATTCCATATTTTTTATTTTGACATAGGTTGTTATACATCGTTGAAAAGAGAAAAAAGGTCAATTTATCCGTGTAAAAATCAAATATGCTGCCATTTAAAATAAGAAAGTTGCTATTAAAATCTCGGAAACCGCCATCTTGACTATTCTTTGACTTGATTCTTAAGTTTGTACGATCGAACCAAGTAACTTTTATTTTAAACTCATTTCCGCATCTTTAATAATTATGGAAATATCGTAGTTTTCAGAAAATCACAATTTTTAGTTTTTCTAGAATAACTTCTGAACTGCTTGGGCTTTTAAAAATTTTTCAGCATAATCTGAACCAGCATACAAAACTGCATGACTGAATATTGCACGTTTGCATTTATAAATTTTCAATTTTAGTACAGAAAGACAAACGTTGCAAATATCATATGTCAGCAGAATTATATCTGAAAGCTGCTCGGGCATTTCGATCACATAAGCCACAAACAAAAACCATTTCTGCATAATCACGCAACAAAATACATTTACTATAATAATGGACATCAATGAGGTAAAATGAAATTGAATTTTGATAGTGCTTTCATTTAAACTGACATGATTTCTGTCGAGTAAAATTTAATTTAAGAGAATACATCATCTTGGCAAGGAAAATGAATTGGCAATGAAATTATTGACTTTTCGTTTATCATTGAATAATAAAACCGCCCTGCATATGGAATTACTTATTCAAATAATACCGTAATAATTACTTACTTATTAACTATCCATTGTTTCTCATAGTAAGGTTGTTTTTATTTTGATTGGTGAAATAAATGTACTTCTTTAATCTTTTATAAAATGTTTATTTGATGCCGGTTTTGGTCTGGACCTAGACAATCATCAGGCACAACTAAAATCGAGTCCAGACCGAAGCCGGTAGGAAATATACATTTTATAAAAGATTATGGAAGTACATTTATTTCACCAGTAAAAACTTAATTCATTGTTTTTATTGCAACTAATTGATCCATGAATCGATCGTTTAGATAAAACATGTAAAATCTTTTCGTTGGGAAAAACTTTCTAAAATATCACTGATAATTAAACAATATCTTAATACAAGTTACGTTATCTTTGGTTGCAAACAAAATGTTGTCACTATTGTTTTTCCGACCAAAACCGCGTTGATATTTAATTTTATCACTTCATTCATATTAATATGGAGGATCACTTTTTAAAATTAGCTAAAAATTTCAGTAAATTTAGGGTAGGTCAAGTGCACTTTTTCAAATTGTTGGGAAACAAAGAAAAACATTATATCCTTGATAATTAAACAGATTTTCGCCTGAAAAAAATTCTAGTATTAGTTAACATCTTCTCGAAGTTAATGCTGCCTCTAATTAAATTAAAATATGTCTCCCTTAATTGTAAAAAAATATTGAAAATATTGCAGTTGACTCGTTTCTGCAATAAAATACAATTTTAATGTAGGAACATATTTTTAATAGAAATTTCTTAATTTTTTTCTGGTATCATTATTTTTAACAAACAAGACACTATTATAAATAATATATATTTTTTACTTAAACACAGAATAAAACACAACATTTTGCGTATTTTCATTGAAATACAATAAAGAAATTTAAACTAATTTTCTGATTTGTTAAATATACGAAACTACTAAGCAATGGCAAGTAATGGTAAACCAACGGTAATTGTTACCATGGCATTAGTATTTTACCGAATACCACAGGACTTAAAAATTTAAATTTTCTTCAGAAACACGCTATGTGATGTTGCTTGACAGATTTCTGCACTAAACACGATATTCATTGTAAATTATATCCCATAAAACTGAATGGCAGTTGAAGTTTTGTTGCAGAACGCCCTGACAATAGGAGATAAAAAAGGAAAAATCCATAAAAAATATATCTGTTGACCAATTTCGGAAATAAACGATTCAACGGTTGCAAAAAAATAACTTTGCCCCTTGCAAGTTTACCAAAATTTGAAATATGCGTACCAAAATTAAAGTCTAAAATCATAAAATAGCCTGCATACCACCTGTTGGATGGTTGAATACGATTAGCGTGTAACCTCACTTTGTAAACAATGTTTGCTGATGTACACAAATTCACAAAACTAACTACCTACATGAAAAACTGAACAAAATATTTATCACAAAATGAAGTACAACCCCAACTACGCAATCAATAATACTAAAGCAGATCACGTTGTGCTATAAAATACAGTAATAATAAATATAATCGAACAATTTTGTTTTTATTTATCCTCAATATTTGCAGTAATAATAGATGCAGTTAAACTTTTATTTTTAATTTATCAGCATCACAAAGGAATTGCTTCCACCATCGATTTTCTAAAATGTGTTAAGTTCTATGACTTTTCATTAAATAATTATATGTACTTTTAGTTGAATGAACTGTTACAATTTAAACGAGCAATTATCTATCGTTGAAATGTTTTTCAATCCAGTTCAGTGTACTCAATAAATTGAGGATGCACATTAAATACTTTCGTATAAATATTGGCGTTCATATTCCTCTACCCTTGGCATTTAAAATCTCATACCATTTGACATGCCAACATGTTTACCGGAAAATGTTGAGTGCTATATGTAACATTTGCTACAATTTGTCACGCACTGTGATAAATTGCGCTCGCCTCTGCGGTGACAAATGTTTCCAATTACAGCTTTATTAAAAATCCCGGAATGCTGCCGTTATAGTTTTATATTACGCGACGTGGGCATAAATAACGAAGCTGAAATGTATTTACAGATAGTCAGTTGTTGTTTAACGATGAAATCTGCTGCTATGGCTAATTACGAATGACGAGTAATTATGAAAAATATAAAAACGTAGTAAGTGTTTCATTCTCTATTTAAATTTAGATTTTTTGTATTTAAAGAGTTTAATGAAGTTGTGTTTGCTTAAAATTGCCTGATAACGTGATAATATTACGGGGAGTTGGAGCTTGTGAAAGTATGTTTAGAAATGTTTTTTGTGAAAAAGGTGCTACGTTTTATTTCTGATAATATTACTAGATGAACTATAAATTTCAGGGAAATTGTGGACAATAAAAATGTGCTAAAATAAAATTGTGATTCCCAATTTTGAGTTTTAAATTAGGTACAATATTTTCATTTTTGCACATGTCTCGTGCGAAATATAAAACACCATGCTATATGGGGTATGAAGATTATTATCAAACAAATGTTACGACTATAGTCATACGACGCTCTAATTATGAATAAAAAATAACGACTCAAATTGCTTCCCATTTAATTATTTATAATTTGATAAGCTCACGGAATTACAGTTCGATCTCCACTCAACTTAATGCATTTCTTATCATTAGTCATACTTGATGTATCTACAATTGTAATTACTTAATTATTCCTAGGGCCTTTAAATATTAATGAATAATTTCTTTATTTATGTTTTGTCAACAGTGTAACTCCACTTTTACTGAAATATGAGATACCGAGTGATTATTTACATTTACATTTCAGCTCTAGTTATCCATGGAAATTTTCGCCTTTCTTATTGCATGTAAAAATTGCCATGGATAACTAGAACTGAAATTTAAATGATCACTCGGTATTAGCGTCATAAATATATAAATAACGCGCCATAAATATATAAATATATAATAGCTAATAAGCTAGTAGTTGTTCTTTCTGTTGATAAACTCGAATTGCAGATTTAATTGATATTCCCGTAATAACATTCTGAGATGTTGTGTATTGGCGTATAATGTATATATAAAATTGTAACATTAAATTGCTCTGCTGTAATATTTACATTTTTTTTTAGTTACACTGTTTTCTGGTATTACCGACGAATTGTTTTCGAGTGTATTATATTGTTATATTGTATGTAAATGGTATTCGATATACCATTACAGGTACATAATAAAATGTGTTTCATAAATGTGAGAAATTAAATTAAAAACATTCCTTTTGCATTTTGCATATGAACTAATCAATCTCTCATGAAGGCTTTTATAAAGCGATGATATTCAACAATTTTTCTACATTACGCTCGCATACCAGGTGTATTATATGTATGTGGGACGCATACACAACATGCAAACGCTGCATCCATTACTAAATTTCCTCGCACTCGCTTCCCTATTGAACGGCAACATTTTAAGTCATGCGGGCAACTGCGGACGCAATCGATTGCTCATTTTAAACAAGGCCGAAGCTTCGCCAACGTAAATTACCACGCGGTAATCCCAACTCCTAATTTTCTCCAGGAAGCGCCAATAAATTCGACTTAATCGGCCAACTACAGTCTGAATACTGGCGAATTTGATTACCCAAGGGGGAATCTGTATAGCCTATATGTTATGGGATTATCTACGATTTCATCAGCAATTCAACAGTTTTTTTAAGAAAATTTAAATTATAGGCACATAGATTACACGTATTTAATGTACCTAAATATATTTCCCCAATAGTGGTAGAGAAAACTTTAAAATATTAACATTTCTCTACGAGTTTCAAATTTGAATTATTATTAATATATCATATGTGTATCATACCGTGCGATCGATTTGCCGCGGAACATAGGAAAATAACATGACAAAATGGTACGGCTATTCCGTGGTATGCTGCTCCCCTATTCAAACTATAATAAAATTAATAACACCGTTAAGTAGATAATTTTGTAGTGCTTATTATGGTAGAAACCAATCGTCACCAAACAATGAAATCACAGGAAATACTATTATTTATTTTTAAAGCATCCTACTCATGTACAGACATTGTTTGGCGAGGATTGGTTTATACCTGAAGAAGCACAACAAAATTATCTATTCAGCGGTGCTGTTAATTTTTATTACACGGTGTAAATAGGGGAGCAATAAACTAAGGAAAAACATTTGCCGATGTATTTCCCTATGCTTCGCGGCAAATCGATCACCGGGTATATATCATACAGGGTGTCCAAGATAAGGATCAACAGCATCTGGGAAACCGTAAAAGTTGCAAAGGCAGTTAAATTTCAAAGAAGTTGCGCAATTTAGTGGTCAGTTATATTCTGTTGAAAAAACTAGAAATGTCCGCTTACTTCCGGAGATATTCGACAAAATCCGAAATCTTGCGATTTCGTTTTTATTTTGTTTTTAAGTTGTTTGAAAAGGTATAAAAAAACAAAGGCACTTACTCATTGCCACGTTTTACGTTCTATAAAACAGCGTTTTCAAATTTTCAGTACAACGCTTTGTTTCGAAGAAACCATCATCAACTTTATTTTTTTAAATCGCTGTAAAAAATGTACATCCAGTATTAGGTAGCATTTCCTATTACGAATTCAACTATTTATATCACAGTATGTTTTCTCATGTTTTAATTCAGAAAAAGGTTGATAATACATTTCGAACATTTTCTTGTTATAGGCGAAGAAATAAAATACTAATTTTATCTAATTTTAACCCAGAGGTACCAAAATAATATTATTATTGTTATTCTTATTATAATCAAGTTCTTATTCTACCCGTAGAGTATTAAACCAAAATAGTAACTAATAATAATTTAGCAAGAATAGTTGTTGAACATTAAAACATTATAGAGCATTAAAACCAAATTTATTATTTCATTACTGTGATATGACAATTATTCTGTTCATTTAATGGCGACGAGAACATTTTCTTGCATTAGGTGTTCAAATGATGACGACGAAAAACACATTATTATCTAATTTTAACTCAGAATATGTACCAAAATAATTTAACAAGAATAGTTGTTAAACATTGAAATATTACAGCTGTTTAGAACCAAACTTATTATTTTTTACTGTGATATGAGAATTGTTCTGTTCATTTAATGGCGATGAGAGCAAAAATTATTACATCATTTTAACTCAGAATATGTACCAAAATAGTAACAAAATTTAATTTAGCAAGAATAGTTGTTAAACATTGAAACATTATACTTATTTAGAACAACACTGATTATTTTTTTACAGTGGTATGATAATAGTTCTGTTCATTTAATTACCTTAAAATTTTAAAATTAGGTGATCAATTTTGTCTTCGTCGCTCATTTCAATGCCTAGTACAGCAAAATGTTCGAAATGTGTTAACAACCTTTTTTTCTGAATAAAAACATAAGAAACCATACTGTGATATAAATCGTTGAACACGTAATAGAAAATGCGATTTAATGCAGGGTGTACTTTATTTACGAGCCATATACAAATATAAAGTTGGTGATGGTTTCTTCGAAACAAAACGTTGTCCTGAAAATTTATAAACGCTGTCTGCTAGACCTAAAAAAGTGGCAATGAGAAAGTGCCTTTTGTTTTTTTAATACCTTTTCAAATAACTTCATAAAAACGATATCGCAAAATTTCAGATTTTGTCGAATATCTCCGGAAGTAATCCGAATTTTCTGGTTTTCTCTACAGAATATTACTGACCACTAAATTGCGCAACTTGTTTGTAATTTAACCGCCTTTGTAACTTTCTCGGCTTTCGAGATCCCCATCCTGTTGATCCTTATAGTGGACACCCTTTATATATAAAATGATGATACAATATTTTGTGGCTAATTTCATTTAAGTTTAGTGTTCAATATTTCATTTTAATACTGATATCATTTTCAGCATTTCAAGATGAGCAACAAATGTACATAATTAAAACATTGTTTATTTCGTTCATAAAGTTTTGAGGGCTGAAAGAGAACAGGTACACAACCCCAGTAAATATAATTTGCAAGAAAGTCACTAGTTCGACATAAAATTATTTATAATTTATTAATTACTATAATAATAATTATTATTAAATTTTATATATTTGTTTCACATTCTGGTAACAAATTCTAATTAAAATGGCTCAAAGTTTTAAATGTGGCAATTTCGTAAGAGACACTTTTATTTTTGACCTATTTAAACCAATAATGTACACACATTAATATGCATTATTATTATTATTGGTAGTAGTAACAATATTTTATAATAGGCCCAAATATACGCCCAGTATAATACGCATTTACGCAATAAAGTGACTCATATTTTAAAAATCATGAATACAACAAAATTATTAAATTAATTCATTTACAAATAATCCCAGGGTGAAATGTGAGAAATAGCTCTCGCGACTCGCGCCAGAGCGTCGCCAAATATCTCAAGAGCCGAAGCCTGCATATGCACGGTTCTGGAAGATTCCATGTCGTGGTGTCACATAAACAATTTGGGTATCAGCGCCCCTTAGAAACGAACAAGCGACAGCCACGTAAATATCACCTCGAATGGCAACGCTTTAAGTTAAGTGTAAAACTCTGCGCTAAAAACGCATTAATACCACACGCACACTCAAGATTAATAATCACCATGATAACTAAGGAATGAGGGCGAATATTTAGCAGTAGATATGTGAGGGGAATGGAGATTTGAAGCTGAAAAAAACCTATTTAAGCACAAGCCACACACGAGCGAGATCAGTAAGACAGTTGCGTCGGCCACGGGCAACGCACACGACATTCGCGGTTTTGAGTACATATATAAATTCACGTCGGTTTATAATTAAATTAACAAGAACGTTGTAAAAAAAACGCAAAGTCGCATAAAAATTTGAATAAATCGAAAAACGTACAATTCTAGGTACAGAGTAATTTAAATTTTTTATTATTAACGATAATATAAAGTTGTTAAACCAGTCTCAATATAAATTCACGGGAGTGCTTATTCCTTTTACCCAACCACAACTTACCTAAAAAAGCCAAACACCGATTACCTATTCCTATCAGTAAACATAAGAGGCTCGTACGCTCTTCGTGTTTGCGAATCACTAGAGGAAGCAATAACAAGTGTAATTGACGCCCACCCGCGCACTTCGTTCACACACCTGTTATTGTGGAATCACCTCCTCCACTAGAATCAAATCGTTGTCAGCATCATAAGATTTAAATATATAAACTCATTATACATCGCGCCCGCGATCGCAAATTAACGTGGCTGTATTCACCATAACTATAACAACTAATCAAGGCATTCAGTGTTCCCCTCCGACATATATAAATGAACATATAACGTGCATATTGTTGGGCAAAGTTATTTATAATTATATAAATAAATAAGTTGGATTAAATCTTAATAATTTAAAAACATCAGATATAAAAATACTGGTTTCTTTATTTCAAATCATAAATGAACATATAACGTGCATATTGTTGGGCAGAGTGATTTATACTTATATAAATTAATAAGTTGGATTAAATCTTAATAATTTAAAAACATCAGATATAAAAAGTACAGGTTTCTTTATTTCAAATCATAAATGAGCACACATCGTGCATATTGTTGGGCAGAATGATTTATAATTGTATAAATAAATAAGTTGGATTAAATCTTAATAATTTAAAAACATCAGGTATAAAAAATACTGGTTTCTTTATTTCAAATCATAAATGAGCACACAGCGTGCATATTGTTGGGCAGAATTATTTATAATTGTATAAATAAATAAGTTGGATAAAATCCTAATAATTTAAAAACATAATGTATAAAAATACTGGTTTCTTTATTTCAAATTATAAAACAAGCACATAACGTACCTACTATTGGGCAGAGTAATTTAGAATCGTACAGATAAAATAGGCTGGATTAAATCTCAATAATTTGAAGACATAATGACAATTTATGGTTAAATATCGTAAATAAGAAATAAGTGGAATTATTAAAACCCCGTATAAACAGAGAATATGATAAACGAGAGAATGAGGCTTGGTATAATCACAAGAGAAGTTATTAATAACCTCCAATGTTCCTAATAATAATATATTATAACATTACATAAACATTTCCGATTGAGGTAGCAGAACTGTTATTTGACACAACTTGTAACAAGTCTGACGGTGATGACTACTTGTGACATTGGTGCTTGCTGTGGTCGTGGGTAGAATTACTAATTTACCTCAATCAACGTAAACAATGGGGCTCCAATAATTACATTATTGTGTGGACACCGACACAACCATGAAATTCGGGAAGATCGCGAGATACCTTTAGTAATCATTCGTGAATTATTGGGGATATTTCAACATCTTTAAATAGTTCTATTTTTGATCATTCACACTTTCCTGTAGTTGAATGGAGTGAAAGAGCATGGTAATAAATGGTCTAAGAGAAGCACGTGCATGTATACAAACTCTCGTAAATAAACTTCGTAGTAATAACCATTTTCAAACTATCAATTGAATAAATAAAAGAATTTACACATTCATTATAAGGTTAACGAAACATATAAAATAAATCAATTCATGTCATAATCGCCAACCTGTGTTTTATTTCCCTGTACGTTATAATTATATAAATTGATTTACTTCATCGTCAACCTGTGTTTTATTTCCCTGTGTCTTACAATTTCAGCGTGTCTATTATTAAATAAACAAAACAAATCCTTAAATTGTTGCTTTCTTGTATTAATCCATTATTAGTGAACGTTAATTAACACATTACCAATAGCACCAATAGCAAAGTACCTTGAGAGTAATCACGGTTGTTAAATTAAACGTCACGACGTGTAAGTACTAAATACGATCACAAATCACGAGCCAAAAATAATTAAAACATTATATAATAAATCACGAGCCAAAATAATCAAGAAATTATATAATAATTTCACGATAAAAACGACGAATAATAAAATAAATATAATAAAAATAATATCGGAGCGTTACAATTTTAATGGCTATCGATCTTCAATCTATCTACCTATACTATTATTATTAACGTACAAACTACCAAAATTTCGTCAAGTTCCATAGTTTTTCTTTTAATATTTTTCGTTTTAATATAAAATATATCACAAATCTATATTTCTTTATTGTATTAATATCTCATTTTAATATTATTGTATTATGATTTAGTTAAAAAAATGAGATATACATGATAATGGATAATCTTATATGTGCCAAGTACCTACCAAACTTTCTCAAAAATGCCATATTTTATTATACCTACATATTTCGTTTTAATACGTACATACTATACGTACACACTTAGTAGAATACGAAAATTTCACGAATATGTAAACCAACCAAAAATCACAAATAATAGTATATTATACAACGAGCGTATAATGATGGTTATTAATCGCGAGAACGATGTTTACGAAGCGAGCCACTAGGCGAGTAGAGTAAATCGTTCGAGTGATTGATAGCCATTATACGCGATTAGTATACTATACTTTGTCCACGACGATATTTCATTCCACTTCAAAGTACTCGTAACGTTAATGTAAACGATGTTGATGTTACGACGTTTCAATTTAATTGATGACCCATTGAGGACTACTCGATAAAATTTAAAAAAAAAAACGAGCCACTCTCTTGACAGATTAACTTACATAGACGATTACCAATTGCTGCTTATAGAAGTGTCACGGTGGAGTGGCCGTCTAAACCGGCGGACTGTATGCGATATATTGCTGGAGTTAACTACATAACGTAATACATTTAAATTATTTTAATATTACAAGTCCGAATGATACTTCAGTAGTGAATAATGATTAATCAGTGCTGGTAGTGAGCAATGGACCAGACCCATTAATGGATGATTATAATTGAAGAAACCTAAGTAGGTATAATAAGTGTATTATGATATAGTCGTGGACAAACAGATTATACAGGATGTCTCTAAAATGGTGTCCATCTTTTATACTACCAACCAATTACTTACTACCAACCAATATAACTCTAAATCCACAAAAAAAAACCTGTGATGGTTATTTTTGAAGTTATACGCGTCTGCAGATTCTCTCTTTATAATATTTTTCCAAAAAAAAACTGTATTGTAAATTTTTCTGAGTCAATCATTTCAAACTAGCCAAAGTAAAATGTAAAAAGTAAATATAAAATTTGTTGATATCAATTTTTAACACAAAATTTGAGAAAATAGAGGGTGTTTTTAAAAATTGATTAAGGTAGGAACACATCTGTCAACTATGGAAGTACTTACTTACGTAAGTAGTTAGTTTTATGATTTTATAACCCAGACCATGAAAGTACCTAATTATTCATTTCTTTCATCATGACAATTAATGTCAATTTTGTTTGTGGATCATATTGGTTGGTAGTATGTGACGTATGGGTAAGGATGGATACAATTTTAGGGACACCCTGTATTTTAAAATCGAAATTGAATATAATTCATAACGAAATATAAAAAATAACGAATGTATGTAGATTTCTGTTTTTTAAATAATTTTCAGATACTTTTTAAATACAATTGATAAGTTTCGTCTTTTTGATTTTTTTTAACAATATTCAATAGAACTTTAAATTAATAATAGATGCAAATTAAAAGTGATTTTCTGAATGTTATGATTTATGATTTTTTTTCAATTTTGATGAAATCGAGATTTGTGTTTTTTAATTGTTGAGAAATTTTCATGGTTTTGGAAACTTCCATTTCAGTGACATTCTCAGAGGTTATCAAAATTCAGTAGCTTCGCTTCTTATCTTAATTCAAAATAATATTAAATAACTCACACAGATGTGCAGATTTCCGATATATTTTTTTATATTTTGAAACTTCCTGCAAATTGAAAAAATGCAGATTTGTGTTATTTTATTGTTCATTTTTGCAAAATTTTCACAATAACGTAAATTTGAAGTTTTCCTTGTTTCAAACCACCTTCATCTGAATCAATTATCTATTTTTTTTCGGATACACAATCAAAAAGTCAAAAATGCACTGATATTTCTGATCTGACAATGTCACAGAGGTTATCAAAATTCAATAGTTTCCTTTTTATATCTTAATTTAAAATAATATTAAATAACTCATACACATGTGCAGATTTCCGATATATTTGTTATATTTTGAAACCTTCTTGCAAATTGAAAACAAGTAGATTTATGTTATTTTATTATTAATTTTTGCAAAATTTTCACAAATGTCGTAAATTTGCAATTCTCATTGTTTCAAACCACCTTCATCTAAATCAATTATCTTATTTATTTCGGATACAAAATCAAAAAGTTAAATATGCACTGATATTCCTGAAATATATGTTATTTATTTCGGTACTTTGTGCAATTTGAAGAAATGTGAATTTGTTATTTTTGCGAAAATATCACAGTTCAATACTGGCTTAGTGGCAATTTGAAGAAATGTGAATTTGTCATTTTTGCGAAAATTTCACAAATTTGTTCAATACTGGCTTTATGGATTCCACAATGGTGTTCACGGAACATCACAAATCTCGACTTTTTATTTTTTTAAACAAATTCAATAGAATATTTAAGTCATAATCGAAAGAAATTCATATTTCTGAAATTTTTAATATTTTTATCATATTTTTATATAAAAATTCTCCATTTCAAGCTCAATTTTCTAATTCCCAAAGAACCTCTATTTTCTGAATTCATATTTCGACTGCGAATGATTATCTTCCCCTTCGGTCATCTTCATTAGAGATATTCAATATAACATTGTACCTGAAATGAAATGAAAACTTAAAACCAAACAATTTGCAAATTGCCAGAAGGTTTCCAAACAAATCAGAAATCTTCACTTCTTTTAAGTTGAGCTGCAGTTCTTCAAATTGCATGCACGTTAGTATCTGTTGTTGAGAAAGATGGATTCACGTTGAAAAAATAGAATTAAAACCTTTTGTCAATAAAAGGTTAATATGATTTAAAATAGTATATTATGCAACAATTATGCAACGAGCATTATATAACCTTTAAATGCGAGTTGCATACACATTTTTTTCTACAACAAAGCATGAAAATTGGTAATTGCCAAAATTCATTAAAAGTAAATATACAATACAATAATTTAAATTTATTTAACAATATGTTTTCTACGACACAGCATAAAAATTAATAATAAATATATCTGGGGCGTCTGTAATAAATTGCTTGATTTCGTTGGTAGCAAACGTTTAAGCTTTTTTAGGTTTATATCCTTTAGATTTTCTTTTCAATAAAGCATGTAATTTGGGATATGTCCATATTATGTTTGATACCCAACGTAGATTTCAAAATTGAATATTGTATCCATAAAGTTGGAGATTTCAATTTTTTGATAAATCATTAAAATAAACAAGTAAGACGTTTTCGGAAAAGCTGCTGACCTTATTTGTGTTTCTCCAATCCATAAAATTAGAGTAAAATTTCTCGTAAGTTTTTAACGATTTCACTGCTAATAAATTGTTTGTCGCTCTTGTGGCTTGGTCCAAAATATCCGGTGAGGTTTAATTTTCCATATCACTATCACTATTCTACATGTTTAATGATTTTATTTAAAAATGCAACAATTTATTAAGAATACGAATCACCAATTCCCCATGCACAACTGTGAAAACGAATAAATTTTATATGTGCCTGGCTCTTTAGATAAACTTGTATCTTCATGAAAAATGTGTATCTAAATGACTATCATTTAGGTACAGGTAGCGAATGTTAATTATATCAATTAAAGTGTAGGAGTAGAAAAAAATACTTTTAAAACACACTTGGTTTAATAAACCAATTGATCTTATAATCACAAAGATGTTAGTAAAAATGAATTTTTATAGGTCGTTGAGTAAACTAATTGCTGTAATAATTATAAAACTACCATAATCCCATAATCATTAATAAAATTCAACCGTTTGCACTTTTCAAAATATTCCAATTTAACATTTTCAGTCAGAAACAATCTACAAGATACTTTTAAATGTGCGGCAATTAGTGGAATTAAATGTTTTAGTTGTGCAGGCAACTCAATTTGCGTAAAATAGTACAATAACACATTATTTGAGTCGCGATTTCAGCTCTTTTTACTATCGATTTCCCGTTTTTAAGTTAGCAATTTAACTCGCCTATAAAAATATAACCAAATAAAAGCAAATTATCTATGAAAGATGAATTTGACGACGAAACATGATATAAATTTGTAGGGGTATAGAAATTTTAAATTTAAATTTTAAAATTTTATTGGTTTCATACATCGTAGTATTTGTTTATTATCTACTCGATGCAAAATCAATATCAGAGAAAATTAACGACAAAGTGAGAAAGTTCTAATAATTTTGTTTTAAACATGCATGAATTTTATATTACTTACAAAGTCTATTGACACAATTTCAGTTCTATTCCTGTGACAATTATAACTTCCTACCCATCATTAATGCATAGCTCAGCGTTTTAATCTAGGCTACGAGGAGCACTCTCTGGATCTGTATTCAGGCTATAAATAAACTCGTTAACCCTCCGGTAAGTGCGTTGCGTTTGCAAAGTCAAGTGCTGATCAATAGATCTCTCGTCCGGGGAGAGCCAAATGAGAGGAACTAAAAATAATGCACGAGCACACGGAATGCAGCAATTCCAGTGCGATATTAATTAATGTGGATTTGCGAGCGCAGATGTCACAGCACTCAATTCGAGCGGATTAACGTGCGCACAGGAGAGTCCGTGGGATTAGGGGTTTAAGCGCGAAATTGGGATATACTGGGCCATTCTGTATGATATAGGCGCGTTTTAAAGCCCGGCTCACTTCTGGGGTCAAATAAGTATAAATAGAAATAATAAACAAATCAATGGCGAAGAAGTAAATTGGTTGTTTTGCATATTGTGAGTGTGCAAGTAGTTTTTTTTTATTACAACACAAATTGGTATTGCATAAAGTAATTCTGTTTTCACACAAAAAATAAATTGACATTATGTTAATATTAAGCTTGTTTGGCGTAGTATGATTAACTTCCCGATTGTAATCTATAATCATGGGTTCGATTCTCGAACAAGAAAAATAATAAAGTTGTTCACTTTCAGTGCCAATTTGATATGCTATCGCATATTCTAAAAAATAGCCAGAAATGCCAGGATCCGCAAAATTGAAGCCATAAATCAAACAAAATAATTTCAATAGCGTCCTGCAGCTCTCAGGAATTTTAGATTTGTATAATTAAGGACGTAATTACAAATATTAGATAAACAGGGTAAATAATTAGTAATAGGTATTATGCTACATGTTTGCCGACTGGCACATAACTACGTACATTTTAGTAACATTTCATACATTTCTTAGAAACAACTTATTCGGCATTTATTGCTTCCACCAGATTCCCATTGCTATTTTATATAGAATAAGATTTATTTATATATCTATAAAATACATACATATATTTTCTTGACCATCATTTAATGCGTCTACTCTATGATATAGCTTCCCCTTTTTTGCTTATAGATGATAGAATATATGCTACAACGACAGCTCATAAACCCCAATATACCACATCCCCATTATCCTGTTTTACGAAATCCTTGCTCTAGATAAAATTCCGTCCCATCTAGTGCCAACATAATCATAGTACAAGGGTGAGTTATGAGGGTAAAGTGTTAACATTAAAATAATGGAAGGACCAGATATTTAGGAGCTCTTTTATAGCGTTGTTAACGAAGTGTTAATTATGCAGCTTAGTATGCAGGATTTTGAATACTTGTTAATGAAATTATAATAACGTAAAATATGAAGCGAGTTTCAAACTACCTTGGGGATAAATTTGTTGGTTTAATAATGCCAAGTTTAGTTTACAGATATAAATATAATTAATTTTAAAGCAAGGGTTGAAAACACTTATACCTTTACTGTAATCAGATTAGTTAATAGTTTTAGGAATATTGAAATAGTACTCAGATTTAATTTAATTTAAAAACATTTTTTATATCTAAATTTCAGTGTAAAAATAATTGAGTATTAATCACTGCAATAAATTGCGTTGCTAATGAATTACTTATTTTCTTTGTAAATTTATTTTCCCTTATGCCGCACTATGAAAGTATCAACGATTCAAATTAATTCAGCAAACGAAAAATGCAAACGTCTTTTAATCCTTTATGAACACTCAATGTATATCAGTCAAAATGCTGACAAAAAGACACAAACTCTTTCAGAAGATTATATATTAAATTTAAGAAGTCACAAGCTTTCACAATAAACATAAAATATTCATGTTACTTTAATTATATATATATATATATATATATATATATATATATATATATATATATATATATATATATATATATATACATATATATATATATATATACATATATATATGTATATATATACATATATATATGTATATATATATATATATATATATATAAATTATTATAGTCCTGTTATTACCAAAATGTTTTGTTGGAAACTTATTAACATCCTATACCAGAGTATTTATGTTAACGCTTCCTTCAATGACTTGTGGATGTAATTATTTTAATATCGTGTTCATTTTTTGTAACACCTGTGAAACTCCCATAAATACCTCCTAAAATAATATACAGGGTGATTTATAATAAAGTGTAAAAAACTCTGCCATCTTTTTCGGGAAGTAATTTTAAGATAAATTTGTCATATAAAAAAAACTTTTAACAGAAATAAGGAAACAAATATGATTTATAATAGGTGTACGAAACTTTGCCATCTGGTTCGGGAAGTTATTTTAAAATAAAAATGTCAAATGGACATAGCTCATATTCCCATTAATTACAGAACTACAACAGATTTAATAATTATTAAATTCTTTTTTTTGGAAATTCCAAGATCGCTGATTTTTGTAGTACTTTTTTACATTGTTCTTATTGTTCTTATTCTGTAACTCATGGGAATATGACCTATGTCCACTTGACATTTTTATTTTAAAATGACTTCCCGGACCAGATGACAAAGTTTCGTACACCTATTATAAATCATATTTGTTTCCTTATTTCTGTTAAAAAAGTTTTTTTTTGAGCAAATTCAAAATGCCATTAGCAAAACCTCAGAATCTCGGAAATTGAATGTTTTACGAATGTATACATATTGTTAAGTAGGTATGTAGTAGACTGCAAAAACATTTTCATAAGAACCATTATGAAAATTATTAATAGAATGTTCGTTCTCAGGGGTTCTCAGGGGTGATTTGAGGGTATATGAAAACGTTTGTGTTGTAAACTTGGCACAGAATCGAAAAATGTGGATGTCATAAGTGACCCTTGTCCATGTTCAGGAGGGGACAAAATGGCTGACAAATCGTGATGATGATAAATACAGCAATTATGATAGACAGCCAAATTATTGTCATGGACATATACAGCCATGGACTCTAAGAATGACGCGTTCGACCATCCGAGCAATCTTTTGTCCTTGTCTACCGTGCAGGACCAGACAAGGATAACAGACGGAAGCTCGGGGTCCATGGGTGTACAATAGTTATATGACAGATGGAAGATAGAAAATATAACTATATAAGACAACAAGTAACAATTTTTTCACCAAATATGGAAATTATGATAAATGACAGTCCAATTGTTATGAAGTATGAGAAAAACATTACAGGTAATAGTACTTATTTTACAAATATGAGAGCTGATGAATGTCAGTTAACCCAATTACAAAAGAACAAATGATGTTTTGTTAAATAATGCAAAAAAGTTTTATCAAGTATAGTAATTATATGAAGATGACAGACAACATTTTGAAAACATATGAGGAAATAGTCGAAATATTGTAAACTATGGCATTATGTATCTGCTGTCTGCTGTTTTTATCAAAACAAATTTTTGTCATATACATCAATAGTATGACAGATAATAGCAAAAGTTTTGTCAAAGATGGCATTTATTTGACAACTAATAATTATAGTAGATACAGAGAGGTTTTTTTATCGTACAACATATGGTTAATCATTTTTAGTTGCACACTTCTCACAATGACATCAATGTGTCAATCGTCTTTTTTAAAATGCAACATACAAGTAAAAGTAATTCTGTGTGAGACAAATATTACAGTTTACAAAGTGAACAATGTTAAGCTGAGGTTTGCAACATTATTCATTTGAATAACTGACTTCTTTCTTCAGTTGAATACATTGTACACTTCGTAAATTTGCCGCACAGAGAATTACTTGCATGTTGCATTTTAAAAAAAGACGATACATTCATGTCATTGTGATAGAACTGTGTAACTAAAAATGATTAAGCCTATGTTGCACGATTATAAAATCTCTCTGTATGTATATAAGCAAAAGTAATTGGTAAATAAAAGTACATGGATATCATTGATCAAATTTTTGTCAAGAATTGCAAATATATTACTTTATGATAGTTGAATCTTTAAAAATTCACTATGCAATATGTGATGTGTTAAATATTCACCTTGCGATATACATGGTAGGCCATCTTAATCAATCCACGCAAATTACTCCGAAAATATGTTTGAAAACGAAAATTTACCCTGACAAAAGTTGTATGATATAAGGGAGCCATCCGACGATGACTCTTAACTCGACCTTGAATTTGATTTTCAAGGTCATTTCAAGGCCAACTTGAAAATTTTATATGCTAACCCTACTTTTTTAATTTTTATTTTGTAAGAGGATCTGTATATTAGTATGTACAGCTGCGTAAAAGTTTCAATACCTTAAATAAGAAAATTTTCGGGGAACAAATTTATGAAAATTTAGCTAAATACTAATTAAACACTTCAAAAATTCACATTCAAAGGATACTAAACGATATTTCCGGTTGCCACTATAATAAAGTTCAAGGTCGTCCGTTATAGTCATACAACTTCTGTTAGGGTTAATTTTCGCTAGCGAACATACCTTCGGAGTGATTTGCGTGTATTGATTAAGATGGCCCCCTGCATATATTTTATATACCCAAGATTCCCTAACGTGTTTCAGGTTTTTTTTTCTTTCTAATGGTTTATATTTTAAAAGTACCTATCATGTGTGCATGTTTTAGTTTACTCTATTATCAAAATAATTATAAAATAAGCAACATATAAAAATATGCTATTTGGAATTAAGTAATAGTACATATATTCGGACACAAGTGCCTAAGAGAGCCTTTCGAGCACGCTCGTCGGGTTTAAGAGCATGGCGTGAAACGAGTGCTTTTAACGCCGCATGCTTAAAATATCCTTATGCACAACATACATTGTTTTTTATTATACCTGTAGCTCAATGTGGAAATGAAGAGAAAATATTAAACATTTAAATTCATTTCCCATGGATGTAATATATAATCGTCAGGATGGACAGATACTATCACAAACAGTATTTGTGATAGTATCACAAATACTAAGGAGTATGAAGCTTCTGGTTTATGGTTTTCGGATTTAGAGCAATAGTTAGGGTACATTTAATAAATATATTGTAATAAAAATTAGTACAGCCTGATGTTTATTGTCGTTAAAAGTTGCTCAATAAATGTATTAAGTGGTATCTTGGAGCTTGTGAAAGGTTCGTATTAATAAAGAAAAAACACCTTTTTCACAAAACACATTTATTATATCTGAATGTGCATTTCGATCGCTAGGCGACCATCTTTTAGTAGAAATATTACTACTGAAGATGGTCGCCTAGCGATCGAAATGTACATTTAGATATAATAAATGTGTTTTGTGAAAAAGGTGTTTTTTTCTCTATTAATAAATGTATTGTTACTAGGCAACTATAAAATACGCCGTACTCAAAAAACGGGTTCTCGGACGATTATAGTCCGATAACAAAAGATTATGATGCAGGTACGATAAAAACCTTATTTTTTAAAAGGTATTCAGTTTTTCACTACACACCTATAGGATTCGAACACCCTGTATATTTCAATAAACTAATCTTGTTGGCGAAACTTTTGTGGTTATATCTCAAGTGGATGTAATATAAAAATAAAATGAGGGACGGCTACTTTCCATATTGGAAATCGATCAATATTACAGATATGACCATGCATTTATGAGCAAAAAGATTATCATTAGTACCGCTTTTATCATTGCTATTCGGTAATCAATACTTATAGCTTTAGGCATTAAATTTAATTCTATCTGCGATATTATTATATTATTTGATTGCGATGATTATTGACAGGGGCATATCCAATGTCACGAAGCGCCACTGCAATTCAGTAAGTATTTTGAAATTGTGATTACAAGTCTCAATTCAATTCTTCAAAATTGCGATTACAAATCGAAAAATATTTTACTCAAAATTGTAGCTGGCATATGAGACTAATCGCTTGTGCGCCTTCTTATTTACACACAAGTTCCAGATTTAAATCTTTCCTGTCTCCCGTGTTTGTTCTTAAGATCTATTGAATTCCATTGGAAGAGTATGAAATATTTTAAATATTACTACAAACACCCTTGGATTGTGAAGTGAAGCGCTGTGAATGTACAGCACCAAGGACCTACCTCTTCTTCATTGAATTACTAGGACGTACCTCTCCTTACTTCAATTACTGTAGATATAAGGAACACAATGACACATCTCTCATTAATTCAATCACTGCAGATATAATGAACACAAGGACACACCTCTCCTTAATTCAATTACTAGAACATATCTCTCCTTAATTAAATTACTGTACATATACAGGACACAAGGACATACCCCTCCTTAATTAAATCACTTTAGATATAAAGGATACAAGGACACACCTCTCCCTTTATACAATATTGTAAATATACTATAAATATTATAAATATGCACGAGAAATTAGAAAACGTCGTAAAGTTGACAAACTTCAACCCAGCCTACACTAACATCACCTAACTAAGAAGAAAAAAATATGATGTTTTGACCCGAAACGATTTTGCAATATTCTATAAAAATGCTCTCATACCAAACGTAATTTAGAACTAAAAATGTAATAAAATGAAAGAATTCAGGTACGATAATAAGCCGATATTTCAAATAATAATTAAAATTGAGTACAAATGTGTACTGAAGTTGACCACGTAGTTGTTGAAATGTACATTTAGAGAAATAAATGTCGTTGTGAAAAAGGATAATTTGTTATTTTTCTTTAAATAATTAAAATTG
This sequence comes from Othius punctulatus, assembly GCA_951805005.1. NCBI lineage: Eukaryota > Metazoa > Arthropoda > Insecta > Coleoptera > Staphylinidae > Othius > Othius punctulatus. The sequence goes on from OX638141.1 coordinate 57,501,448, forward strand.
TAAAAACTTAATTCACAAAATAGTAGCCACCTTAAATGGTTTACAAATTCGATTATTTGTTTAATGCTAATTCATTAGAGGTAATAATTATCGTAACTACTATTTAACTATGGCCTATTTCAATTGCTATGACTAATTGTCGACCAATTAATCATAAAATTTAGTCACTAAATAGCTTCACATGGGCAATTGGCCACTATAATTTTTTTCACCATCCATAAAGTCTTATTTGAAATAAAGTTCATGGAAATTTTAATTTATTTAAATTAATAATAATAATAATAACAAGTCACCGTTTTTTTTTTAATTGTTTTACTAATCTGCTTTAAACATAAATACCGATTAACGTAAATAACAGTTCTTAATATTAAACTATTCTTTCCTATTTCCTAATGATGGCTGTCGCATTGAAATATTTAGTATTATACTCAAATTCTACATCTACTTGTACTTAAAGTTTTTAACTACATTATACTTGATAATAAATTGGATATATTCCACTATAAATGTAAATTTCGCAAGTAAAATTTTATCTCTAGCGGTTTACTGACTACTTAAACATGTTGCACTTGCAAGCAAGGGGTTAAGTAATTGCTGCATCGGGTAAATAGAGATGATTAAGTAGTTGTACGTGTTTGTGCACATATACAGTATGATAAACTAGTTGCATATCCCTCATCATATTTCTTGTAGTAACCTCGATTTGGCTGCATTTACTACCTAGATCACTTTACACTTACAAATAAACATACTACTGAGAGATCAAAGGGCGATAGCCATTTATAGAAATTTTTAACATTTTTTAAGATCTTATTTTTCTTAAAATATGTAATTAGCATAGATAATTATAGATCGTTACTGAAAAAAATGAAAAAAATCGTTACTGGAAACATGTTAATGCTAAAGTTAAATGAGTTCTGATTTAGTAAAATGAAATTGTTTTCAAAATATCTCAAAAATCGTTATATTATTTTGGTTTCATCTGTTTGTCTTATAAATCTAAGATACTATTATACCAATAAATAATGCATTACTTATAAGACGATAGATATATGCACTCTCAGGTAACCAGTTTAGATTCATTAATGTGAAATCATAAACGTCAAAGTTAATTGAAATGTACATCTGGGAATTATTTCCTCAAGCAATCGGAGACCGGTTTCGTTCTTATTAGAACTCATCGGTCCGATTTAGCCAGATTCGTTATTCCCAGAAGTACATTTCCGTATTTAAAGATAACTTAAAGAAAAAATATTATCCTCTCTCATATATTAGTATTTTCTCTCTTCTTTCGCTTCAAGAATTATTACTAAACTACTGACTGACTATATGGTGGAATTGGTGAGATAAAACCAGACAAAGCCTTTGTTAACGAATGTTGCAAATAACAAACATTCAAATTTAATCCATAACACTCACGTATATAATAAAGCAGTATGCTTTAGTTTGCAACTCCTGAACTAACATTACATGCACTGCGGCTCCGATTAGTCGCAGCTGCTTGAGTACTAAGGCCATTATTACGTAATTAATCACAGTTCTTGGAGCGATCTGCTCCATGCGGACATTTACACTCAATAACATCGGAAGGTGGAGCAGAACCGATGGGACACTTAGAAAATATGTTGCTCGAAAAGATTGATACATTGAAGCAAAGACACCCTCGGGAAATTCTTGGCCAAATTGTGTGAACGTGCGGTAAACGGGCGCAAGGGGTAGACGACGTGCGACGTCTAAGTGAAAAATAAAACGTGCTGGATGGATAAATTTACAACCACTCAAGAATTAGTGTTGTGTTAACATTTGATAGTTGCCGGAACATTTCTGCTTCGTATTTTTATACAACCATTCTTTAGATCGTATATTATCGAATGTTAAGATTCATATTATATAATATATAATATTATATATTTATCTCTGTATGCGTGCATTTTGTAAATAAATATATTTTTTATACTACGAAAGACATAACAAAATTTCATTTAAACGTGTTAATCAACTAAGTTTCTGAAAACTCTGTATATCGTACAACATTTTTTTTTTCATTAACCTTGTTTTTTTCTATAAGCGATTTTTTTTTCTTGTATTTGGAGAAAAGATTATCCAAATACAAGAAATATAAAAAAAATTGCCTGTCTCAATTATGTATGACGTCATAGCATGAAACTAAACACCGACAAAAACTTCATATTCACTTGAGAAACATGTGTCTAATCAACAAAAATCCACCTGTTTTAGAGTTAAAATAAATAAAAAAATTATGAATTTCGTGCAACAATTTATCACCACTCTTTACATAAATTGATCCTCATATTACTACTAGTACGCCCTGTAAGTATAGATAATTATTCGTTCTAAAATATTAATCGTATCCCACGTAAGAGCTTTAATGAGCGTTGCGGATGTAATTACGAAACTTGTAACTGCACAACACTTGTTTTTAATGATATCGCGGAGGCCCTAGATGGTGCTAAGATGAATAGTTTGAGGAGTATAGTTTCCAAGTTGCTATCTTTGAGCGTGTTTCGTTCTCGGCGGTATAATCACGGCAACTAACTCTACTCTATGTACAGAAATTGTAGCAAGGAATTCGCAATTAATGCATATCTCTTATTATGTCCTATACTTCTCGCAAATAAAAATAGGTAGTTAACAGTTAACAAATTCTTTGATATGTTGAGTGCGATTCCACATATAACGCAAATTAATTAATAAGTTATAAGTTTGTACCCATGCAACGTAAACTTATAATCAATCATTTTTATATTTTCCTGATCGGGAATTAGACCAACAATTGATTTGAAGTTGTGGTCTAAACTCGTTATTTTTCTATTATAAATATCTGCTTAGTATGAGGTATATTCGAGAAATAAGTTTCCTTAATATTTTTGTAAGTAGGTACATATAAGTATCAGAAATGGGACAAAAAAATGGATGCATGCAAAATAAACTATAATTAATGTACTATGTTTTTCATAATCGCCCCACATATTCTCACGTATTAACAAATTTCTGATGCAAACTAACATGGGGACGGATACTATTTTTTTTAATAAAACATGTGGAGCGCCTATAAAAAAATCTTAGGATATACTGACTCAGGGCTGTTGTCCGGATGCTCTATATATGAATAATTCGTTTTATAATGGTGTTAATTGTTAATTTTTATTTTAAAATATTGTCTTGTTATATATCAGTATTATATAGTTATATAGTTATTGTTAGGGTTTAATTATTTTAACACAATAATTATGATTTGTCCCACGTTGAGGGTGCCAAATGCTACGTTATAGACAACGCCCCGCGTTCAAGTGTTTAAAATGTGCTGTTATACTAAGTCTATTAACTGCGTAGATTTATTATTGGGTTGATAATTAAGAATTATAAAATTGTTACTTACTGTTGTTGTTATGAATTTTATTATTTTGTTTTTCTCTTTTCCAGGGTCAAAAAGTAGGATCAAAATAAATTAGATGGCAGGCAAAGAGTATTAATTTTAATCAATATTTATTATAATATTAAATATTTAGATAATTGATAACAAAACCAACACTACACTAATTCAATATGAAACAAAATGAACGCTTGACAATAGAAAGCAAGTCCTATCACTAATAAACAAACTAACACTATCAATATTTCATAACAATCATTCCCTAAATTTCTAATTCGCACAATTAACTCCCTAATTGAGTAGTAATTTTAATAAATTCTACCTGGCATTCATATTCATATTTGGTGAATAGCGGCAACTCGCAGTGGTGATCGGCAATCTTGGTTGCAGAAGTCGAATCAGTAAATTCGATTAAGTCGGCACCAATTCCCTTGATTCAAAGTCCCGCTGTCCTCGGGTGATCCTCTTCTATAGTTGACGTTGTCGCTGAATCGTCTTTGGGGTTGAAGTTCTCGTTGCATCCCGTTGGACTCCTTTCAGCTGTTCCGTGCAATGTAGCTCTAGTTCACGTCGAGTGTTTACAGAAGCTCGAACGCAAATAATTACTGTCCCGAAATTGATTATATCCGTGTAAACAAAACATCAATCAAACTGTTTTTGAATAACGCGTGAATGTAAATAACTATTGTTCGACGATATTTGTTTCTGTACAACTGTTTTCTTTTTCTCTGCCGACCGACGTGGGGCGAATCTCCTTGTTTATCGGCGTTCAGCCTTTTTTAAAACCTCGGTTAAACAAGTGATTTTCGCTTGTTAAAATCCGCCTACGTTGATCCAAATAAGCGTGTAAATTTTCGAGTTGCTACCCGAATCCAGTTTGTAACCACGGCAAGGAATCAACAAATTATAATTGTGATTATAATTATCCATATACCGGTGAAAACATAATTCCAATTGTGATTTGAATCTGATTTTCGAGATCCTTGTATTTTTCTGCTCCTATACGAATGTCGCACGTCTTTGTACGATGAGTTTGATTTTTCCATTGAATTTTATACATATTACTGACTCATTACAATTATTTTACGTTAATTGTGCCCTGAATTAATTATAATTCTAGCTATACAAAGCCTGTTTGACGACCTAAGTAATCCTATTAATATCTAAACACCCTAAATCTAATATATTCAGTATAATTTTTAATAACCAAAATCCTATCTAATGTATACTATAAAATAACGAATTAAATCTATTAAATAACATCACAATAATGATTAAATTACACATATATAAATCATGTAAGCACAACATTCCTTTTATTCTTGATACATGGAATTATTGCTATAATATAAATAAAAAATAATGCTACACTTCAGTTTATTAATTTTATTATAACAAAGTTCGTTATCGGATTGATCAGGCTGATACATAATGAAACTCCATGTTAATATATAAATTAAACATATTATTTTAAAATATTGATTAGATAACTAGTCATAGACTAGTTTTAAGTGCCTAATAATGCATCTGCTCAAATAAACACTAACATAATTGTGTCAATAGTATGAGAATTTAAATTTATAAAGTGGGAAATATTAAGTGCTAAACTGTGCATCATGATAATCTATATTATAAATCTTTGGAGACAAAAAAATCATTAGGCAATAATCTCGATGAATGAGACTCTAAAAGGAAAATGATGTTATAAGTTTGGAAAGTTAATTTAAAAATCATCGGCTGCCATGACAACACTGTCAAAAAATCAAGTTAATGAAAATTGAAAACTTGGTCAAAGTTATGAATATGTCTCAGATAGAAAGGTTTGCAGACCTCACTTCACATCGGCAATCGAGCAATCGTGGATTTATAAGCAAAAGGCGCTAAGTCGAAAATTATTGAATGCATTCTTCAATAAACCGAGACTGCTTTCTATTAAAATTTATCATATCTGTATGATTTCTGGTTTGAATTCGAGCTTACGTATAATATTTCGTATCCTTCACTTGTAACCCATTTCTTCATATTCATAAACTGCACCTTGATCTGATTTCCTTTATTATAATAAAGTTTGAATATTTAAATCCTACGAAATTTATATAATATAATTTATATAAAGTTGGAAATTTTTATCGGAAAATGTATGCCTATTGATATTATTATAACATATATTTATTATTTAGTATGAGGATTGATTTAAACAATAATACACTTGAGTAACTTTTCTTCACAAATTTTATTTTTTATGTACAGTCATGCTCACATAAATCTAGTACAATAAATTAGGTTACAAAAGCAATTTTATATAGCAATGTCAATTTTGTGTGCTAGATTTATGTGAGCATAACTATACATTTCAGTTTCCACGTGACCATCTTCAATAGACTGATACTAGATGGGCTCGTACTAAAAAGCCTGTCTCACACGATCAATATTATTGACGCTATATTTTTGAAACAATATTATTGAAGGTGGTAACTTGTAATATACATAATATATAACACATAACATTATGTACATCAGAAATAAATCAAATTTGTAAAGAAAAGATACTGCAGTGCATTATTGTACTAATATTATTACTTATACCATCGTTCATTATTGCGTTTATAAATTTCTTAGATACAAATATTTCTTAGGTAAGCCAAGGTATAAAAATATCTGTGAAAAAAGTTTCATATTCAGAGAGAACGTCGACGCTTTGGCTTAAGGTTTTAACGGAATCCGAAGATTTGCATAGATTTCGATGGGGTGAATAATAAGCAAGGAGGTCAGACCGTCCATTTCCACATCCGGATTTACCCCTTGTCGTCGTGGTTACTCGTGACCACTGTGACACCCCAGCCCTTTCTACACACAAACCACAACTATTTTAGGTATAAACGCGTTTTGTACATTGTTCAGCAAAGCTATAATTATTTTATATAATCCATGCCAAAAATAACCAGATACAGAATTATGCATAATAGCATATTTTGAAATTTGCTTAAAAACGCTGTTAACTGGTAAATTATAAATAATTGTTTTTAGTTGAAAATGTTATATGCTTCTTTGAATATTATTACATCTAAAACTGTTTGTCTTGTTTTTTTTTTTGTCAGATTTTTTTCTCAAGTATTGCAGATTTGTTGTAACTTTTACACAATTTTCAAAGATTTTGAAGAATATTTTAGTTTTTTTAGTGACTTACAAATGTATTACGTCTTGCAGACTTGACTTTTTTTTATTATTACATATACATTTTCTCGCATTCATATTTTGATTAAATATCTGTTCTGATCTAAAATTTTAACTTTCTACACATAACTTTCGTACAATTTTCACAGAATATGAAGAATTTTTATTTTTTTTAAATAACTACAATAAATAACTGTCTTAGTTTTTTTTAGTGACTTCAAAATTTATTAAGTCTTGCGGATTTGTCATTTTTTTAATACATTTACATTTTCTCGCATTGATATTTTGATTAAAAATCTTTCTTGATATTTCTATTCTATTCAATATTTCAGAAATTTTCGATATGCATATGTGTGTAACTTTATCAAAATTCATCATATTTTAATGAAATTGCTGAAAGTTTAGCTTCAAATTTTCTGAACTTTTCCACTTTCTTCGGTTTCAGAACGCATAGGAAAAACTTTTCGTATGTTACTCTTAAATTTTCTGAACTTTTTCACTTTCTTCGGTTTCAGAACGCCTAGGTTCTTTTGAAATTAGGCTTTTAATATTTTGATATTTTGATTGGAAATCAGGACTTACTGTTTTGATGGCACATTCTAGAAATATTCATAACATTTTCAATATAACTTTTTGACAATTTCTCAAATAATCGTAGATAAGATTCGGTGTGAGTTAGATATATACATTAGGGTGGTCCTTGATGTAGTTGTTTGCGAAAATTTTTGACGCCCCCGAAACCAGTTCCAAGTCATACAAACACAATTTCCATTTTTTTTCAAATTTTTATTTATATCCCTTCCTAACCTTATTTTCATTAGAATATTTTGACTCAGTTCTAACTTTCTTTATCCTTGGCAACTATTGAAAAATGTTTCAAACAAAAATCTGTTCTAATCTAAAATGTTAACTTTCTACACATAACTTTCGTACAATTTTCACAGAATATGAAGAATATTATTTTTTTCTGAAAAAAATAACTTCAATAAATAACTATTTTAGTTTTTTTAGTGACTTCAAAATTATGAAGTCTGCAGATTTGTCATTCTTTTTAATACATTCACATTTTCTCGCATTGATATTTTGATTAAAAATCTGCTCTAATCTAAAAGTTTAACTTTCTTGATATTTCTATTCAATATTTCAGAAATTTTCAATATGCATGTGTGTAACTTTATCGAAATTCATCATATTTTAATGAAAATGCTGAAAGTTTAGCTTTATATTTTCTGAACTTTTCCACTTTCTTCGATTTCAGAACGCCTACGTGAAACTTTTGGAATTTGACTTTTAAATTTTCTGAACTTTTCCACTCTCTTCGGTTTCAGAACGCCTAGGTTCTTTTGAAATTCGGCTTTAAATATTTTGATATTTTGATTGAAAATTAGGAGTTAACTGTTTTGATGGCACATTCTAGAAATTTTCATAACATTTTCAATATAACCATTTGACAATTTCTCAAATAATCGTAGATAAGATTCGGTGTGAGGTAGGTATATATATATTAGGGTGGTCCTTAATGTAGTTTTTTGCGAAAATTGTTGAGGCCCCCGAAACCAGTTCCAAGTCATACAAAAACAATTTCCAAATTTTTTCAAATTTTGTTTCTATCCCTTCCTAACTTTTTTTTTCCTTGGCAACTATTGAAAAATATTTCATACAAAAGTTATAGGGCATATTTTACCCTATAAAACAAATAAAAATTACTAAAATTCGACCAATGGGAAGGGAGATATCGAGGATAACGGTTTTTTCAAGATTAATGGGGCCATATTGAAAAAACCATTATCCTCGATATCTCCCTTCCCATTGGTCGAATTTTAGTAATTTTTATTTGTTTATAGGGTAAAATATGCCCTACAACTTTTGTATCCTATTCCTATTCCTATTGGTCTAATTTTCCTTTTTTTTCTATTTTGTAAAGAAAAATATGCCATACAATTTGTGTTTAAAACATTTTTCAATAGCTGTAAAGGAAAGAAAATTAGAACAAAGTTTGAGTAAAAAAATCTTATTAAAGTAGGGTTAGGATAAAATCTAAAATCTTTAGTTCACTGCTTCTATACAATCTAGGGGGCATCGCCATTTTTTTGTTTGTTTAAATAATACATATTAATTTGTCGTAAATAAATATATTTTGATACTTTAATTAAATTTTCTGTAACTTTCTCTATTTTGGTTTCTTCTTTTCACACTTTCATTAAAAGTTTATTGGTATGTTTTTAGTAGTTTGAGATACAATTTAGAAATTGACTATTTTCATCTGTACTATCATATTCTGATATTTCCTGCAAATTGCAAAAGCAAGACAATTCTTCATGGAGAATTCAATTTCATATTCAGTGAAGTTTGTCACAATGTTTTTTTAAGAAATCCATGAAATTTCAATGATTTGATTTTGGACTCAATAATCTTGAAATTCCAGAAAACACGTCTCGTGGAATTTTGAGCTACTGCATATTGCTTCAATTCCTTAGGTTTCACGAAATTGCAGTAGAAATTTATGAAATTTACGAAGTTTATGTGAATACTACCGAGTACTGAGTATGAGTACTGTTAATATTTCTATAGAATACTTAGTACAAGTTTTCAAGATGATTTTTAAGGAGTTATGAAATAACAAAATTTTCATACAGAGTATGGAATATTGCTTCAATGTTTAGATATTAATGAAAATGCTTATGAAATTTATATCGACACAGTTATGTTTCAATAGAATATTAAGTATTAGTTTTCAAGACAATTCTTCAAGGGGAATTCAATTTCATATTCTGTAAAGCTTGTCACGATTCATAAATGTTTTTATAAGAAATCCATGAATTTTCAATTATTGATTTTGGACTCAATAATATTGAAATACCAGAAAGTTTTTTTTTTATTACACTTTCGTTGTGTATCTAAGATGTAGCCCAATTAACGATTTTTTTAAAGTTGGGCCACTTTTCAGGAACTAATGGTAGACTTGCCGAGAAATTTTACTTGCAAAATTTGATATTTTTAATAAATTTTCCGTATTTTGCAAAAGATTTCTGCAATTTGATATATTTAACTATTTATTATAGGTACTTCTGGGATTCTAGGTGCAGATACATTTATACAGAGGGTGTATTTTATCGTGCAACATAGGGTTAATCATTTCAACAGTTACGCACTTCTGTCATAATAGCAGCAATGTAACAAAGCGTCTTTTTTAAAATACAACGTACAAGTAATTCTCTGTGAGGCACATATTACAGTTTACGAAGTAAACAATGTTAACTGAGATTTGCAGCACTATCCATTTGAATAACTGAGTTTTCTCTTCAGTTGTATACATTGTTCACTTCGTAAACTGTAATATTTGCCTCATGAGAATGAATTTTACTTATATGTTGCATTTAAAAAAAACGCATTGTACCTCTATGTTGCACGATAAGAAAAACTCTCTGTATCATATCAGATACATGCAACTGTAGGTCAAGCCAGCCCAGAATTTACAAATATCCTATGTGGCCCTTCTGTGAAAAAAAAGGGGACTCCTGTTCTAGTTGATTGTGTAAAAATTGGACAACATCCTAAAAGTTTAGGCGTCGTTCTTGTATATGTAAAATTAATTTTGATTTTAATTCTCTGCTTAGAGTAATATTTTGCATAGATAATTCGCCAATCAAAAATTTATGGAAAACATCGGCATATATTAATGTAGAATAAGCTGCACCTAAAACTTCTACAGCCAAGTTTACAGATATCAATGTAGATATTACCATGTTAATAATATTAATTTCATGTTCTGAAAACGATATTTCAATATTTAAATCTATAACACTTTTTCTGGCTCATGATTTCTATTGATAGAATAGTTTAACCGTATCTAATAGGCTGTTATATCTCCTCTTATTAAAAATCAAAAAGATTTCCTTCCTATATTCATATTTGGTTTGCTTTTGAAGAACTTACTTTTTGAGGGGATCGACGAAATAATTTTACCAATCTTCAAATATTAGTTATAATTGCTAAAATATATTCGTAAGCACAAACACAGCAATTCTCTTACAATGTTATAGAATTTAAAAAAGAAAATTCGAATGTCATGTAATATTAAGAAATTGCCGAATTTACAAGTATTTTTTGTCAAAATTTACCTGTCATTTCAGTAATCAAATTGGAAGGTAAAACCGGTTAACCGGTTAATCGTTTACCGGCAATGGAAACCGTAATAAGCAGAATGACGATTAAACTACTTATTTGTATGTGGCATCAAAACATTACACCTGGAATTGGGCATCAGGTTTTGATAGCATATCAACAACAACAAGCATTATTCTAAATCAAGATTAATCAACCTAACTTATTTTAACCATTATTACCCATATTTGATGCTATGACAACGTCATAAATCATACGTATTGTGTAAATACCGCGCGTTTTTTTAATCTCTGAACATAGGCTATGTTCAGAGGCGTGTAAATAGATCATTTCAAATATCAACACGTTTTGAGAAAATTTATTCAACGCAAGAAAGTACTCAAATATTCCAATTCAAACGGTACCGAGCTGGCAATAGTATACGGATTTTGAGAAATTTATTTTGAGTGTCCTGATAGACGAATAAAGTCAATCGAATCAATGTCTAATATAATCGCAAAATTTAATAGTAGGTACATGATGCGTCGCTATTGGTCATCATAAAAGAACTAGGAGATGCCATATTTCAACTGAAGAAATGAAATGAAATGTATTATGTTATGCCAAAGAAAAACCAATATCTTCAATTTGGCAAATGAGTTACTATTTCGGGATTAACGTTTGATGATTGTTGATTGAACGGGATTGATGGGATTGGTATCGCAGGATAATGCACTGAAATTAATCTCGCACAATCCGTATACCAGCCAGTTCGGTATCATTCCTCTATTTAAACACTTTCTTGCGTTGAATACATTTTCTGTCAACAGTTTTGACATTTGAAATGACGGAGTAATTGTAACGCGGCCTGTAATTTTTGTTGCATACCATTGAATTTTAGCAACGAATTTGATACTGTCGTTTTAAAACTGAACATAGCCTATGTTCAGCGATAAAAAAAACGCGCGGTATACAGAAGACCAGTGTGTTATCATTCTTACACATACCTAGGAAGCTATAATTTATAATTACGATCGCTCTTTTAGTAACGTGGGAACTGTGCAAGAAGTCATAAGTAATTTTCGTCAGTCCACACTAAGCGTGCGAGTCAGAAGAAAGTCGAACAACTTTCCAAATAATAATATGGCATCGGCTGTGGTACAAGATTCTGGAAATTGATGTTAATACTAGAAATAATCTAGATATTACGTTACAGATGATTCGAAGAAAGTACCTATAACATGCCGAAGGCGCACCCCATTCCATTAAGCTTGAGACTACTAATAATAACATATAATCACAAGGGTGAGTAGCAGTTAACTCGTTCTTATAAGCAGACTGGAACCTGAAACCTCGACGGCTGAAACCATAATTTGATTTAGATTCTTTTCACGTGGGCGATAATGTACTATTTTCTAACCCATCTCAAAGTTCTTATAAGTACTGAAATGAAGCAAGTTTAAGCGTGCAGCGTTTTTTCATTAACTTTTTCTTGAGACGATTCGCAAGTTAGTTGGACGGACCTAAGAAAAAAATTAATTTGGCCCCGGATTCGTCGGGTAGAGGAAGCAATTAATCTGGGAACATTTCTGCTCGTATCTCACGAATCCCGTGTTCCATCATCGATCGCCTGGTCCGTTTTTTCCTGCTAATTCGGCAAGATAAATGTCTCCATTACTAGGCATCCAGGTCCCCAGGAAAAACCGGTTTTCCTCGAGGAAAAGCCTAATTACTTCCTGGCCGGAGATTACCGCGTCGACGCGTTTAAAACGACATTAATCACTGTAATCGCGCATTTCGCGCGGTGTTTCGGGAAACCTGGTTTTGTATGTGTGTTAATTTACTTCTGCTTGTGTGTGTGCGCGTGTGTTTGTGGGCTGCATAAATATTTATTATGCAGATTGTTATGTTACAAAGCTGCCTGTTTTGGTGCAGGAGTTGGAACGAGGTTTAGGCTTTAGCATATTTAAATTGCTCTGATCGGCTATAAGGATATCGCGGCATGAAAAATTCATGCAGGTTATAAAAGCGTGAATGATTCGCCACAGGGTTTTTACACGTGAAGGGATTATTTCACGAAGGCGACAGTTTCTTTTTCGCATTAAACGAGACTATGATTTTTTTTTACATAATACATGGCGTGTTTTGGTGAAGCTTCACCAATGCAAGTAAATTGGGGATGAATTAATCACAATCAATACAAAACGTGAAATATTGAAATACATTGTGGCATATCAAGCAATTAATAATTATTAATAATTAATTAACAATATGTGCTTAAATAATGAGACTGTGGCACAATGATTCCGCAATTATTTTTCTTCCTCTCGCTGAGCTTTCGAATTATAATATTATAAATATAAAGAAAGTTACAAGATATTTAATTCTCTATGAACCAGCGTAATTTAAACATAATTCCCAGTGAACTAGCGCAAAGGACTCATAATTCCCAAATGTGAACCAGCGTAATCCATACGTCATTTTCTGTGAACCAGCGCCAGCGCAGAGTACTGTACATAAATGAGGTGCTCAGAACAGTAGTGGATCAAGTCCATTTTTATAAATTTCGTCGATAACACACTCACAGTACACATTAGTAACTTCTAAGTTCAGTAGAGAAATGATTAAAGTCACAAACTTATTTCGTATGCTGTTTATCGAGTCGTCCTCCTTGTGCACTGACAAAAAGCATGTGTCGTTCAGTGTAGTAATGGTTTATGCCCAATTCAATGTAATAGTGGATTTATGTCCAGTATGTCCTAACCTATAAAATCTGCGTGTTTATATGTTCACCAATGGATTCGTCAACATCATCTCAAGAACCTTATCAATCAAGTGGATCGGATTATAAAAATAGTACTGATAGTACTCCCGATACTTCCAGTGGTAAGTAATATAATTGTATTTTTTATGCTCATGTGTCGGTTACTAAATGTATATGTTATCCTATAATATAATGACAAATGTATGTTGTTACAGATGATGATCAACTTCCGATAAATGAGATGAGAAGCAACACTTTATATGAGCGAACTGCACAAACTGCGACAGAGCCTATAGAGTCTAGAAAAGGAAAAAAACGGTTACTTAAGAAGTCTACTTGGAAAGTAAATATATGAAAGCGTCGCCGAAATACTGGACAAGACTATATTACAAAATCTGGAAATAATGTTCCTTCCAAAGCCTTTTCCAATAACCCCTGTAATTGCAGACAGGGTTGCGTCAAAAACATTGCAGTGCATCAACGACGGGCCATTTTTGAATCTTTAGCAAACTGGCAGAATATTCCCAGCAAAATGTGTTTATCAGAGGACTAGTAAAAGTCAACACAGTAAAAAGAAAACGTGTTAGAGATGGCTCACATCCGGAAGAGCATGCGTACTTTGAATATGCTTTTAGAGCAGAAAACACCACACACCATGTGTGCAAGAAATATTTTGCAGAAACGTTGAAATTAGTACTGGTAGACTGTGTAGGTGTATCTCTAAAGACCAAATGATTGCGGTGACTGTACCAAAGTCATTATTCCCGAAAAGATAATCCCAAGAAAAAATATTTGAATAAAAATTAACTGTAAGTAAAATGTACGAATTGTACACCGAACAATGTGTCGCCGTTTGAATTGATACATTGAAGAAAAAAATCTATTACCATGTATTTAATACAAAATTCAATTTAAGTTTTAAACCTCCAGCAAAAAATACATGCCGAATAAGTGACCAACTGCAGATGAAAATAGCTTCAGAGCAGGATGAAACCAAGAAGAAGGCTCTAGTAACAGAAAAAACATTACACCTTGCTAAAGCCGAACAAGCACGAACATGTCTTCATGAGGATCAAATGACTGCTTGCGATGAAAAGTCCGTGGCAACATTCGATCTTCAAAAAACGCTTCCGTTTCCCAAGCTATCTACATCAGTAGCATACTATTAAAAAAAATCTATATGTTTATAATCTTGGAATCCATTCTTCTAATGAACAAACAGGATACATGTATATGTACGACGAAATCGAAGGTGGGCGTGGATCTCAAGATGTAGCATCATGTCTTGTAAAGCATTTACAAGAAAATGCTCCAAGTCATAAACATATTGTTTTGTACTCTGATTCTTGCACCGGTCAGAACAGGAACATTAAATTATCACTGTCTTTACTAAAATTAGTGCAAGATTCTCGAATGGCTGTCGAAACTATAGATCACAAATTCTTGGGGATCTATTTTTTCTTTTATCATATTTACCGAAATTTGATTACAGAATTTTAACAAATTTTATTATTTCTTTAACATTATGGAGTATAAAACGATCTTTCACTGGGATTCACACGTTTAATGGTGATGACTTAATAAAAAGCAAAATATTCTATATCATTCTGGCGTCTGGTCTGTACTGGGGGTAGATATGGCTTTTATTGCCTCAAAAAAGGCGATTATGAGTTACCAGGCATGTGATCGCGATCGATACCTCCAGGACTTGAAGGAGTGGTGTCAATTTCCTTACAAGAATGGGCCAGAATTCCGTGGAACGCGGCGGAAGCGATACGCATCCATATAAATCATCACTGCTGCGAGTTTCCCCTTGCCTTCTTCCTGGTTTCTCCCCCAAAAAAGTCCACCCTCGCACACCGGCTCAACACATGTACACGAGTCCGGGGTCCGGGGAAGCTGTTATTAGTACATGGACATGCAGCTATTGATTACGTATAGTACACAGAGCCCGACTGACTCTCCCCCATTTAGAATTAATAGGAGTTTAATCATTGAGCGTGTTCGGCGGCTATTCGACCGTTGTTGCTAGTGAAGTGTTCAATTATTATTTATAAGACACGGGTGGACCATGGGATTTGTTTCCTGCGCTTTTGACGTTACAGTCAGTCTGTGGGGACTCACAAATTTTTAAACACACAAATAATTCACGTGCAGTGTACGGTGTTTTTTGATGCGATAGGTTTTCACATAATTATATTGGATACTAGAGCCAAATCAAATGCTGCATTTTAGAGAACTAGCAAAAACGTTAAAATTGAACATGTCATCAATATACCTTCCGGTAAGTTTCTCACAAGAAGGTTCATTTTTATTTTGAGTGAAAAGTCGTTCTTCCTTGATAAAATGGTGTATTATTATTTGCAACCGGTTTCAGCTGATCATTTCGCCATCTTCGGGCAAAACTACAAGGAAGAAAACAATACTGTTTACTGTTGTTACTATATTGCTTTCCTTTTTGTAGTTTTGTTACCAAGCACAGCAACAAATTTGTTTCTTAGAACTTTCTTAAAACTGAATATACACATTGCAGCATTGAAAGAAGATACAAATTTAGTTCGAAATACACTATACACAGGTAATTGATACAAAAAAGGGATACTGTTTAAATACAAACAAAATCTGTGTAAAAATTGTTTATTAGCTCGATGTTGATTGACCACTTTAATTAGATACTTGAATCATGTTTCTAGTTTGTATGATTGATTATTTGATATTTACATGAATTCAAATTTATGTAATTACTTGAAAATGGAATAAATTTACCTGTGAAAAGTCTGACAGTAACCAATTACGCCAGAGCCATAGGTATAGGAGAGTAGGAATTAATATTATTATTATTATTATTGTATAATTAGTACAAGTTTGGCATTTGTTCGTTTGATTAAAGGTGATAATATATAATTAATTTCATTTTAAATAAATGTATTTATTGCAATTAATACTTACTACATACAAATGCATACGTACTAATACTACATACTTAATTATTAATTAATTTTGACATAATTATTATAAATTTTTAAGCAATGTAATAATTGGATTATAAAATTATAAAATTCTATTGAGCTCAAATATTTTATGAGTGGAGAAATAGTTCGAAGTAATAAAAGATCTAATTCTAACGCATATAAATTTTATATTTGCGATAATGTCGAATTTTGTGGAATTTTCGTAGTTTTATTTTGATATTTTCATAGAAATTACTATTATCTTTACGTTTTCCGTTTAGTACCTCTCGTTTTATGTATAATTTTGTATTTATTCTTAATTTTTGAGAATTATTTTCAGAACGAAATTGTAAAAAACAGTTTTCACAATCGGTTTCAAATACAGATTTTTATATTATACGTTGATTTTATTTTCTAAATCAGTTTTGACTTGCACAAAAACGATATTATTTTCTCCTAAATTTCTAAAATGTACGAAAAATATCACTTAGCTGAATACAAAAACTGAATTAATTTATTTTTCAAATACCTACATATAGATAAAAATTGAAAACAATCATCCAAACATATCAGATTCCATTCTTCTTAGGTGAAATACTTTCAATCTTCTATAACTTCCGCTTCTACCGGAAATAGCCATAACTTTTGTATTTTAAATAGATATTTTAAATACCAAAACTGAATTAATTCATTTTTCAAATACAGGGTGTATAGATAAAGACTTGAAAACAATCATTCAAACATGGCAGATTCCGTTCTCCTTAGGTGAAATACTTTCAACCATCTATAACTTCCCGTTCTACCGGAAGTAGCCATCAACTTTTGTATTTTAAATAGAACACCCTATATATTATTATGTTTATGATTTCCCCGTTTAATTTGAAACATATTTTGTATAGATGTGTGTATACCTATCTGTTTTACTTTCTGAGATAAAATTTATATTCAAAGCCTGAAAAATGGCTTCAATTTTTCTTACAAATAAGATAAAAACGGAAAATTTACCTCGAATTGTACCTGAAAGATACCTCTATATCTGATATATCTTGCAGCTGAAAATTTTGACAACTCGTCATTCAAAAATGTCATTAGTCAGGTACTCATTAAAATTAAGGGTATTTCATTTTTTAATGGACTGACATTTTTTTTTTTTGTCTCATAGAGCAATTAGCATTACAATTTGCTATAAAAAAGTATCATACTGCTTGTTGATGGCTACTTCCGGTAGAACCGGAAGTGATAGAAAGTCGAAAGTATTTCCCCTCAGGATAACGGAATCAGCCATATTTGGATGATTTTTTTCAAATGTTTGTCTTATCTGGAACTCCATAAACTTTTAAAAGTCCAAGAGTCTAAGACATCCTGTATAGGACTGTGCATTACATTTAGAATTTATCGGACTAGAATGTGATATTTTACGAGTGTCACTGGAATTATTTTTAATACTTAGGTATTAAAAATCATTCCGTGTATAGTCCCGTGTATAGAATTATCTAAGAGAAAAATGATTGTAAAATTAACAACAATTTTTGTCGTATTTCTTGAAAACTATCTCAGATTTTTTATTTAAATTTATATATTTTTGTTTTGTATTTTGTATAGTAGGTATATTTGTAAATTATTATTATGGTCTATTTTTTTTCTTTTTCTTTCGCAGAAGTGTCTTATTTTATGAAATGTTAGCATGTAGTTTTGTAGTGTTTTCGTAGTTTACTTTTCATTAGGAAGATATGTCAATTTCGACAGTAAACACGATTCGAACAGTCTGATATTCACAGTCCAGAGAGTAACTATTAAAAATTAACCAAATACCTATTAATTATGTTTCCAGTGCACGGATTAAGTAATTTATTGGTGAGAATCCAAAATATTTATATTTCTAATTTTATCGTTTTGTGGTATCAAAACGTTATTAATACTTTATTTATGCTATAACTTGACAGTTTTACATAAGTCAAAATAAACAAAAGACAATTAATTACATTAACAAGTTGCCAGAAGCCAAACTGCCCCTTCGATATAAACATAAACATATATAATAGGCAAATGTATGATTTTGTATTACAAATATTGTTAGTAGACCGACAAATTACATGTTAAACGTAAAAAGGCAAAGTGTATAGATAAAATTTAAAAATACATACATAATTTAATAAAATAAAATAAAATGAATGTTAACACTTTAAAATTATGGTCTTCCTGCGTGATTTATAAGTTAATAGTATTATTGAATATAAGCAGTTGAAGCAAGTAATAACATAATTTTCAGAGTAATATCTGTTATTGTCGCAGGTATTATAGGTCGTCAAACTTGTTGCTAATGTACTCTTCCGTCGAGTAGAATGCTTTAGCATTGAGATAAGTTTTGATTTTATACTTAAATTGTTTCGTTGGTAGGTTACGAGTTTCCGATGGTAGCAGATTAAAAAATCTGATGCCGTGGTACATGGTACCAGTACGTGTTCTGATAAGCCTTGACGTAGTAGGTATGAGGTTGTCCCTATACCTGGTGTTATGGTGATGAATATCGGAATGGGTCTCATACAGGTGTGCGTGTTGTTTTACATGTAGTAGGCATTCTAGAATATATAAGGACGGAAGAGTGAGAATTTTGAGGGCGGGGAAGTGCTGTCGACAGTCGTCTCGATAGGGCACATTTGCCACGATACGCAGAGCTCTCCGCTGTAGAGCGAAAGCCCGTTTCATCGCTGAGGAGTGGCCCCAGATTTTAATTCCATAACTGAGCGTAGACTGGCAAAGAGCATAATAGGCCGAGATAAGTATTTTTATGGAGACAACATTTCTTAAGTTTCGTAGGGCATAAATATTGGAGGCCACTTTGGCCGATAGTTCCTTGCCCTGGACATGCCAGAGTAGACCCTGGTCAAGATGCAATCCTAGGAACTTAGTGGAATCAGCAAAATTCCAAGTGGTAGCGTCATAGCGTCTTAGAGTGAATACCATTTCAACTGTCTTTGTCGAGTTGAGGGAGAGCCGATTGTCAAGGAGCCAATTCTGGGCATTCACCTGATTCGCTCTGTTTAGATGAACCGCGGTGTTCAATAAACAAGACTTATTGCTAAAAGAGGTGTCATCAGCGAAAAGTGTGATTTGAGCTGCTACTAGAGATGCAGGGAGGTCGTTTATAAAAATTAAAAATAGTAATGGCCCTAAAATTGACCCTTGAGGCACACCAAGCTCCGGAAGGGGTAGGTCATCTGAAGTGAGACCCTCCGAGAAAACGCGTTGTGTTCGGTTGGTGAGGTAGCTGGAGATCAGTTTGCAGGCTTGTGGAGAGAAGTTGATATAGTATAACTTCCGAATTAGCACATCATGCGGTACACAATCGAAAGCCTTACTTAGATCAAGGAAAGTGGCTGCAGAAAACCCGCCGTCCTCAAAGCATTTCAGCACCTCCTCGGTAAAAGACGTAATGGCGTCGATAGTGGACCGACCATTTCGGAAACCGAATTGACAGTGGCTAAAACAGTTGTATTTTTCAAGGAACTCGATCATTTGTTTAGCAAGGATTTTTTCGAAGACTTTTGAAAACACAGGCAAAATAGAGATAGGCCTATAGTTGTCTAAGGTATTTGGATCACCTTTTTTAAGAATGGGGATTACTTTGGCTTTCTTCATGCTATCCGGAAAGCATCCGTCTTTTATGCAGTCATTTAGCAGTGTTGTTAAGGGTGTTATGAGTAGGTCAATTGCTTTTTTGAGGACGTGAACATTGAACTCGTATATGTCTGAACATCTGGTGTTATTTAGCAAGTTGACAATATCCCGGAGATAAGTTTCGGAAACGAGATTGAATTCAAAATATTCTGTGGATTTAAGCTGATGCTTGTGCATATGTGAAATGGGATCAGATAAAGCGGGGGGTAGGGCCTCGTTGATAGTTTTCGCAATATTGCAGAAGTGTCTGTTAAATGACTTGGAGTCAATGTTAGTTGGTAACTTGGTATTATTTACTTTGCAAGTTGATCGTATGATACTCCAGTATGCCCTATTGGGATGTGGCAGAATTTTCGATTTTTTTGTCATTGGCGTATATCTTTGCATTAGTTATTGCTTTGCGGTAGGATTTTCTGTAGTTGATAAAGGATGCTTTCAGTTCGATTGTGTTATATTTGTCTGAGGCTTCCTTGATGAAGTACAGAGTTTGTCTCATCCCATCAATTTCATCAGTGAACCAGGTATTTGCATTGTTAGAGTGTGGTTTGGAGGGTTTGGCGACAAAGGCTTGTAGGAAAGAGTTAGATATTAGTTCAGTGAACTTGTTTGTTTTGTCATTTGTTGCAAGATCAGTGTTTAGAAAGCTCCAGTCTGTTTGGGAGAGAAGATGGTAGAAGTCTGAAGTGCCCTGGTTAGTTATAGGTCTGTCGTGCTTAAGAGGTGCCTTTGGGGCTTCACTTACGGGGGTAAAATTGACTTCAATACCGTCGTGGTCGGATAAGCTATGAAAAACTGGCGAACATTCAATAAAATGACGATTACAGTTAGAAAATACGTTATCAATTCTGCTGTTGCTTCTAGTGTTGAAGTTTACATGTTCCTTGAGCCCATAGACTCCGAGCATATCGCGGGTTTCATTAGCTGCCCTGTCGCGATTGTTTTCAAAATGTATGTTCCAGTCCCCTCCTATTAAAACGTAGTGGTCTTTAAATTTTATTTTGCCAAGTACTAGTTCAAGATTTATTAAGAAAGTGTTGAAATCACTGTCAGGCGTTCGATATAATACTAAAATGACTAGGTTGTAGGTTGGAAGAAATATAGCGGAGATCTCGCAAGCGATGGGAATTGAAAGTTTGTTAATGTTTTTTAGAGTCACGCAGTCAACGTCAGCTGTGAGTTGGACCACACCTCCGTGATTGGAGCTGACCCGGGTAAAGTAGGATGTTAGGTTTAGATTGTTTACCTTTAGGAGTGCGCATTCTGGTTCACTGAGCCAGTGTTCAGACAGGCATACGATTGAGTATTTGTTGTGGTTTGCTAGTAGCATTGCTTCCAGTTCGTTTACTTTATGTCTCACCGATCGTATGTTGAGGAAGAGTACATTAATTGGTGCAGGCTTCCTGGTCGTTGACGAGAGTA
This sequence comes from Othius punctulatus, assembly GCA_951805005.1. Taxonomy (NCBI): domain Eukaryota; kingdom Metazoa; phylum Arthropoda; class Insecta; order Coleoptera; family Staphylinidae; genus Othius; species Othius punctulatus. The sequence goes on from OX638141.1 coordinate 57,522,932, forward strand.
TTGTCTTTTTGTACCTATCAGATGAATATTGAGCGCTTTCACCTTTTAAACTACATTTAGAATAATCACTGTGACACATACTAGGACAAGTATTTGTTAATAATGTTGAAAAGCATCTCGGTGATCCTCGAAAAACTCGCTCACATTATCTTCTTTGGCACGGCTGGGTGATTCCATTATTCCTATTTCTTGTACTTTGCCATAACTATTGTGCTGATCACTACATCCCACGTAGATAAGATTCCCTTTGTTCGCATTGAATAACCCGCTGGAGACAAATTCATCGACGCATGTTTTCATAACTACACGTTTTGCAGCTGAGTTAAAATCCGTGATATAGCCATTTTGGAAATGCTCTTCTAAGAGTGTGTTGCAGTCTAAGTATTTAATGTTTTGACTATAGCCCAGTTTGTTCGCTAGCGCAGACAGCTTTACATTAAATTCAAATGTGAAACTGTTTAATACTGAGCGCTGAGGAGTGAACGGACAGCCTATTAAAATCACATTTGTGTTCTGTAGTTTATTTAAATGGATAAAAATATCTCTTTCCTTAAGATTTTTACCAGATTTTATGTCATTATATCCAGCAAAAATTAGGACATAATCGTTCATTGTAAAATTTCTCGCCAATTTGTCACAATCGCTAATAACATTTGATATGTTCGCCGACGGTTTGAAAATTGTCATTATTGAGTACTTTTTGGGTGGAAGATAAGTTTGTAATAACTGCGAACAGTTCCGTCCAAGATCATCGCTGAGTAGTAAAACTTTAGTGGTACTGGCAGGCGGTTCCGTCTTCGACTTATTTTCCCTTGGCGCTTGAGGGGTTCTCCTGTCATTGTTCGTCTTTGGAGTGGCATTAACAGGCATGTTGATTGATCCCTTGTTTTTCTTTTTTGCGGGATTGACTGTATTGTCTTTAGTCAATTCATAGGATTTTTTCACAAACTTGTTCAATTTAGTTAAAGATGTCATTAGAAAGTTGACCTTTTCGTTGAGAATTCTGATTTTGTTTAGCAAATTTAAAGTGGTGCAGCGTTTATTTTTAGGCGCTTTATTTAATTCTTTCGATTGTGGGGGTGCGTCACCGATATCTACAAAACTAGAATTCACAGATTGTTTTAATTTCTGCGCCAGATCCTTTTTATTGCCTTTTGATTCTTCTCCTCGTTTTTTTAATTCCTGCTTTAGTTCATTTAATTTTAGCTGAGATATTTTTATGTTCGACATTTTTGTGCAGGATCCCGTTAGAGGTTTTTTCGGTTATAATCGATAAGAAGTCGATAAGAAGAGTGCGGTGTACAATACAACGGTGTCCACGTTTATTTGCTACACGTCGAGTAGTGCGTGTTTTTGATACGTGGTAATAAAACCAATCGACGCACTTAATTTACACTATCCAAATTACACTTGTTTTATGAAACAATTGATAGTGTCACTGATCCGACGTCATACCCATGATCACTTCTACATTAGAGTACCAATGGTAAAAGTCTGCCTTATTCTTATTAACTAATTTCACAATAAAACACCATAAAACTTGTTGATCACGGCACGTGATCAACTATTCACGTGATCAAATAGCATGTGAACAACAAAAATTTATTGGCAGTTTTTTGAAAATTTGCAATTATTGCAGCCAATGCATAATGAATGGATTTTTTTATGAGGCATACCTAATTATTTCTATTGATTACTAGTGTCGAATGTATTTGTTAGTATTTAAATTTAATGCATACACCCTTTATGCCCGGCGCCTCCACCAATAATATACAAATTTATAAGTGCCTACCTTTGATCCATATGTTGGAATGGTACATTGGTTAATGTTTATTAAAATTGTAAACATAATTTTCGTAGTTTTGTTTTGTCTTTTTTTATGATGTTTGTAGATTTACTTAATTATTTTCATGGAAATTTGTTATTTTTTGAGCATTTTCGTAATTTTGATATGGTAGGTACTTGAATGCATTTTTAATTTCATATGCAATAATGTAAAAATATTCACATAAAATTATACTCAAAACTGTTTAAGCTTTCATTCACTTGTACTGTGTAATTTTATAAAATGTTGTCAAAACATGTCCTGAAATGTCATCACGAAACATATATATTTATTTTTAAATGTGCACTAATTAAATGTATCAATTTTCATAATTGCCCCGATATATACAAGGAGTCCCAAATTAAAAGTTTTTGACGTAACATCCAAAAAGCTATTTCTGAAAAATAAAAGTGAAATGCAATTTTTTTGAAAATACCAATAAAATATTAAATTAAATTAAAAATAGAAAAGGCAGTCATATTACTTCCGTCAAATAAAAAAAGTTATAGTTATTGTTATTGTTATGTTATTGTTTTGTTATTATTGTCTCCGTAATTATGCTTTTATGAAATTTGGTGAAAACTATCTCAGAATTTTTATTTAAATTTGTATAATTTTGTTTTGTATTTAAATAAAAGTTAAATGCATTTTTTTTTAAATACCAATAACATATAAAATTAAATTAAAAATAGAAAAAGCAGACATATTACTTCCGTCAAATATAAAAAAGGTGTTTGTTATTGTAATTGTTTTGTTATGTTGTTTTGTTGTCTCTGTAATTATGCTTATTTGAAATTTAGTGGGTAAAATTATATTACATGTATCAAACAGTAATTTGATTACCTGGTAACATATGTATCTAATTAGAATGTTTATTGCATCCAGAAGTAAGAGTAAAAAAACAAATGAGCAAGAATATAAGTATCGCATTATTGAAATTATACATAAGTCTTGATTGCGTTATTATTTTAGATATGCAATAATAAAATTATAAAATTAATGTAATCAAGAATTCCAATTAAATTCAATTAAAGTTATTAAATGATTAATTAACTACCATTCATTTTCAGAAAATGCCTTCTCTGTAATTATAACACCATCAATCAGGGATTATATAGGTACATCTGAAATGAGTGCAAAGAAAATCACTTGTCAAAATATCTAAAAAGAATATTTCTACACCAAGCAGTAAGAGTGAAGGGTAGTTTACAAAAAAATTATTATTCAATTTTTCAAGAGAGAAAATATTTTTTTATTCATGTAATTATCAAGTCATCAATCAAATATGCAGAAAAAGTATCAAATTAAATTAATCAATCAACATCGCGCTAATGAATGATCTTTACACAGTTTTTTTTTTTAATTTAAGGTGGAAGAGCAGTGGGAATTATTATTATTATTCTTATTATTACTGTACAATCAGTACAAGTATTGCATTTACTTGTGTATATTAAGGCGAAAATGCAATTCTAGTTGATTAGTTAAGTGATTAGTTAAGTGATACATACATGATTAATAATTAATTTTACACTAACTATGAATATTTGGCATCACCAAAACAATATTGACCAAATTATTTTCGCATAACTGTAGCTCTGATATACAAAAATATTTTAAACAACCTAGTGCTTTTGACATCACTATTTAATTTTAATATCATTAGTTCACATTTTAAATTAATGTATGTAATGCAATTAATACATACTACAGTTTTATTTATGTTTGACATAATTACTATGTCAAAATACTACTACTTACTACAGAAAATAATATACCTAATGAGATATTTGAACATCTTATTAATAGGATTCATTTGATACGTAATAAAAATGTGTATGTGTATTATTAATTTTAATGTAAACAGTTCAAGGTATAATATAATTTAGTATAATTTATTGTTTAATTGAATGATAAAATTTAAACCATAGATTAGTTAACTATTTATTACCGATTTCATTGTAACTGCGGATACTTACTTGAAGACTATTGAATTAGGTCAGAGTCATGAGAATTTATAGGCCGTAATAATACGCGTTTAATGCCTGCTTTACTGCGAGTCGCTTTATTCCATATTAATCCCTTCGTTCCAAATAAAACCCGATCATCTATGCCTGAAACTCGCCCATTGAGCGTTTTGAAAACATGATAAATAACTTAACAATTGATTGTATACACAATTGAACAGATATAATTGGATGAATTCAAAAAATTTAATACATTATTATTTATTTCAAAATCCTATGAATGATTTAAATGTTTTTTAGTGATAATGCTTTTTAATGATAAATTATCACGATTTTCTTTATTGATTATTATTATTAATTCCCAGTAAAATTTCTGTTGCGGTAGTTTTTTTGCGACTGCAAATACATGTAGTTTTCAACAATGGTTGCAGTCGTTAAATAAACTAATAATTATAAGCATTCGTTTCGAACTAAATTTTAAGAACAATCGCCGGCAACTAAAAAGTGAGCAATTGCAATAGAAAATTTCCATATTTTTTAATTAGATTGAATTAGGCTTTATTCATTGTAGCATCACGAAAAACAGATAGTTGCATATTATGAATTTACTAAAGTATCTACAAATCTGTTGGGGAGTATTAATTTGCATAAAATGACTACATATCTGGTAGAAAATTATAATTTATTTATTAAACGAGGAATCATTTCTGCTGCTATGACTATTACCGGCGCCAATTAATTATTTAGCAAGAAGCATCTGCACATCGTTATTAATAGTATTATTCATAACTCTTTTATTTAAACTTTTACTAACATATATTTTCTCCGTAAAATTTCTATTAATCAAATTATTATATAGATATTTATTATGAGAAATAATTGAATTAATATATCACAGAAGGTTGCAAACTTATACGGACACACAAAGTAATCAAATATGTGTTCTCGTAATTCCACTTCGTTCTTTGACAAACAACGAAACACAGCAGCCATCATTTTTTCTCGAACCACTTACGAGTTCTTATGATTTCTTTCGCTTCCTGAAGGGTTCAGTCGAGTTCGCGTCGTACATCATCCAGAATTGACAAACGAGCCGCTCTGGATTGCAAGAAGCGCGCTTTTAAGGTAACAAAGGTCCCATTTGCATCATCAAATGGAATATACTGAGTAGACATTGTGTCGGAACGCGACGCAATTAGCATCCCCACAATGCGTACCCTCTGAAATACAGAATGAATAATTATGACGTGATAATTCAGGACAATGGTAGTTTGTTTTGCATGCTAAGTGAGCTCTAGTTACTGTTAATAAAATCCGACCTCTGGAAACCAATTCATTTCGCAACTTAGTTGCGTATATAATTCAAAATGTGAGAATTTTATCAATTTTATTAGATAAGATAAACGAGATATTTAATTTTCATGTTATAGGAAGACATTTTCTGGCATATGCTTCCGTATGTCTAGGAGGCCAAGGTTTTTTGGATCACCTTTATGTCGACTATAAAAGCTAGGTGATGCTAACTATGTTTTGTAGTCGTTATGAAGAAAATTGTAAAATTGACGTTTATATAAACCGACTTTAAGGTCAAGCCTATTTAAACGGCATAGTAAAATTTACCGATGTCTAGGTAACCGAAGCGAGTACCGAAGCCAGTACTAGGTGTAATATTCAGTAAAAATCAAATACAGATTTACTAAATTGTAAAGCAAAAAAGCCTCGTGTTTAGTTTTCAAGAAAATATTTTATATTCAAACGTGAACATTACGGATATTAGTGCATGTAATTCTTTAGATTAGTACAATGTGTATTTATTTAACAATGATAAATGTATGTGGATTTTTTTTAAATATTTGATGTCTGTTCATAATTTGCAGCGATGATTATAATGGATTTGTGATAAAGCATGCTTTTCCATGACGAGCGATTTGCATTCAACATCAATACAGCATTAATTGAAATACATCTGTCGGGTCCGATCAATGCTTTGTATTTTAATATAATGTCACATTGTTATAGCGTCGTTAATAATGAATTCATCATATGAGTAAATTATAAATTTGTGATTTATGACTTGTGAAATGTGAAATATAAATTGGATGCAGGATGTTTTGTAATTTTTAAATAATATATGTTCGGGCTTGTACATCCCAACAGTACTAACTATGATGGATTCATACATATTATAACACTCAACAAAACCGAATCTAAATTATATATAGTGTGTTTCACTTAAAGTTTTAACAGCTCCTCAACTTTTCATTTTTCGGTAGAATAAAAAAAACATGTTGCAGTATGTGAAACTAATGAATATTTGTTGAATGAGTAAACTATAGTTTAGCATTGATAACAACTAGCAGTCTGTGATCAGAAATGAATGCAAAAGATTGGAAACACATATTAGCGTTTTATTTTTGCAAAAAAATGTGTTCTTAAGAAAAGTTGTTCGAACGCCGTAGAACCTGTAATTCCAAGTTTTGTTAAAAACAAAAAAAATAAGTCTTACAATTTCAACTGTTTCGTTTCAGGTAAGCCTTTCTGCAGCCATTATCAATTAAAATCAACAATATTTTATTAGGATTTCAAACTCGACGGATCAATAAAATGCTGAGTATATAATTTAAAACAAAAACAAATTTTATTCTACCTAACCATTACCTAAGGCTTGAACATATTTTTGGGTGTTTTTTTTTGTTTCCAACCAAATATGGAGTTGTGGTTTAGAAGTAACTCTGAACAAATTTTCTCAATACAATTTTTTTAATAAAAAAACCCTAATATGTTCTTTTCGTTAATTTTTTAGTTAATTTTTATTAAAGATTTACTAGCTTCACATATTGCAAATATCAATTTAAATCCACCGAAAAATTATAAAAAGTTACAAGGTGTTACCACTTCAAGTGAAACACACTGTATAAAGAGGTGCACACGTACGTATATACTGAGTCAAATAAATCTAATATTTTCGAATACTTGCCTTTAAATATCAAACAAAGCATAAATAGTTATTACAATTTTTCAAGAAATTTTGCGAGCAACCATTTTCTACAGTGATATACATGAAAGCTTAGAAAGTAGCTTCCCTGAATATGTTAGATAATTTCCCATGATTTTTATAAATAATAAGAATAAATAAAACTGACATTTCGATTAAAATTTTTATTTTATTGTATTTTCGTGAAAAAAAATGTGGAAAAATGATTTCGTCAGACAAAAAGTTTAGGTTTGAATTTTTTTTTTCCGAGAAAATGAAATGAAATTTATTGTAATTCATTAAGTCTCTACAGAACATATAGAATAACATTATATTATACATGTGAATGGCTTGTGTCTCTGCTTTTGGAATCTTTGTGCGACTATGTTGTTTGTAATATCGCTTCTGCGTTTGTTATGTAGTTTGTTTCTATTTCCTATGCTTTTGATAATTTCTTTAGTTATCCAAGACGTTTGTGAGTTTCTTTTGATATTTTCGGTTATTTGGTCCGTCATTTACATTTGATTCAAATGTAAACGAATTTTAGTTTTATTTTTTTTATTTAACGCGTTCCAGATATAATTGTTAAATGGACGAGATTATCTATCATTTGTGGAACTCTTTGGCCATTTTAGAAAATAACATTCATATCAAAAATAACGTGCCTATTTTTTTATTGGTAAGTATAAAATTTATCGTACAGTTAACTCGCTGAATATGAATTATACTGCCGTATATCGCTGACACAATGTCGAACGTCGTTTGTCGTTGATGCACTTTTTATTATCGATGGTCCCTGATGTGTCTACTACTTTTGATAATTTCTTTAGTTATCCAAGACGTTTGTGGGTTTCTTTTGATATTTTCGGTTGTTTGGTCCGCCATTTACATTTGATTCAAATGTAAACGAATTTTAGTTTTATTTTTTTTATTTAACGCGTTCCAGATATAATTGTTAAATGGACGAGATTATCTATCATTTGTGGAACTCTTTGGCCATTTTAGAAAATAACATTCATATCAAAAATAACGTGCCTATTTTTTTATTGGTAAGTATAAAATTTATCGTACAGTTAACTCGCTGAATATGAATTATACTGCCGTATATCGCTGACACATGTCGAACGTCGTTTGTCGTTGATGCACTTTTTATTATCGATGGTCCCTGATGTGTCTACTACAATCATCTGGCACTAACGCGATTGTTCGCTAACACAATTTCTACTCCCGATTTGCCCTACAAAAATTTCTGAAGTCGTTTGTCATCAATGTCATATTTTTGCCGCTTATTGATATCGCGATTACTAATGCGATTTGTAATGTAGTTTATCGTTGACGCGATTTCTAATATGGTTTGTTGCCAGATTACTGGTAAGATATTTGCTCTCGTTTGCTGCTGACGCGATTTCTATTTGTTACTCTATTTCTATTAGTGATTTCTATTGTATGTTTCACAACACAATTTCTAAACTCTATTCCATTTTTATTTTTAACAAAGTTGGCTCTGTTAGGGTGACAGTATTATTGGATAATGTAAAAAGTAACTAGACTTAAAAAATAGGTTATATTTAAAAAGAAGAGGTTATATTTTATGACAGTGGGCAATGTTGCCATTAAATTGAGTATCTATTGAGTTCATAATTTATTTGCTATTTTGATTTTACAAAAGCAAATTAGTCAAATTATAATATAAAATATAGTTAATCATTTGTTTACTTAAAGCATAAATCTAATTAATTAACTATTGATTGATTGAAGCAATAATTTAATTATTTTAATATATGAATTAGGCAACGTTGTTAGAAATCCGACATTAAATAATGTTTTTTATCATTGATGCATCATATTGCTTGTTTAAAACATCGTGTAGCGTGCATAAAACAGGCTTTCAAAAACGCGCGTTTCCTGTAAAGGTTTCCATGGATACAAAACAAATAACGTCATAAAAAATGAATTCAAATAAATACCAATTTATTTTAATTTAAATGAATATTAAATGTACAATTTACATTGTTTGAAAACGTTAAATTTCCTTTCTTCAATTCCGAGAGGACATGAACATTGTTGCTAACTGCCGAAAATTCACTTGACGTGCATGGATCCGTCCTTCCACTAATAGCATTTGCTATGACGTTCGACACTTTGGTTTTATTTCCGATACTCTCTTCGACATATCCACTGGCTACAGATGCCGATTTCCATCCAACTTGTCGCTGTATTTGATCTATTGACATCCCACCGTTAGCCATAATTGTTGCGGACGTCCGCCGGAACGCATGTCCAGTGTACTTCTTTGGCTCGTCTAATTTAAGGAACTGTGCAATTTGAGATGGGCACAAGCCAAAGGTATTAATGCCCACTACCTGTTTAGTGCACTGTCCCTTATCAAAACGTAAGAAAACACGGTCTGTACTCACATTTTGAGGACGCAGAGACAAATATTTCTTCATAAACCCAACATAGGGTATCCCATTACTGTTAGCAACAACAAAATGTCGAGCCTTTTCTGTCTTAGATGGTCGGATGGTAATTAGTAATGTATTACCCTCTTCCTTGATGTCAAATAAACGCAGATCGCACAATTCGCATCTGCGACATGAACCGAATATTCCACAAATTGCAACGACTTTCAGAAATAAATATGTCACATCTGGAGCATCTTTGAAAAATGTTTGTAGGTCTTCTTCTCTAAACACGTAAGCCTTTTTTACCACATGATTTTTGTTGATCGCCTTCATGAATGCATTAACCTTAACAAACGATTTTATATCCACTCCCTTGTTTAACCGTAACATGCATTGCAATTTCGAATGTATTGCCCACATTGTTGACGCCTTATAGCATGTAGACATTTTCTGCATGTAAGCAAGAATCATTCTTTCATCTACAGTTTTCACCTCCTGTTCGTCCATCCATTTTACCAATTTATCGTATTCCTTCTTATATGCCAATTCCGATTTTTGGGGAATTAAACGCCTCTCTGCTTCGGAGCTTAATTGATCAATGTTTCGTTGCATTTTCAACCAATATCAAAACTGACGCCAAATTGAAAGATTGTTACATACGATATTCAACACTTTGACAACCAAGGCTAGAACAATTGCATAGTATCAGCCGCCATGTTAGCTAGTTATTTATTCAGTATCTTAGCAACGATACTAAAACTGTACGGCAAAATCGACGGCACATCAGATAGAAATTATAATTACAAATGTTTAGGCCAATTTACGGCATCAATGATAAAAAATAGCGTAAAGTATGCGTGGATATCTGGCCTTTCAAGCACTCACTCTATTCAAAAAACCTCCCCGCGGTCGGTTTTTTGAAAAACGTTCGTGCTTGAAAGGCCTTGATATCCACTTATACTTTAATATACTATTCACTGCTAGATCATTTTTGTTGGGGTTCATGTGTAAAACTTTATAAAACGGAAACACAGCTTTATTAGTTAAAAATAAAAATGGAACAGAGTATACTTGTAATTTCTGATAACGTTTGTCACTGACTCGATTTTTATTGCATTTAATCGCTAACATGATTGCAAATGCGGCATATCGTTGACACAAGTGCTACTGCTGTTTGTAGCTGACTCGATTGCTATTGTCCATATCATTCATGCGATTTTCACAACATGATAGCTAATTCAATTTATACCGTGCGATCAACAATTATTTAGATAAAAGTAGTCGCAAAAGTAGTAAAAATCTGGTGGCAGCAATTCATGATAGGCATTTCGTACGGATGCATAGCAAAGTTCTTCAAAAAATTTTGTCAGGTGCCATAACACTCACACGGATCTAGCAACATTCACCGCCCACAATTCACCGCGGAAAATTCACCTCATAACATTCACCGAGGGGAAATTTCACCGCACACAATTCACTGTCAAAGAGTTAACCGCAAAATTGACCGCGGAGAAAATTATTACAACTCATATCAACCCCAATCTTCGGAAAATTCACCTCACCATTCGGGCTCGGTGCATTTTCGTCATTGAGAACACTACTTGTTATATTACCCCTGGCATTGTACCGGGCCTTCTTTTCTTTATTACACATAACATTCCAAAGTGTAACTTTAAAAAAATGTCAACGCATAGAGCGGCGTAGGAGTATGTAACCAGTTATACACAGTTAAGTCTGACATAACCACAGAGGTTATATGTTTTACTATAAAGAAATCGCAAAAAAATCGTTTTAAATGAAGACACTATTTTATTCAAAGAATAAAAGTGACAACATACTAGGTTAAGTGCGGCTGCATCCTGATGTCGCAGCAAGTTTCCAAAATGCCCTTCGTGTATTTCAAGGCAATACGCAAGACGGGGTCTTGGAAACAACGCGAGTATTTGTAATGAATTGTGGACTTATGCAGTACGTATACGGTTTTTTAGTTCATCCAAGTGACATATTTGCACGTTATTGTAATTTTTACGGGATAAAACCAACCGTGTTTTAACACAAGAGATTGAACTGAATATCCTATATTATCATATTATACATGAATATCATACAGTTAGAATTTTACTATTAAAACTGGATTTTTGCGATTTCTTTATAACCTCTCTGTGGTTTATGCCACATTTGACGGTGTACAACTGGTTGCCTCCACCTGTACCTACGCGTTGACAATTGTTATACATAGGAACATTCCTTACGCGTAGGTGCTGGCAACCAGTTATACATTGTCAGTAGTATGTGTAATAAAGAAAAATAAGTCCGGTAATATTCCGTTTTCTTATAGTTTATGCATTAAACTTTTTGTTTACTTTATATGCCTCTCAAATTGTATTACTGTTTAATTCTGCCTATTTTAATAATTATTTCTGTCTATTTGCCTATATATTTGCAGTTTAATACTACCTTTAATTCGCTCTTTAGTAATTACCATTGAAGTGTTATGCAAGACTTGGATATGTTACCTTTATTGATTTTGCATTACTAATATCGAGTTATTTAATGTGATCGCATAATTTAACAGCACAGATTGGCCTGCTTCAATTTCCCTTTAAGACAACGGCACTTTCAATTTTAATGACAAAACATCCAGGGCTCAACGGCTTCGAACCAACGATCTTTGGCTAAAGAGGCTTAATTATTATTATAACTAGTAATAATATCGATAATGAGAACAGCACTTGTTATATTACCCGTGGCAATATATTATTTCGTTTTCTTATAGTTTATGCATTAAACTTTTTTTTGTTTATTTCAAATGCCTATCATATTTTATTACTGTCTAATTCTGCCTATTTTAATAATTATTTCTCTCTATTTGCCAATATATTTTAAGATTTAATAGAACCTTTAATCCGCTCTACAGTAATTACCGTTGACAGGAATTGTTATGCCATACTTGGAAATTTTACCTTTATGGATTTTGCATTACCCATATCGAGTTCTTTAATGTGCTCGCATAATTTAACAGCACAGATTGGCCTGCTTCAATTTTCCTCACAACACAGCACGACACACAGCACTTTCAATTTGAATTACTCGAAAAATCCAGCGCTCAACGGCTTCGAACCTACGATCTTTTCGTAAAGAGGCTTAATTTATATTATAACTATTAATAATATTAGTATTGTTATTATTATTATTTTTACTTAAAACTGTTGAAAATATAAATAGTAGACATTATTCTGAGACGATAACAGTATGAGTATTCAGTAGAATAGTAATAAGTTCAAATGCTGGTTAAAATAACTTGCTGTTCGATTTTTAGTTAACGAGTAATGAAATACTTTTAAATTAGAGCTTCTATAGATTTAGTTTGCGTGCACAGTAGGCATTGTTATTGATCTTAGTTTGGTCTGGATTTCGTGCACTTTGCAAAATGCACATTCTTTATTAGCTGCACTCCCGTGGAAGCAATTCAATTTGGCATGCTTCCCATGAATTATTCAATACGAAATGTACTTATTTTCACCCAGAAGAATAGAAGTAAACTGCAAAAATCGCAAGTATCTTGATTACATTACTTTTTACTCTGTCGAATTTCCTAAATCCTAATTAATACGTTATAATAATTCCTAATAATTACGTTATTCTAAAGGTATGTGTGATTGATATTAATACCTTAACTGCCTACGGACCAGCCGGTCCTTGCAGCAGTGTGTGTGTGTAATTAAGTTTAGGATTATTCTTGCATATCAGCTTGTTATTCGGTAATTAATTTTCTGTACGTGAATGTTTAATTTTTGGATGATTCTAGCAATTTTACTACGATCGTCGTAATTACATATTTAATCATCCTACAACATGTTGAAAACGACAAAAATAGATTCATAGTAGTACTAGATAGATCTTTATTCGGCGATTTTGTAATTTGAAATTTTAAGTATTACTATTTAGTATGAAATTTATAGATAGATCTTTATTCCGCGATTTTGTAATTTCAAATTTGAAATATTACTACTTACTATGAAAATTATACACACTGATTGTCTGTTGGCCATTTCAATACATCTGTAACTTTTATGTAAAGTTTTATAAGGTTTTAGAAGGTTTTATGTAAGATTAGGTCGGTAACCTTACATGAAACCTTATAAAATCTTAAAAAACCATACATAGAAGTTACAGATGTATTGAAATGGCCAACAGACAATCAGTAGATATAATTTTAATTCTAAATAGTAATATTTCAAATTTTAAATTACAAATTGGAATACTCTTAAATTAACATCTAGCCCAATTTAATGTTAACATGAATGTCTCGCATAATCGCATATTAAACCATACACTATTTCTCTGTTTCCACTATTCTAACGCATGTTGTAGGTTATTAAACTTCTCACAGGTTGAATTCCGGTCGAAGTTGAAATTCGTTTAAATAACTTTATGTCCATCTTTTATTTTATTTCTACAAGGAAGTCAATTGTTAGTACAAATTCAATTAAAATGTGTTATTAATATTTCCAGTTCCAACGTGAAAAGTCTCATCTCCACAGTAGCGACCCAGCATAAATCAACTTGCTAGTCAAATAACGCCAACTTTAATAAACTTTGAAAACACCCTTCCGCCCGCGTCCCATTCATATTCCAGACTTCATTATGGCAGAATCATCCTGTCCGGATGGAATCATTTCTCATCTCCCAGTAGCTGCAAGCGCAGCACGCGACTCGGCCATCGTTCCAGGTGAAATACGGCTCCATCACGGTCTAGAACTTTCCAACTTCCCTCTGTTAGGGACACTCTAAATGCCAGAAGGGTGCAACGATGCGATAACTACCACCTACACCCGCTATCACCCCACATGCATCTATCTCTAAAAGCTCCCTGCAATTATGCGGCCATACACGTATTTAATACTTTGTGAACTGAAAATATTAAAGAGAATGAAGAAGGGTAATCTAGATTATACAGATATAACTTAATAAAAATTATAAGAATTATTATTTTTGTTATTATTATTAATGTATTAATAACAATTTTAACAATAATCTAAGCAATAACAATTTTTGATAAAAGGTAGATTCGATGTAGTTACTTGGACACATACCATATCCTGCCTAAAAATCAGATATTCAACTGTTACATTTACATTTATGTTAACATTTAGAAAATATGAACCCCATGAAGCCAGAGATGGCTGCTGGCATTGTGGAGTTCAGAGCAACGACAGCATCCAAAAAAATTATCTGATTCAGTTCAAGCGAGAAAACGTGCCGTAGAGAAATATCTCTCACCCAACTATACATATAATCTCCTCCACAAGGCAACTAAGCATCTAATATGAAACTTACCCAACTTGCCAAGTCTCATGTTTTCTGTATCCAGTCTTCGCTTGTTAAAGCGCCATAGAAAACTCTATCTTTCTCTGTCTCTCTTATACGTAAACCTTTTCGTACTTACTATTAAAAGTTTAATATTTTCTTAATTTTTATGTTATACTGGGGAAAGTTAATTAGATTACTTTTCACAGTTACAAAGCTTTATATATCCAAACCATTAGCCTCACGCTCGGTATGGTACAACCTAAATGGCCAATTCTTCACACGAATCCCCCATAAAAAAATTACCATATCAACACACCGTCATAGCGCGGCGTCCCTTTAAAGCGCATTAAAAAACATTGAGATTTATTGATTCTCCACAATTTTGTAGAAAGCTGCTCTAATCGGGGACGACTTTAGCTGTTTAAAGTAACCTGCAGCCACCCCTGAGGACGGAGCACTTGCATATTTGCATTCAAATGCTCCTAGACTGGAGGGTGCTACGCGCTCAAGTAATTGCATTTAGGCCCTTGAATATTCGATTAAAGGCGACGAAATTTAATAAACACGTATTTCGCTTCGGGTCCGGTTAAGGTTTTCAATTTGACGCCAGAAATTATTAAGCGAAATTCATGGGGTCGGAGTCTTCATTGCAGAAAGTAAATAACTTTAATTAACCGTGATTTAAATCCAGTGTTGTAATGTATACAGGGTGTCTCAAAAGTGATGCCCATACTCTTGAAATCCAATTTAGTAAGTCAAATCAAAACGAATATTAAGAGTGAACATTTTTCCAATTGCCTTGATAACTAGTACCTACCTAACTATGAAAACAACAAAACATTTATCTTGAGAAATAAACTTTGCCAAATAATCAAACTACATAATTTTAAGTCAATATGACTAATGACTGTCATAACATGACTGAGAGTATAACTGGCGTACTATTTCGTATGTTCTCGTATTGTATTGTTCTAAAGTTAAAAATTTACTTGTTTTTTTTAATTAGTTACTCGTTAACAAGTAGCAATTGAAAACATGTTCACTTTTAATTTTCGATTTGTTTTGGTCTACTGAATCGGATTTCAAGAGCAAAGACGTCACCTTTGAGACCTCCAGGCGTGCGCAGACTTTTTCTTTAAGGAGGGCCACATTGGCTCTTGGAGTTGGTAGAAAATAAATAACCATACCTTGTTTTTCAACTGAAACTTCATTTGATATAAGACATACACTTATCACGACAGTATTTTTGTTAAACATTACAAAAACATTAACATTGACGTATTATTTTTACAATCTCATTCAATAAATTAAAAAAGGAATGAATCTAATCTCTCCTGTGCCATGCTGTTTCTTAATTTTGATTTTACTTGAACAGAAATAACAGAAAAATGCTTTTAAGTGGCAACTAAATTATTATATATTCTAAATGTCAGAATCAATTAGCCAAGCAATCCCCTCTTTTATATTACCCAAATTACGTCATTTAGGTATGGATTCATCATATTTAATAAGTTTGCATTCTGCGATTAGTACATCTTTATTTATTCCAAACTGTTTTTCTAGTGAAATTAGATCAACGTCATGATTAAAATCGAGTTATTCACCTACACACTATATTATCTGAGCCGTTTCTTGACTAAAACGTTCATCAATTCCAGAAATAAGAGAGTCTAGAAATGGGTACAAGGATTTAATTTTAATATCACCTTTTTTGTTTTGAAGTCCATGTTGATTTTTCTAGTTTTCGTTTATTTTACGGGAATTGTGATATTCTGTATGTCGTACATTTCCTCGACTTCATTGTAAATTTTGTCAAAAAAAAACTCGTATCAGTTCTCAATGATTGCAAACTTGACTTTAAATTTCAGACACAGTTTAAAGCAAGTAATAGATTTAAATTTTTCATCAGTAATACTTTGCTTACTATAAGCAAATAGGAGTGACAATATGTAAACAGACTATGAAATCGAACGATTTAAGCTGATATAGTAAACATTTGCCTTTCATTTTAACATCTGAGTGTTTGATAGTCTCAATTATTTCTTCAAGTGCTTTAACTAGAATTTCATAATTTTCTTTGACTGCAGTAACTGCCTAGGCCCTACAAGTCCATTTCGTTGTTGATAAGGACTTTTATCCCTGTTTTAAGTGAACAGGTTATGATTTTAGCTATTTTTCCTAAAATGAATGTCTTACACATCTACCTTCAAGAAAATAATATACACACAGAATAATTCCAAAGAAATCAAAATTCAAGTTGTTGCCTGAGTGAGAGTTACAAGAATAAACTAGGTTTAAACAATGAACATACAAGTAAACTTGCATTATATTAGGACGTGTTTGCTTACATCTATACCTTTTCAAGTTCAAATTGAGACCAATCAAGTTCAAATTGAGACCAATCAATTTCAAATTGAGGCCGATCAAGTTCAAATTGATACCAATCTATTTCAAATTGAGACGAAACAAAATCAAGTTGACACTAAACAATATCA
The DNA here is from genome assembly GCA_951805005.1 of Othius punctulatus. Classification (NCBI taxonomy): domain Eukaryota; kingdom Metazoa; phylum Arthropoda; class Insecta; order Coleoptera; family Staphylinidae; genus Othius; species Othius punctulatus. The sequence goes on from OX638141.1 coordinate 57,539,908, forward strand.
AGTTGAGAGTAAATAAATAAAATTTATTATGACAACTTGATATTGTTTAGTGTCAACTTGATTTTGTTTGGTCTCAATTTGAAATTGATTGGTCTCAATTTGAAATTGATTGGTATCAATTTGAACTTGATTGTTCTCAATTTGAAATTCATTGGTCTCAATTTGAACTTGATTGGTCTCAATTTGAACTTGAAAAGGTATAGATTGTACGCCAGAAATATTTGCATCCATTGCAGAAGCCCCATAAAAACAGACAGCTATTACCTGATTGCAATGTAATTTAAAAGACTGAACGATCTCATTCCTTCTGAATTAACAGACATTAGTCTGTACAAACCTACAAAAATGTCTACTGGAGCATTAACGGAGGGGTAAAAAATCATATAACACACATTTGCTCATGATGACCGCAGTCTGATGACTCGTCTGTGATTAAAGAAATATATTTTCCATTCAACTCAGATATAATATCTTGAACTATTACATTGTGAATTGATGAAATAATATCGTTTTGTATTCTGTTACTAGTACATAACGCATTTTTGGGCTCCTGTGTTAAATGTTTTTTTTTAGTAAAGAGTCATACCCTGAAAGAAAGCCCATGGTCAGAACTTTCTATTGTTTCATCATGTCCTCGAAATGATCTTTGTCCTTTTTCTAAGCAAACTCTGATAACAATCAGTGTTCTCATTATTTCACGGTTGCGTAAACATTCCTGGTCTTTTTTCTTAATAAAAAGTTTTTATAAATGTCTATGGTCATTAACTAAAGTAGATATTAATTGGGTTTGACATTTAAAGTAGTTGGGCTTAGGTGTTTGCTTTGTATTAGCCCTATAAGTGTGTCCGTACCTAGCTTGTTCATTTCTTTAGTCTTTAGGGAATTTATTGTGGAAAATATTCTTACAACATTGGCATTTGAGTAAGTATACATTAGGGGGGTGGGGGCATGGCCCCTCCGGCCCCTCCCGTGTGCACGCCTATGATCCTGTATAGTTGCAAGTAACTAGATACCTATATTGTGAAGGAGGAACTAGTTAATTTTTCGATTTAGTAACAGTATCTGTAAGATATACTCTTTTAATACTATTTTAGGTTTTAATTGAGTTACAATGTTTTAAATTAATATTGCATTTTCACAATATCTGTGCCATGAATTAGGTATGTAACTTTTTGATATAATCTCTCCTCTACGTCCTATATATATTGTGTGGAAATAAAGTAATCAATAAATTCGATAACTATGTTAAAATTAATATTCTTTAAAAAATCTCGAAGGAGTATAGCTATTTTAAATAAATGACGTTATTCTACGATATTATATATTTCTTCGTTATTCATCGATATTTTTTTATTGATCGATATTTTTAATAAGATTTTTGGTCACATGCAATATTTCCGTCAGAGGTTAAGTTCCGGTCTTCCTCCGCTGATAGTTCTGTACTGGAATATGGTACGTACGTACAGTGCACTGAGTTGATATTGTTCACTATTCTAACTAGATGAACTGTTGTATGTTGATCACGAGAAATTTCACTGTCAAGCGCCAGCTGTTGTCGTTTCGCTTAGATTTTGTCTATAAGTAGCGTTGGTTCTCGATGTATAGAGACGTGGAGTGGAGACGGTCTGCTAAGTTCGCCTGGTTTTAGAATTTGTTTGTTGCGTCATCTAACTGTTAAACATCGATAATCACTTTTTCACATCGAAAGGTGGTAAGAGGAGCTGCATTGCGGTTGTTGTTTGGTGAATTTAATTATAAATTAAAGGTAAATAGGCCTTAATAATTACGGTTTTCTGAAATAGGCCTTAATAATTGCGGTTTCCTGACACGTCACAGCACTTTAAAAGTTTTCATTGGCTTCCTTGAATTTTCGCAAATTTTTTGATATGTGTCACTAGCGTTTTTGTATTTACACCACTTCCTAATTCATTTTTGCAGCTTTATCTCTGGCTAATTTATTCTGTATTGCTACTTGATTATGTCACCATGATTATATAACTGTCACACTTGACTTTTAGATCCTAATTAAATGAATGTACTAAATATGAGTCTGAATATCTGCTATGTAACTAGTCACATGTTTAAAGTAATTGTATCAGTTACTAGAGTATAAAAAGTATAGTAACTGTATCTAGTTACAAATTAAGTTATGTAACTGAATCTGTATCCAGATTCTGAACTATTCTGAAAAATGATGTTACTTTTACAACACTGTTTAAATCAGTGATCCGAAATATTTAAGATACCCTTTCATGTTTATATTTTTTTCATTATAGTTGATAATTATTTTACGATCACTAATGACGACGATTACTTTATTTCTCTATCTTTCTCCCCCCCCCCTCTCCAACTCTCTCTCGAACTTCATCAACTTCGACATGTCGTGCAAATTACCACATAAGTATATATTAATAATGCCTTTATCACACTGATTAATTAATAGTAGTATTTATTATGAAATAATTTTATAATCCTGCATTTTAAATGAACTTGTTGCATTATTACGTCGAATTAGCGTTTTACCAAACAATATATTTTTAACAGTTATTCAAGTTCTTTCCAAAAGTCAAACAGCGTATTTATTGAGCAACAAATGAAAACTGTTGAAGAAAATATTATGCCATAAAGATGACTTTTCGCACAACATTGTCACTTTATGTAACAAACTTGTCGCTTTATGGCATGATATTGTCACTTTATAACACAATATTGTCACTGTGCCATAACGTGGCAGATAATTAACGATCTTTACATTAATAACAGTAACATTCTAATGTTAGTCGATAAACTACTATAACAGAGTTAATGATAACAGTACGATATGGTCACAATATGAGTCGAATAGATGCAAAACCCGCCAGTCACCTCTAACTGTTTTCGAGAAAAACAAGAAAAACCTTCAGAAGGCGCGTAGACAATTTATTACGTAAGATGTATTTTTACTATGTTCCATAATGGTTTATTGGCAGAAAATAACTATTTTCAAAAATCTAGATGCATTAGGTGTATTAATATCAAAAATTCAAAAAATGACTTGGCGAGTTTCGCATGTGAACTTAATGGACTTGGAGGGGTTTTTCCTGTGAACTAAAGAAAATAATAACTAAGAAAATAAAATATACGTTTATTTTTATTTATAACGAAAAACATATCCAAAATATCATTGCGAAATCCCTTACAGCACAAGAAAAAAACTTTAATAGAAAAAAATACAAAAAAAAAACGTAATTTTGTTAGCTATTTTATACCCTAAAATCAGTGTCTACTCCAAGATCATTGTTTCGGCAGCAAGTAGTGCAGCAGATTTTTGAAAATAGCCATTTTCTGCCAATAAACCATTATGGAATATAGTAAAAATACATCTTACGTAATAAATAATTATCTTCTATGGGTATTTCCAAAGATTCTTAGTCAATGACCTCCCTATAAAATTGTAGATTTAGTGTCTCTCCCCTCCGCTGATCTCCATAATGTTTTGATAATAAATTGACGACGGATGCCGCTTTCAGTGGATCGACAGGTATTCTCAATTGCATGATGTTATGATTTAACATAGCTAGCATCTTGCCACATTTAACAATGCCTTGTAGAGCTCCAACACAGCTCCTATAATTTACCTCGCCGCGTACTTTAACATTACCATCTATCTTTTCCAAAATAAATGTTTTGGCACGGTTAAACTGAAAATGCAAGTTTGTTGGAGGTTTAATAACTGAAGTAGTAGCTTCCTTCCATTGATAAGCATCCTTATATTTTCCTAGAACCTTGATACTGGATAAATCTCTAATTATTTTATAATATTCTTCTGGATTTGTAATTGCAGGAATTATTTGATTTTTCGTCCACTGTGCCCAAACACTCGATCGGGAGGCATGTAGAAATATCCGACCACGGAAAAAATAAATTCAATTTTGGAAATGTGATTTGAAGCCACTCGACATGGCCACGAAGAGAGCATACCAATAACGATGGAGTTCTAGTTTTACCCTCTCTTCTAGTTTTACCATCAGCAAAAAGACGAACAGTTGTAATTTCTTCATTTTCTTCACACATTTCTTCTTGAAAAGTCAAATTTGGAGAGAATATAAAAGAGGACTGGGCTATGACACTGGAGCTTTTGGTAATTGTTGATCTGTCTACAAGTATGAAGTTACGTTTTCAATGCTTCACTTTGAAGATAAAGGCCCCTTTACAACTCTAAGGTTATACCAATTGAATTGTTGTGAAAAATAAGCTGATTGGTCGGCTAGTTTGAATAGGGCTAGATATTTCTGACAATCGAAGGAGAAACTCTGAATATTATTATAATCAGTTTTTAAGGTACCCGTAAAAACCCTATGCCTTTAGCTTATGGTCGGTTTTAGATCCCGTAACGTTTATTATCTTCACGAATGTGATCCGTGTGATGTGTTATCATAATCCGATATGTTACCGCAGAAAATACAGCCCTTTATGCCGATGATACTCATTTGTCGTATATGCCCAGACCCTGAAGGGCCTTCAGCAAAAAATAGTAGATATCACAATAAAATTCCAAAAATTGTGCGAATCGAGCAACTTAATGCTAAATATGACAAAAACTGTATGTGTACATTTCCGTAGAATGGCCTCAGATTTGGAATTATATTTTAAAACTAAGGATTCTACTATATTCTCACAGGCCACCACAAAATGTTTATGCCTAGTCGTTGATAATCGACTAAAATGGCATCGACACGTAGACTTCATAACTAAAAAGATCAACTCGGGATACTACGCACTCTCAAAATTAAAGCCGGAATTGGATCGGAATTGTCTACTGAGTGCCTATTACGGTCTTATTTTCCCGCATTTGTCCTATAACGTCATCTTATGGGGCACGAGTCCAAACTTCCGAAGAATATTTATTTGCCAAAAAAGGATAATTCGCTTAATATTCAACATCAAACCTAGAGAGTCTTGCAAACCCTATTTTACTTAATTTAATCTCCTAACTTTACCCTGCATCTTTATTTACAAACGTTTAATAATGGTCAAACAAAACCTATCCTCGTTTACAAAAAACTCTAAATATCATCATTATAGTACGTGCAATGCTGCATCTCTCGCCATAATATCGCATAACTTCAGTAATACTGAAAAGTCGCCGAGATATAGAGGTATAAAAGTGTATAATAAACTACCTCACCAAATTCAAAATGAAGACCGCAGTAGCTTTAAAAATTGTATTAAGAAACTCCTCATCAGCAGTGAGTATAGAAATTATTTAGTATTTAGTTAATCAATGTCATCAGTAAATGTTACTACTCGGTTGAGGAATCTATGTCGGACCCATCCATATGTATTCAGTGATTGATTTTATATTTTATTTTGTAAAGTTTGTGTCAGTCTTGAAATTTTATTGTACTAATTTCAACCTTTATATTACTGTGTATGACGTGTATATCCATCATTGTAATGGCTACATACCAAATAAAGTTTATTTTTATATTATTATTATTGTTATGTACCCTGTAAGCAAACATAAGTTCTTTTGTTACGTCTTGATTTGCTTCAGTTATCAGCTTTTGTTGCGTTTTTAGACAATCTGAGCACATATCTGTCAAAGGTGTTCCAAAGCCTATGTTGTAGTGATTGTTAATATAGTCTCTAAAAAAACATTCTTTAACTTTAAATGATCGTCCACTGACTCATTGTGCATTTTGTGCAATTTTCGGACATTCAGCTCACAAGGTATGTTCTAACTACTGTTTTACTGCGACAGTAATAAGTTTCAGAACAAGTCAGACTCTCTATGAATATTGATATTGCATTTTTCTTATTGTCAGTCTTATGTTTTAGTCTGTCACTCCCGCGAGTTTCTCTTGGTGGAGAGCCTCTTGTCAAAAATCGCCTCATTACTCCCTGGATTCTGTCTTTTTTAATATCCAAAATACTCAACAAAAAATTCAACAAACTTTTTCCGCTTGCCCATTATCTTTCCGAATGCTGCATTTAATTGTGATCTTTTCATAAGTGATCTTTTCTGTCTAGTATTATCTCTAATCCTAGATCTCTTTTATTTGACAGCAGTGCAATACTTATATATTATCGAATCTTGGTATACTTTGTTTTTTTTTAAATTATAAAATAGATTATGAAACGTCTTTACGTCGCACATTTTTAAAGTCTTGCAGTCCAAATAATTATTATGTTTGCATTCTGGAATTTTTGGCAAGGTATGTGCAGCATATCTGCAGAAAAATACAACGCACAATGATGTATGCTACAATTGTATAAAGAAAATAAACTTACATTAAACGTTTTCGTACTTTGTCTTTTATGGGCTTCTGTCTGTTTTTGCTTTTCCTGTTTTTATTTGGTGGTGTTTTTGTCAATTTTGTTTCAAAGGAATCCATTCTGCACTGACAATAACAACTGGTGATCACCAGTGACCGCGCAGTATGTGAGACGGCACGTGATACTTTCCCATGTGTCCATTGGTTAAAATGGACTTGGCGGACTTTGTATCTAAATGACTTTTTTTGCGGGTTTTAAATTTTAACGTGATTTTTAAAGCACAAAAACAAAGCATTTGGTGGGTTTTGAAAGGAAATGGTCATTCCAATACGTGGAAGATGCATTAAACTACCGATTGCCAGTAATAACTCATTTTTTTGTATTTTTGTGTCTTGGCGGGTTTTCCATCTATACGACTCATATATTATGTAGGCATACAATGTGCTGAAATTATTTTGAAATATTGCGTTATTTTAGTGCCTATTTTCTCTTACTTTACTGACGATTTCAGAAAAGAATAAATTTAAAACCTGCATTGTAAAATGCAAAATTATTGTTGATACTATAAAATTATTACATTGGCAAACATCAGCTTCGTATAAAACTCACGTTGTTCACTTCTCAAGTGTAATAAACATTATGTAAATTTTATCATGGAAGCGATCCAAAATTTATTACCAGGTAGATGTCCTCCAGGCTCCCGATCCTCATCTCATCCTGCAGCAATTTCGATACCCATCTCAGCTCCCACCCTCGTCCCCGGGATAATGTAGTTCGTCGTCCTGGAACCCTCTCGACACACTCGCGGATAACCGTCCATCGATCCCTTATAGTTACACACCGAGCCGAATTATCAGTTTAAGGTCTAACCCACATTATCGTGCACATGCTGTAGTACATAAATTATCTCCTCCACATGACGTCATCCGGGACACCCGACAATCCCCCGGGATGTAACGGTTAAATTGGGGTCGAGTAGTATTTGCATTTGAAATTTTGACGGTTGCAGTACAGTCGAGTATCTACGATTTGGCCCTCGGGATAACATCTTCACTTTTAAGTACATACTTAAAAATGTAGCTTATTAGCTATGAGCTGAAATTATACAAATCAGTCTAGTGTACCTCTAATTTGATCCTCGGTATTACAATCAAGAAATATTTTAACAATATTTTGACAATATCTTGTCATCAAATTATAGTTTTCATGAGTCGATATTATTTTTCCATCAATTAATTGTTTACAAAAAATATATAACTTAATACCATATCACAGTTTTCATCTGTATTGTTACTGTTCTTTTGATAAAGAGGTATTCAGACGACGAATTATATTAATTAATTATTATTAATGCACAATAAAATTATGAGAAAAATATTCTCAAATATTTACTTTAAACCGAATATTTTTGTAGGAGGCAAAATTTCACGTTTCACCTTTTGTTTACCAAGAAAATTAGGTTGAAATATTATATGAATATGAATTTTAATCAATGCCAATAATTATTAATAAATAACATTTCGACAAGATTATTCAAACAATAGTTATAGACGATATCAATGATCAAAATAACTCAAACTTAATTTAACTTTGATTAATGAAAAACTGAATGTCAAAATCTATTTCAATATTCATTTACCATCGATACAACAGTGTTTCTCAACCGTCTTACCCAATGTACACTTTAAATAATTTCCGAAACCACCGCGAACTCTATAAATCTGCCAAATAAATATGATAATTTGAAATTGTTTTTACTTATTCTATTACAAAACCAAAATTTATAAACCAATAAAGTACAAAATGAAAGCATAAAAAATGTTATAAGTATTATTAAAAAGTAACTTGTGTTACAATGTATACCTCTTTTACTTTTAATGCTACAATGATAGCAATAAAAATATGAAATGTTCATTTAAATTTGTCCTCAGTCCGCCATTTTGAATTTAGTACTCTTTTTGTACCTCCCAGTATTCTTTCATGTACCTCGGGTATATGTAGCTTCTATTTAAAACCACTGATATATATATATATATATATATATATATATATATATATATATATATATATATATATATATATCGAAGTGCAACAAAAGCCATAAACCAGACCAAATTTCGACCTTATTGGTAATAGAGGTTTAGGCACGCATAATTACAACTACAAATGTTCATAAGGTGGTCGAAAAAAAACCGTGTTGCACTTTGAGTGTTGGCGATTGTACATGGAAATGCTGTTGCTCAAGATATTTCTTGCCGCATTGTTATAAAAGGCAACAAAAAGAATAAACTACATTCTTCTTCTGCAAGTGCATATCCGTTCCGGATGATGGCTATCATATTGGCTATCTTTACGTTGTTCACAGCTGCCCGGAAGAGGCCTGTGGTTGTCGTGGAGAACCAACTCCTCAAGTTTTTAAGCTACGAGATTTTGCTTCTCCCAATGTTTCTTTTTCCTTCAACTTTGCCTTGTAGTATGCACTGAAGGAGTCCGTATCTACTAGAGTTGCGCATGATGTATCCCAGGTATTGTAGTTTCCTGGTTTTAATCGTGGTCAGGATTTCTGTCGTTTTGTACATTCTTCTTAGTATTTCGGCATTGGTAATACCGTCTTTCCATGATGTCCTTAATATCCTTCTGTAGAGCCACATTTCATATGCTTCTAGTTTTTTTTTGTGTTAGCAACCGTCAGCGTCCAAGCTTCCATTCCATAAAATAACAGAGAATACGTAGTAGCGTAAGAGTCTCATTTTGGTGTCGATAGTTAAATCACGACTTTTAAAGGCTGTGGCCATTTTAATGAATATATTTCTGCTGTTTTCAATCATACTTTTTATTTCATGTGTCTGGTCCCATTGCTCATTAATAACGGTGCCTAGATATACATATTTTTTAACTCTTTTGATGTTCCCCTACTCCGGCTCCAGTTGCTGTTGGTGGTGTTGTGGATTGTTCTTACTTATGATCATGAATTTGGTCTTGTCCATGTTGATATCTAGTCCATATCTGTGACTAGTGTTTATTAAGCTATTCATTATTAGTTGTAAGTCTTCTATGTTGTCGGCCATAATCATGGTATCATCTGCGTATCTGATGTTTATACGTTTTCCGTTTAAAGAAATTCCTTCTTGAGTATTTACTTCCCGAAATATGACTTCAGAATAGATGTTAAATAGCATTACATTACATTACAAAATATGAATTATCAACTACGACTTAAATTTGCGTTACAATTAGAACCACGTATCAGAACTCAATTTAATAATATTCACTCCAGTTTGAACACATTACTAACTAAAGCACACAGTTTCACTCGCAATTACGTGCAATTCAACTACACAAATCTCCCAGTGTGCATCTAATAACTGTCCTGTTTTCTGTGTACACAATTCGCTCTAGGGATCTCGTTTACTTTCGTTTACTTTTATGCTCTGTGAAATTGTTTAGAAGCTTTCCACTGTGTACTGAATCTGCATACAACTTTCACAATTCTTCCAGACGTTCTATCGCGGCTCACGTTTCCGTTTAATGGCCTGCGGTTGTTGAATACAAATCTCCCGAGTATATGAGATCTGAGATTATAGCACGGTCTGGTGACCTCAAAGGGATAGGCAGATTTTTAGATGGAATTTAGGGTGCAGGATTGAAATTGGATGGAAAAGGGTTTTGTCGATTTGCAAACGTCGACTGATTTGAACGTTAATAATATACCGCGCATTCGAAAATTATTGTCTAAATTCCGCAAAATTGTAACTTTTTTTAATCGCTCTGTCATATCAAGAGATTATATTTAATTGAAAGTCTTTCTCTTAGCTATCAATTTTTTCAGGTCTTTTTCCCGGAAGCTACGACATTATCGAAATGTATTTTCAAATGGAATAAAATGCTTAAGAAAATCGAGGGACTTAGTTTATAGTACAATGAGGTTGTAGGTACATCATAATTTTTTAAGAAAACGCGTTTTAGAACCGCTATAAACTACCTTTTGTATGCAGTATATAATATTGCAATAGATTCTACAAGCAGGCATATCAGAGTTTTTGCAGATTCTAAGTCAGCTTCAAGATTAGCACATAATTATAGATATCGGATTGATGAGACTGATACATGATGAAACTCCATGTTAATATAAAACACAATTGGTGTGAGTTTCACAAAATCAGTTTTCATCTGCCGTTACTGCCAACATTAAATATTTTTCAAAGCTCACACCAATTGTGTTTTATTTATACATAATTATAAAGAAATTTAAATAGTATTGAAGAAAAAAAATGAGTTCCATAATTATTATTTGTTATCTTTGATTATTCATAGTAATTTACTAATTAAAAAATCGATAGTCACAAAAATGTATTCGTGAAAACTGAAAATAAAATTGATACAATTAAATATTAAAATGATTTAATTTTGTAATTAGTAGGATCCTCCAAGGGTTTAAGAACCCTTTCGCTAAATGATTTTGGTTTCACCATCCTGGTTTTATTCGTTTTTTGTGATTCCGAGGCGGCTTGAGGTTTCAGGACTTGTTTGTAGATATTTGGTGTAGCATGTACTGGGCCAGTTGTATAGAAGACCCTTATGATTTGATGATATGCCGTATATGTGTGTGCCCCGATCAATATATGTTTTACCTGTTTTATCTTTTTTTGTTGCGATAACACAATAAAGACCACATGCCCACATTTATGAATAGTCGGGATCCTTACATATTTTGAAGGTCCTGGCTTGAATAGCCTAATACTTAGAGTATGCTGTAGCACTAAGTCTAGTCTAGCATCATTTGCACAATGATAATTTGTTGAAAATAAATTTGATACAAGTTCATTGTAACCAGTAATAATACATATTTCAGTTTTCGAATATTTTTCGTTGGATTCTGTATTTTCGTTTAACAAAATAATTTACGTAGTTTCTGAATCAATAAAATTTGTCTAAATAAATATTATTTTAAGTTTGAAGTAAATTATTAAATTATTTTAAGTATATGCAAACATAATACAACCTTTTAAACTTTTTTAAATCAATACTTTGAAACAAGTGCTCGACTAAATTTATGTTATAATTATTTATTAATTATAATTTATAATTAATAAATATAATTAATAAATAATTAATATAATTTATAATTATAATAATAATAGTGGTTAAGTATATAAGAAGTAAAAATTAATATCGTGGAAAGAAACGAACATCCCGATCAAATAAGTACTTAACTTATTTTAAATTAATAAATTTTCAATATGATTTATATAATATTAAAATTATTTATTTTTTATAGCGCTCCAATGTTATTTATTTTACATAATTAATTCGATTGTTTGATATCGATAGATAACTTTTTATTTAAGAAAAATTATTTATAAAAAAATATTATATAAATCATACTAGTCTTGATAAACCTTGTAATTTATCTTACAAAACTAATTGATAGCTCTTTTCGTTCACATTAACAATTTCACTAACTTTTTTGAAAGACTATATGCAGTAAATGTTAATTGTACGTTGAAATACGTACGTAAATGTAGTTAAAAACGTTGTTTTTGTACATCTTCAAATATGTTTTTATTATTCTGATTATATTTTGAGGCAACTACAACCGAAAAAACAAGTGCGCCAGTTATCAAATTACTTCACATTTTCGCAATAATCACTTTAAACTGACAACCGCAGCAGGGCGAATGGGGTTTTATTAATTTTAATAACGGGGGAAAGTTAGAAGCGTTCAGTAATTATACTTACAAAATGAGCCAAAGTTAATGAAGGTTTATCACGGTAGCTTTCAAATAATTTATTATAATTAATATTTAATGAAGTATTATTATAAATTGTGCCATATACTTTACGAACGCCACGAGTAACCCGCAAAAGTAATTTTATTTATTTTTACATATTTTCTTCGTAATTTGCATTTCTATTTTTGCAGATTATTGATTTACCTGCCGTACAACTTCTATCTTTAAAACGTCAGCTTATTACGTGAAATCTAGATATCGTTGGTGTAGAGAAAGTAGCCAAATCCACTACTTAAGGATTTTGATTTTTTAACATCTAACATGTATCTAAATCATACTTATCTTCTCATGATGAGACATTTACTAAATCAATTTTCTAAGAAATTCGTACTTTTTCTGTAAATTCAAATATGTTCAAGAGAAAAACTGAACTTCAATGAATAATGGACTAATAATGAAGACTGTTTTTGAGTCTTTTTTACTAAGAAATAGCGGTTTCATAAGTGGTTCTGTTTGTCTGTGTGTCTGCCTGCCCTCTTCAAAACTCACCAAGCTTAACAGATCGACTTTAATATTTAAGCTTTGAAGAAAAATCCAGGCATTTTACCAGTTATTTTTTGGCTAAAATCCACTAACCAGAAGTGGTAGTTCGATGGATGGACTTTTCGTTTCAGGCTTACAGTAAAAATATAAAAGTATAATAGTGTTTTAAATTAAATATTAAACAACTTTTGTACTTTAAATTTATATTCTTAAGCACCCGTTATTAATATTTTCTTGCTAAACAATATTGCAAATTTTTCAACGAAGAGATATTTCAGATAGATACTTCTGATCAGCAGATAATGTCATCAAAAATGGCAAATATGTGTACTATCGTAAGGTCCAGTTGTACAATCTTAGATTATCTTTGACCTTGTTTCAGTTATCTTGGATACAATTGTTGATACTATGATATCCAGAGAAACTGAACCACGGTTAAAGTTACAAAAGATTATACAGCTGGGTCTAAGTCCCAGTCTGGGTCTAAGGCCCAGTTGTACGATCGTGGATTATCTTTTATCGTGGTTCAGTTTCTAAGGATACCTACCATTGTATTAACAATTGTATGCTAGGTAACTGAACCATGGTTAAGGGTAATCCACGATCGTACAGTTGTGAATTCGTGTATTATCTCTAGTCAGTAGGTAGCTATTATTCAAAACAATGAAGCTTGAAGTTTTTTGTCGTAAATTGCATTCAGACGTCTAATTGAACTTATTAAGTTTTTTGTCGTAAATTGCATTCAGAAGTCTAATTGAACTTATTAAGTTTTTTGGCGTGAATTGCATTCAGAAATCTAATTGAACTTATTACAACTGTCTTGTTGTACTACTTTACTTTACTAAGGTTTCCCCTTGCGATTTGTTTTTCAGATGCTACATGCGTTCTTCGATTGATTCTTGAGATCGTGAATCCATTTGACACTGATTTTCTGATTGGACTTCAATATTATAATTATTATCATCACTATCTGCATCAGTAGAGACAATTATGGTATCTTTATTTTTAGATATCCGAAAAAGATAGTTTTGGATTGATGACCTCGCGATGATTTAAATTGTTTCTCAGATTTAAGTTTTGTGTTCTGAGAGTTGGACGTTTTAAATTTGAATTATTAATGGCACCTGATTTATAACTTAAAACGATTTTTTTTAAATTTATTTACGCTATATTGAAAAAAAATGTTTTTCTTTATATCATATAAACTCAATTTATATTCTTGAAAGTGATTGTGGTTTCCTTCACCATTGTATTATTTGTGAGACCGATTTCATTGTCGACTGATGTCATCAAGACAAACAAGGTTGCAGGTACTAAGCAACTACAACTAAATTAAAAACAAACAAAAAAATGGTAGTACTTGCTCAATGGATTAAAAATTAACGAATTTTATGGAATTAGGATTTTAATATCACCAATTATCCCTAAATATTTAAATATTTGGACCCCACCTTTTGAATCACCCTGTATGTCAAATTAAATTTTTAAAAAAACTGTCGAAATCTGCCAAATTTACAATTATAGTTGTCGAAATCTGCCAAATTTACAATTATTGTTGTCAAAATCTGTTAAATTTTTAACAACTTTCTAAATGGGTATAATTCCCGACTGAGACATTCAAAATCTCAAAAATTCAAAGCTTTTGCTATGAAAATCTGTCAATTTTTCAATAGATACTGCCCGAATCTGTTAAATTTTGTCAGTTTTTGATAACCCACTTTTAAAATATAAATAATTTAAAATTTAATAAATAATAAATTTAAAATAAAAGTCAAATTTCCAATTATAACCGTCGTAATCTGTCAAATTTTCAATTGCAACTGTCAAAATATGTCAAATTCTTGACTTCAGCTATGAAAACCTGTCATTTTTTGAATAAATACTATCAAAATTTGTCAATTTTTGATGTCCCACTGCAAAAATGTAAAAAGCTATCAGATCGCACGTTAAAAATGACAGTGACACTACACAAAAATTAACATTTTTCAGTAGAATTTGTTAAGTTTTGCTGATTTTTTTGTCATAAAAAGAATACCATGAATATACTGCTTATAGTAATTCTGGTGCTATTAATAATATTTTTTATGATTGTTTTAAGTTATTTGTTAACAATAAGGTTAAAAATTAAATTATATAAAAAAAACTGTCATTTGACAATAACTTCTGTATAGTGTCACTTTGTCAAATCATTTTTTGTCTTCTGTTCATACATTCTGTTTTTCTGTTGTGAATAATATCTAGTAGTACTTTACAGAATGATAACAGAGCCGGGCCCCTTTGATCCCCCGCCCGGCTACGTCCCTGTTAGCCCCCTTTGTGGGGGGCCATGACTTGCTGACAGTGTGTACGAAGTGAACTGCTTCGCTAAACTGAAAACAGCTTACAGTTTAGTTGGCTTTAATCTCGAACATATGAATTTTATTATTAATATTTATCAATAAAATTGCGAAGGTTAATACTATTTTATTAATACTTGTGATGTGATTTATAACTTATAAAAATTCTTGAAATTGATTCTTCTGCAAATTTGTCACGTCAGGTAGTTAAAATTAAATAATCCCAACATATTTATTGCGCATATTACACAAAAATATTGTCTCCTCATTTTTGTCTTATCCAAGAGGATGACGATCCAAAGATGACGGAAAGGCTATTGGTCGGTAATCAAATAAAGACTGTTTATACAGGATGTCCCAAAAAATAAGAAAATAACTCTTTAGAAAAATCATTATTTATTAAATCAATATAACAAAACATCATTTCATCGATCATAATTGAATCGTTTATTTCAGAAACTGACCAACAGACATTTTTATGGATTTTTCTTTTTTGCGGAATCAGTACCTCTTATTGTCAGTGCATATTTATCTGCAATATAACTTCAACTGGCATTCTGTTTTATGGGATATAATTTACAATGACTATCGCGTTTAGTGTAGAAACCTGTCAAGCGACATCACATAGCGTATTTCTGCAGTAAATTTAAATTTCTGCAGTAAGAGTATTGTGGTATTTTATATAATACTAATACCATGGTAACAATTACCATTGGATTTTTTCATAGTAGATTAGTTCCAATAATTGAGTTAGGAATAATTTGACCTCCTAAAGAAATTCATTTGATCAATTTAGGTATTTATTTGATTTATGCTGGGTTTGCCATTACTTACCATTGCTTAGTAGTTTGGTAAATTTAACAAATCAGAAAATTAGTTTTAATTTCAACACGGAAAATATTGTTTTATTCTATATTCAAGTCAAAAAAAAAAATAGTTAATATCGCAAAATAATTATAAAATTACCATTCAAAATGTATGTTTCTACATTAAAATCTTATTTTATTCCAGAAACGAATCAACTGTAATACTTTCAATATTTTTTTAAATTACGGGAGAAACATTATAATTTAATTACAGGCAGCATCAACTTCGGGCAGATGTCAACTAATACTTGAAATTTTTTAGGCGAAAATCTCGTTAAATATAAAGAATATAATGTTTTTCTTTGTTTTCCAACAATTTGAAAAGGTGCACATGACCAGTTTCTGAAATAAACGATTCAATTTAGTATTCGTATAATTTTTCGATTTTTGCGATTAGTGAGTAGGTATCCCAGATTTTGTTACTTTACTAGTGATTTAGTTTATGTTGCTAAGGCGAATTTGAGGCACCCCGTACGTACCCAAAAGTCGGTCCACTATTTGTTTTTTGCTTTGCAAGCATAATGAGAGACAATAAATTTGTTCTATCAGAATGAAAAAAACCTTCGGTCATGGTTTGATAAAGCTTGTTTGTACAGAGTGTCTCAAATTATATCAGAATTTGAGATTTTGTAAACGTACTAGCTATTTAGTTTGCCTTGATGAGGAAGTTCCATATTCCTCTGAAGATTCTAAAGTATTACAGGTCATGTGATACTTTTTGGACACTCTATACATAGCTTCAGAAAACCATGTAATCAATTCAATGAGTATATTTTACCAAAAATTGAAGCAAGTCGTCTATGTACTGTTCTAGTAATAGCAAAAGATATAGTAAAACACCAAAATTAACAATTTTAAGCAATGATTTTGTCTAAAATCAATTTAGAATATTAAAGAAATAAAAACCAATAATAAATTTTGGAATTCAAAACGCTGGATTCTTACACATTTTTGTATAGATTTTGAAAATCATCACACCTAATTTTCTCTGGTGCAAGAAGTCGGCGTTTTCGAAACTTAAATTTTGACAGTAATACAACACTAGTTACAAGAGCTACGAGAAAAAAATCATATTTCGCCTATTATGATGCACTTGTAAATGATACTGATGAAATAAAATGCTGCAGAAATTTAACGATCAAAGTATTTTTGCTTGTTCTTAAAAAAACGCTTGTTTTAGGAACAGCGTAATTTACTACTAGCTTTAATAATTGAAAGTATTTGAAATATTTTTTGCATATGTCCTAGTTGGTGATCATCAGTACGTTCTTTGTGATATGATAACTTTGTTGATTTACTTCATTGGAGCAATACCTCGATTTAAGCTAAAAAATCTGATTGTCTGTCATAATCTGATTGTTAGTAGTTTGCAGATTTACATATAATACACGACGAACAATTTCTCTGCGTATCCTCTGCAAATTCGATTAGGAAGTTGTCTAGAAATTTTAGTCACGCGCACACACAAAATTATATCAATCTGGCGAAAATAAACCACAAACGGAAATTGTTACTACCCTACAACCGTCGTATTTATAATACGGCGTCACGCCATTTTAGAAGCATTAAAGCAATAATTACCTCCAGGCCTATTGCCCGGACGCAAAATAATAAAAGCTCTTAAGCTTTACCGCTACCGAAACGAAAACAGACGTGAAAATTGAGTCGGCCCCTTTGCAAATAATTAAACCATGGACGTGGGCATCGGCCCGAGTAATTAACGCCGGCTGACCCCAAGTCCACCCTCCACACATCTAAATGCGCATTACATGGGTGAACATCGCTGTATAAATAAAACCCCTCACTCACCCAGGTTGTACTTCCAAAAGTCCTTCATGGGGAGGTTGCCATTCCTACCTCCTAGGAGGTAGACGTGGTCGCCTACGAGGGTGGCGCTGTGCTTGGACCTGGCCGATGGTGCCGGCGTGTCCGACTCGCACGGTGCCACCGCACTCCACATCATGCTCGAGCCTGAAACAAGGAGATGCACTTAGAGCGAGAGGATTTTTAAAAAATCCGCCCCCGCAGGGTGATGAATGCAGGGCGGAAGCGGGTCACTGCGCCTCCACTTCTGCGTGCATTCAAACGGGAATCCGGGATTGCAGAATGATTTTAATGGAATACGTGAGAGCTTATGAATGTAGGATCTGAATTGCGTTTTGCGGGATGTGCCCCCATTCCAGGAACAACTGGAGTGTGCTAATGTGATAATCTTTATTTGGATTTCCATAAGCGAGTTTGCAGAGTACAGTCATTCGTTACGTTTTACAGGTAAACCACGAAATAAAATTTGCTTTATGTTATCTTCGAATTACCCGGGCTTATAGACTTCGGATGCAGCAGCACGAATTTAAATTTTAAGAGCAGGCAAAATTACGCAAAAATAATATTTCTCTCCTCTTGTTGAAACCAAGAGGAGGTGAGGTGTTGAAATCAATACAGTGATTTCGTCATCCCCGAGATAACATCCAAATATGAAAATATTTAAAAAAATTATCAAATGACTTTGCTAAATCTATTGATGAGATAATTATATTATTAATGGTTTTATTAACACTTGATGCTTTATTACGTGATACATTATAAGATTGATAATGATCAGTGCATATGGTCTACTCCAGTGTTTCCCAAACTTTTTTGACAGCAGCCCGGTTCGAAAACGAGGTTCTAAACCTTTTCGCGACCCACTTTATGGAAAAAAACCATTTATTTACAGAACTTTTTTTTTCAATAAAAATCAACTTATCATACACAAAAATTGCAAAATAATTATATAAGAAATATATTAAATATTAAATAATAAAAAGTAATTAAAAAATTAACAATTATAGTAAATTTTGTTTCCACATATGATGTCCTTAGTGCGAAGGATGATGTTGTTTGTCATCACATAACAATTTAACAATTTCAAATTAGGAGGTAATGATGTTAATTTTATTTTCAAATTAGGTTCGACATCTAATCTGTTTGGATACTTATTTTTTAAGTACACCAAGGCTGAGAACGCAGCTTCACACGTAACATATAAGTGGTGACAAAACGCATTAAAAATTGTATAGATTTTTCGCTTCGCTTGGATACTCCTTTTGACAGCGGAACCAAAAATTAATTAGTGGTACATTATCAAACACTTTTTTTCAGATCGGTGTCGTAAATCTAAAAAATAATAGAACATAGCGTAAACTTACTATCGTGCGTTCAACAAAATTGCCAATTGGCGTTGGCAATCTCAAGTCATCTTAGTGCAGACATGACTTGAGATTGCTAACGCCAACTTCGTCATCGATTTTTGTTGAACGCTCGATAGTTTCGCATGATACATTAGCAACGTGATTTTTATTCACGAAAATCAAATGCAATTGGTTCATAAATTTACAAGACTACGCTTTGATTGGTCCATGCATAGTGCATACATGATGACGCATTAATAAAACTGAATTAATAGCCACCATATTAATAACACACAGCGAAGTTTGTCAATTATTTCAGAATGAGGTTAGCTTTATATTGGTCATACTGGTTCCGTGTATCAACCAACCAAATATTGGATTATCTTTTTACTAATGATTTTCACGTGCAATTATCACGGCAATTATCTAGTGAAGTTGTCGCCAAAGATTAGAAATGGAGCTGCACAAGAAGAAGAAGAAGAAGAAGAAGAAGAATCGGAAGAAGGAGAAGATAGAGAAGGAGAAAAAGGAGAAGGAGAAGGAGTAGAAGAAGAAGATTATTTGTAAGTCTTTTTTAAATTTATATATGTACAGGATGGCCCACCTATCCTCGCTCGGAGCATTGCTGCTAGACTAATGCAAATTGAGGAAAAAATCTGATGGGAAGTTATTGGACACTTGATGTGCTACATTTTAAAAGTATTTTCGAGTGTACAGAGCCTACCATAAATCCGGGGCACAAAACTTGTTCTCCTTTTTAAATGGATTCTTTCATTTTTAGAATCTGCCTAATGTGATAGTACAGAACGTCCACAGAAAGTCGTTGTTTCCACAGAGCCATTTTTTTTAATTATTGCAGCGACTTTTTCTGATAATTTGAAAATATTTAAACCAAAGCCATGCAAAATTAAATTCAATTCATTGAATGTAGCAAATATGTAGCACTAATAAGCCACTTTTATTAACAACTCAAAATCGTATAATTTATCCTTTAATGGAAAAATAGCATCTTTTTTAGATGGTGGGTGTCCTTTCAGAAATAGCAAAGCTTGGTCTTTTAGCTTCAACATACGTTTTAAAACGTTTGCATTTGAAGCCTTCTTGAATTACAATACAAAATGAGGTGTTTATGATCACTCCCCATTTGCTTGCATAACTCTGTAAAAAGTATGCTATTTAATGGACGAGATTTTATGTAGTTTACAAACATGACACATTCTGTTCAGTTATGTTTAAATTTAAAGGCAAGCCAACGCTTGTCTATGGATATAACAGTGCATACATACACAATTAATGCCTAATTCTTAAATTTGTTTAAACAAACCTTTATGACAACCTGCCATTGCACCTGCTCCGTCGCTACTTAGACCAAAACACTTCATCCAATCAATACCGTGACCAGTGACAAAATCATTGGTAGTTTAAAAATCTGATCTGAGATCTTTCTTGTCGGAAGCCTTTTACAAAATAAAACAAAATCTTGTATCTAGTCTTCGTCAATACATCTGATAAAACACATTAGATTTGCATTATCCTCGATATCTGTGCTTTCATCTTCTTGCAAGGATAAAACATGTTTTTATTTTTACTTTAGCAACTAGTTCTTCTCCTAAATGTTTTGCAATATCTTCAATTCTCCGTTTAACTGAATTATATGATAATGGTATCGCCGAAAATAAACTGTTTTTCCTTTATTCCGCATAAATTATTAGCGACAATGTTTAAAGCGGGAAGTATTATTTTTTCTCCAGCACTATGAGGATACCCAGTCTCAGCTATTAATTTGGAAATTTAGAAAGCTATCAAAGTGAGCTTTTTATTTAACTGGTGAGGAAAGAGTGCATTTTTAATTTTTTTTAGCAGCGCACGATTCAATTTTTTTATCAACTAAAAAGTTAATTGACTTATCAGAGTACTCAGAATGAAATGTGTATAAATGCGGTTTCAACTTTGACGACTTCATACTTTTATTTGAAAGTTGCGAATTGAAAATAACACATAGAAGCAAATTATTTGGCAATGAACCCAAACCGTAAATATTCGTCACAATATTTGCGAGTCCGATTAGTTTTACGCTTGTTGTTTTGGCGCTGTATATCTGCCTTTAGGGGCTTCAGACAACGTATCTTCATAATCATGATTTTAGCTTTGCTCGCACTTGGCTGATCATCATTTAAATTTCTGGTTTTGTTGATTAACCATTTATCATATAGATTTTTTTAGTGATGATTTATAAGAAAATGTATCCATTTATTTTGCGTGAACCGACAACATTTTTCTACGACCCGGTGCCAGGTCGCGACCCTCACTTTGGGGAACTCTGGCATACACTATATTTATTTATACTTATGAAGCAATTTCAGTTGGAACAACGAACGATTTGCAAGTGATAAATCCGAAATTAACAGGTGTGATATCGTTGACGCGACTGCAATCCAAGATACTGATAAATCGAAAATTGCCAAGTCGAGATCGATTAGCCTGATTGCCAGGCCAGAAAACTCCAAATTTATCGATTCTAACATCGCTAAGGAGACTCCAGTTGGAATAATGAGCAATCATACACTGCACAATCGAAAATAATCAGGTCTGATTGCTTCAGCGACATGAGAACTCACGAGTCTTAAGACAATTAGACACTGAAAAATCTAAATTTATCGGTTCTGATGTTTCTGAGGAGATTCCAAGTTGGAATAATGAGCAATCAGACACTGAAAAAATCGAAACTTGTCGCTGAGGCAATCAGACCTGATATTTTTTTATTTTTAAGGGTCTGCACAATTGGAGTCTAACTAAATCCTAACCTAAGGATTTTCCATTTATCAATTACTAATCGTATATGTTTCCTACTGAAATCACGTCAGCGACATCAGTACTGATGCCGTTTGATTCTTCAGTGCTTGAACTGCTCATTATGTTATCTGGAGTCGCGACAGCGACCTCACACCCAACAATTATCCATTCATCAGCAACTGATTGTCTACTGCCAGGAAAATGACTTTATTTTAGATAAAGATAAACTAAAACAGAATTTTTATTTCATGAAATAAATTTTCAAATGATTCTTTGGTAGGTATACAGGGTGTTTCACACTACCTGTCCCAGGCCTTTTTCTTGGTAATTTGACGTCGTAGAGGTTCAGGCGGAAAAATAGCGCAACATAAGCCCACATGAAGAATATAATAGAGGTAGTTTAGATTTCCAGAAGTTACCGGAAGTAGGCGTAACTGCACTCAACTTCCGATGTTTTCATGGCAACCTATATCATGTATAGCATCGTTCAATAGGTAATTAAAAAAGAATCTACCTTTGAAAAAAAGTTTTTTTATAAATGATTTGCTTAACGAAATAAAAATTAATGTTTCTGACTACCAGGCTCGCCATTTTCTCGGAAGTATATGATGTCATAGAGGTTCGGAAAAAAATAGCATAATAGAAGCATACCTACAGAATTAAATGGTAATAGTTTCGATCATTGGAAATAACCGGAAGTAGGCGTAACTGCACTCAGGTTTTAAGATTTTTTGTAAATATTATACTTTTCCTCCGATTTATCTCAAAGTGACTATTTTTAGGGGTGTTTAATGCCTGAATTGTCAGAAAAATATGTGGTTAAGCCGGAATGAACATTTCAGTACAATTGAGTCTAACTGCCTAGCAAAACGTATTATACGGCAATTGTAAATTTTACAAGTGAAAGCTCGCCTAAAACACACTTTGACAGTAATCGGAGACAAAGTCTAGGGTATACTTAAAAGCTGAGAGCAGTTACGCCTACTTTTGGTTATTTCCAAAAACCGAAACTATCATTATTACATTTTTTAGGTAGGCTTATGTGATGCATTTTGTTTCCTGAACCTCTATGACGTCATAATTTCGAGAAAATGGCAGGACTGATTGTCTGAAACATTAATTTTATTTCGTTAAGCATATAATTTACAAAAACTTTTCTTACAAAAGTTGTTTTTGTTTGAAATACTTATCCAACGATTCCATACATGACCTAGGGTCGTATTTAAAATTCTGAAGTTAAGTGCAGTTACGCCTACTGCCGGCAACTTCCGGAAATTTAAACTACCTGTATTATATTCTTCAGGTAGGTTTATGTTATGCAATTTTTTTTCTGTGAACATATAAGACATCAAATTAGACGTCTCGAACGGGTGGTCTGAAAAACCCTGTATATAAAAAACAAAAAAACATAAAAAATCATATTAACTTTTAAGAATATTATGAAATTCAGTTCCTCAGACGAAAAGACCCCACGAGAGGTCGATAGCCCTAGGAAGACAGCTTGTTTCGCTCTCATTTTTTTATTAAAAAAATTGGGTGTTATGCCGAGTGAGCATCTCAATCCGGAACATACATAGATGTTCAGAGATAGGCAACCCATTTCACAGAGTTATGTTATAGATTGACAATGCTCACGCGTACAATGTAAGTACTCTGTATAATTGTAATGTAATGCACGTTGTAAAATGGGTTTCCTATCTGTTAACTTCCAACGACAATTATAGCAGTAAAATTAAACACCCTTTTTAAAAAATACACAAATTTTAATTCTAAATACTCGGTAAAAAATTCACTGGTGCTAACCCAACATTTGAAATCATTTAAAACTCCAAAAAACTCCAAACTGGTATCTTTCGACGTTACCAGTATGTTCTCAAATATTCCAACCAACGAGTGTCTAGAAATTATTCAAAATTTGCTAGACAAGCAAAATTTGGACGTCATAACGAAATCGGAACTGTATCAGGCATTTGAGATCTGTTTAAAACAAAATTATTTTCAATTCGATGACAGGTTTTATCAGCAAACCACTGGCTATGGGCTCTCCTTTGAGTCCGCTCTTGGCAGATTTGTTCATGTCAGAAATGGAAGAAAAAAAATTTAAACTAGATTTTGCTATACAACACATATCATTCTGGTATCGATATGTGGATGATGTAATTGCGTGTTTCAGTGGCACCTCACGTCAATTAGATCAATTTGTAAAGATAATTAATAAAATTCATCCCAAAATTAAATTCGCCCTGGAGAGAGAACAAGAAAACTAAATAAACTTTCTAGATTTAACATTGATTCACAATAACAACAAAATTGATTTTAATATATATAAGAAACCTACATACGTCAATTCCACAATCCCATTTAATTCTTATCACCCAATGTCGCACAAATTAGCTGCCTATCACTCAATGGTACATAGAGCCTTTTCGATCCCATTATCACAGAGTAACCTTAACATGGAACTGAACACAATCAGAGCTATTGGAAATAAGAATGGGTTTCCAGCCCATCTTATACAAAATTTAATAAATAAAAAACGGCATCAGAATATCCTTACTCATATCTACCCGAGGGTTCAAAATTTATGCAAAAAATCATTCACCACTCTAACATATTTTGGAGTAACTACTACGGACAAAATTGCACACATTCTTCGAAAACAAAATCATCAAATAGCGTTTAGACCAAGTAATAAACTGGCAAATATTCTATTTAATTGTAAAGATAAAGTCGATCCCTTGAGGAAATCTGGAGTGTATGAAATGTCTTGTTCCGCATGCAATAGCATATATATAGGGCAAACAGGCCGAAGCTTTGAAACAAGATATGGAGAACATTTCCGCGCATTCAGACTGAGCCAAAATACGAGCGCGTTTGCAAATCATAGCTTAGAGTGCAAACATCCATTCCCAAAACTCCAACAAGTAAAAATTTTGCACAACTGTACTAAACGAATTAAGCTAAATTTACTAGAAGCGGCCGAAATCCACCGACAGAAGAATAATCCCGGCGTTAATCTCCTAAACGAGCAAACCGAGGTTATCTGGACTCCACTCTTCAATACATTGCATTAGGAACCAATTACTTATATTCGCACCTGCGCTTAATTACTCCCGCTACTATTGTGTAAAACGGTATAAATGTAACACCTTTATAATTTGTTATCCCTTGATAATGGCCATCACAGGTTGAAACTCGAGTCGAGGTTTACGGTTTATATGTGTATATGTAGTCTTATATGTATATATATATATATATATATATATATATATATATATATATATATATATATATATATATATATGTGTGTGTGTGTAACAACAAATTGTGTGGTTAAAACATAGTAGTGTTTTATTCTGAATCTAATCTCACTAATTAGTACTTTTTTTATTGAAACTGTGCAAACTTGTCAAATTTTCAATTTAACTGAACGAATTTGCCAAATTTCAACTAAAACTGTCACAGTCTCGTAATTTTTGTACTGAAACTTGTCCAATCTATCAAATACTTGGCTTCAGAAGTGAACATCTGTCCAATTTTCAACTGCATGTTTTAAAATCTGAAAATTTTCTATTTTACCAGACAAAAGTTTTCATATATTCCAATTTAAGTCTGTAAATTGTTTTTCAAATTCCCATTTTTTTAAGTTTTCAAATAAGACTGCTAAAGTCCGTCTGATTTTAAACTCTAACTAAGAAACTAAAACATTAATTTCCATACATTTTTCGTACAGATAAATTTACAATTGCAATTTTTCAAATCTGGTATAGTTTCAACTGCATCTGTCCAAATCTGTGAAATTATCAACTGCAAATTTCAAAATATGTCCAATTTGCAACTTCAATTTTCGAAATTTGCTATATTTTCTCATTAATTAGTAGTTATTAAATTGAAACTGTGCATATTTGTCAAATTTTCAATTGTAACTGCCCGAGTCTGCCGAATTTCAGCCGACACTGTCACAGTCTTGAGATTTTTCTTCTGCAACTTGTCAAATCTATGAAATACTTGGCTTCAGAAGTGATCTTCTGTCCAATTTTCAACTGCATGTTGCAAAATCTGTAAATTTTCTACTTTGCCTGTCAAAATTTTCCATATATTCTGATTTAAGTCTTTACATTTGTTTTTAAATTTGCAGCTTCATCAAGTTTTCATATGACACTGCTAATATCCGTCTGAAATTGAACTCTAACTATGAAACTAAAACATTAATTTCCATACAATTTTCGTACAGATAAATTAACAATTACAATTTTTCAAATCTGGTATAGTTTCAATTGCACCTGTTCAAATCTGTTAAACTATAAAAAATCTACTGTATTTGTACAAATGTCTACTGAAGATGACCACGTAGTGGTTGAAATGTACTTTTAGAGAAATAAATGTCGTTGTGAAAAAGAATAATTTGTTATTTCTCTTTAAGTATTGATATTTCACAAGCTCCAACCGATTATATTATTATTATTATCACTCAGAACCGTCAATTTTAGTTGAAAACTCTTTTGTTTGACATATCCTTGAAGTGCATTGAACTCGTATGATGAAGCATGATGATGCAAAAATAAACACTGCACAAGTATAAATGTGCGCCTGAAAACTTGTGGTCGTTTTAAGATGGCTTTCCTTCAATGATCTGGTATTCGAAAATGATTGGTTATTTGCTTTTTGTAGATTATGCACTTGATTGAAAATGTTTAAAATATTAGTAGGCGATGCCCACTTGTCTATATTTGTATCTGCAGTATCACTAGCACAACTAATATTTATAATTAAGTTGTAAGTCTCTTTTATACTGACTAGACTACACTATATAGTGATAGTGATGTAGTGACTATAGTACATTTTGTTTCAATAGTGTTAATCATTTTTTTACAGTCCGAGCAAAAGATTTTTGAATTATATGAAATGAAATAAAACACTAGGTTGAGTTTCACTGACTTTTGTCAGTTGGTCACTGACACTCACCAACTGACTTAAGTCAATGAAACTCAACCTAGTGTTTTATATGATTTCATATAATTCAAAAAGTTAGAGAGAGCAAGTCAGTAAAACTCAACTAAGCGTTTTATTTTATTTCATTTAATATATATAGTTGTAGTACTACTGATAGCCTAACTGCTTGTACTGCTACTACTAGTAGTAGCTTGGTATGGTTTCTTCAAAATAAACTGAGTGTAAGCCATTTAAGTGGCATTTAAGATTTAATGTACTCCCAGAAGCTAAGCTACTTTAATATTTATAGTTGTAGTACTACTTATAGCCTGACTACTTGTGCTACTACTACTACTACTACTACAAGTAGCTTCGTATGATATCTTCGAAATGTCTGACTGTAAGCTTTTTAAGTGGCACTTAAGATTTGATGTACTCCCAGAACCAAAGCTACTTAAATATTTATAGCTGTGGTACTACTTATAGCCTGACTGCTTGTACTACTACTACTACTAGTAGCTTGGTATGATTTCTTCAAAATGTCTGCGTGTAAGCTTTTTACGTGGCACTTAAGATTTTATGTACTCCCAGAAGCTAAGCTACTCTAATATTTATAGTTGTAGTACTACTGATAGCCTGACTGCTTGTACTATAACTACTAGTAGCTTGGTATGACTTCTTCTAAATGTCGAGTGTAAGCTATCTAAATTTCACTTAAGATTTGATGTACTCCCAGAAGCTAAGCAACTTTAATATTTATAGTTGTAGTTCTACTGATAGCCTGACTGCTTGTACTACAACTACTAGTAGCTTATTATGATTTCATCAAAATGTCTGAGTGTATGCTTTTTAAATGGCTTTAAGATTTGATGTACTCTCAGAAGTTAAGTTACTTCAATATTTATATTTGTAGTACTACTGATAGCCTGACTGCTTGTACTATAACTACTAGTAGCTTGGTATGACTTCTTCTAAATGTCGAGTGTAAGCTATCTAAATTTAACTTAAGATTTGATATACTCCCAGAAGCTAAGCAAATTTAATATTTATAGTTGTAGTTCTACTGATAGCCTGACTGCTTGTACTACAACTACTAGTAGCTTATTATGATTTCGTCATAATGTCTGAGTGTATGCTTTTTAAATGGCTTTAAGATTTGATATACTCTCAGAAGCTAAGTTACTTCAATATTTATATTTGTAGTACTACTGATAGCCTGACTGCTTGTACTACTACTACTACTACTAGTAGCTTGGTATGATTTCTTCAAAATGTCAGGGTGTAAGCTGTGTAAGTAGCATTTTAGGTTTGTTGTACATTCCCAGAAGTATTATGTTTTCTTGAGCAAAGTTTGCAAGTTGCTGTACCACCATAATTTTCAAAATACTTCCAGAGAGTACCTTATGGAAGAAATTTTATGCTAAAATGTTGCCCAACTGTGCCCAAAAAATAAGTCATAAGTAATTCAATAAGTTACAAATAAATAAGTGAGACAAATCGAAAATCTTTACTTACCAAAATATGCTTTCAAATTACGATGGTTTATCACTTTTCACACTTTTATAGGCCATCTTATTATATTATGATGTAGTACACAGATTCTATGGCAAAGAATTTGCAACATTGATGTTATTGAAATATGTTATATATATTTTGTTATTATTATTTTGATGTGTGATATTACGTGTATTTTGAACTTGTGAAATATCGAACAGTTGACATAGATGTATTTTGCCGATCGATACTTTACGCACAATAACCTTCGCACGCGCTGCAATTCTCCGCTGTCTTCTCCAAGGCGAGAACCTCAAGTTCAAATCCCATCACCGGACGTTTTTATTGTAAATAGATCGAGATAAAAGTACATTGGTGAGCGGCGATGCTCTGCGCGCTTATCAGTTCAGTCGATTTGGCGCGTTGCCTGGGCAGAACGCTTCAGCGCTGCTTGCAATGTAAGTGCAATTTTGGGTGTTTTACTATTCCAAGTATCAATGTGTGTTTGCAAAGTAACGTAAGTAACGCCGTAGTGTCGCTTAGTGCCGAAACAGTACCATCGTCGAAAATATATTTTTACCTCAAAATTTGCAATATTTCTAGAACGTACCTGTAAGTGCAGGTGGAGGTGTTTGCTTACGTTACTCTGTATTTCAAGTAACAATGTGTGTTTGCAAAGTAACGTAAGTAAGTAACGCCGTAGTAACGCTTAGTTCCGAAATAGTACCCTTATTTAAAATATATTTTTACTTCACAATTTGCAAAATTTCTAGAACGTACCTGTAAGTGCAGGTGCAGGTACTTGCTTACGTCACTCATGTATTTCAAGTATCAATGTGTATTTGCAAAGTAACGTAAGTAAGTAACGCCGTAGTATCGCTTAGTGCCGAAATAGTACCATCGTCGAAAATATATTTTTACGTCAAAATTTGCAATAATTCTAGAAGGTACCTGTAAGTGCAGGTGTAGGTGGTTGCTTACATCACTCTGCAAAGTAAGCATGGACATGTTTGTAAATTTGAGCCAAAATCAAACAGTTACTGGGCATAAAATGTAAAACAATTTTACGAAATCGCTACAACTTTAATTATTCGGATATGTTTGTAAATTTAAGCCAAAATCAATTAGTTGCACAGCCAAACCAATTTATAACTATAGGTGCTTTAGTAACTATACTGACTAGTCATATAGTGATAGTGATGTAGTGACTATAGAACATTTTGTTTCAATAGAGTTGATGAACTTTATACTGTGCGAGCAAAACTTATTTTCATCCCAGAGGCATTAAGCTCCACTGCTAGGCTGTATGGCCTTAGATGCAAAGCAAACGTTGATAATAATAATTTTTGCTCGCATAGTACTATTGTATTTGTTCAAAGTTTGTCGATCAACTACAATCGATCAATTAACTTCATTGGTGAACTTGATTCGTGAAAATGCGCCTTTAATAATTACCTATTATTGTTTAACAATAATGATAATATAAAGATTTAAATTGTACACTTTTTTAATATTTGCATTTGTTTTGGATTACATGTTCAATTTCGGAAATAATTTCTGGCTACTTCTTATTGTTGTTCGGCTTCAATTTAACTTGAATATTTGAATATTTTTTTCAATAATTTACTGATATACCTATAATCTGTTCCATTTTTATGTTTAACTACGAAGGCTGTGGTTTCATTTTATAAAGTTTTACACATGAACACCAACATAAATGATCTGACTGTGAAAAAAAAAAGTTAGATTTCTAACTAGTTGACTACTTCGTATATTCAAATAATTAAATGATTGCTTCAATCATTCAAGTGTGCTGGTTTCGTTAATTATTAGTAAGTAAACTAATTATCAAGCATATTTTATATTATAATTTGACTGATTTGCTTTTGTAAAATAAAAATAGCAAATAAATTCTGTACTCAATAGTTACTCAATTTGATGGCAAAATTGCCCACTGTTATAAAATATAACCTCTTTTTTTTTAACCATAACCTATTTTTTTCAAGTCTAGTGACTTTTTACATTGGCCAACAATGCTGTCACCCTGACAGAGCTAACTTAGTTAAAAATAAAAATGGAACTGTTTAACTCTGTATTTGCTTGAAATGCATTTCCATGCTGCAACTATAATAACGAAACATTTAAAGACGAATCAGTACTTAGACTTATTTTAATTTCAGCTCGCACTGCATCGTCGTAAAGTTAGGGTTTTCGCTTATTTCTTAGATTTTGAATATTCCAAATGATTTTCATTTCATAAAGCAAATTTCGTGCTATCCGCCGAATTATGCTCGCCCCCAAAATTATCCCACGCTTTCCAAAATTGTCGTTACGACAATATGCTTAGCTTTTACAAACATACACACGCACAATCATAAATAATTGGTCACTTCATAAAATTTTAAATGTGTTTTTCTACCATGGTTATATTATTTTTATCTTTTCCGTGTATGCTACAATAAAATGCAATCGAAATTACTATATTTCTAGTGCTTGGCAACAAAATGCAGTAGTTAAGTATATGAATTATGTTCATGATTTGTTTGCTGCTTTATCGGTTGCAGTATTAATTAATCATAATTTTGGGGCTTTTCGGCCGCAATATATGCTTATAACATGTAGAAGTTTTAATATACATATACAGAGAGTTTTTGTTTATCGTGCAACATAGGTTAAACCATTTTCAGTTATACACTTCTGTCACAATGGCAGCAATGTATCAAAACGTTTTCTTTTTAAATGCAACATACAAGTGTATGTGAGGTAAATATTATAGTTTATGAAGTGAATAATGTTAAGCTGAAGTTTGCAGTATTATTCATCTGAATAACGGAGCTCTTTCTTCAGTTGAATACATTATACAGCCATGGACTAGATTCCGTGGCTGTACAATGTATTCAACTGAAGAAAGAGCTCTGTTATTCAAATGAATGACGCTGCAAACCTCAGCTTAACATCGTTCACTTCATAAACTGTAATATATGCCTGACAGAGAATTACTTCTATGTTGCATTTTGAAAATGACGCTTTGATAGATAGTTGTCATTGCGACTGAAGTGTGTAACTATAGAAATGATCAACCCTATGTTGCACGATAAAAAAGCTCTCTGTATATACACGGTGTTCCAGGAGAAATGAAACGCCTTAAATATCTAGGTTTTTTTTTGCAAAATCGCTAAAATGCGTCAATTTTTAATTACAGGAGGCCAACTTTTGTTAAGCATGTTATCTTAAAATGTTTGAACTCCCTTGCCGGAGGGCAGGTAAGCCAATTTTTTTGGAGTAGTGGTTGAGTGATGCTTCATTTGAAAGCATAATTTGCAATGCAACGGTGTATTTTCTTTTGAAATCGCAAGATTTTATAAAGCTACAGCGTGGTATTGTAAATTATGTAAGGTTTCAAATGAACTATCATTCAACCCCTACTGCAATTTAGATATCGTCGGTGTTCTGGCAAAAGTCACCAAGTCCAATAAGGTCACTTTACAGTACACATTTTAAAGGTCTAACACTCTAACCGGTACGAAAAATCGCTTATTTAAGATTATAGGATCGTTATGTATACCATACATATATGTATGGTGTACAAAATGTTCCTATAATTTTAAATAAGCGATTTTTCGTACCTAGTGAGACTTTTAAAATGTGTACTGTAAAATGACCTTATTGGGCTTGGTGACTTTTGCCAGAACACCGACTATATATCGGCTTACTTCCGCTGCTGTAAGGGGGTTCAAATATTGGAGATTATTTGCTCGCCAAACTTTGCCCCTCATTTAAAAATTGGCGTATTTCACGATTTCGCGAAACAAAATTGTATTTGTAGATATTTAGGGCAGTGCCTTTCTCATGGGACACCCTGTATATATTTTTTTCATTTTACATATCTTTCGTGGTAACCATTTAAATCATAATTTTGTTTGTCTTCAAGAAAACGAAATGTTTCCAAATTTTTAGCGCGAATATTGGCTTCAATTTGACGATGATATCCAAGCATAGCAACAAAGATACACTTTGCGGTTTTCCTCATCCCTGCAGTACTGCCTTTTTACCCGTTTCGCGCCGTAATTCTGCGACCCTACGTTTTTGATAGTTGGCTGGAATTATAGTCTCCGACTGGAAATGGATTTCGCTTTTCGTAACGAAATATTTCCTCTCATCCCTCCAACTTCATGCCTGACCCCTACAGAATGGGCATATTGTGGTGAATTTGTTATGGCGCATGAGGTATAAGCGGTGGGGATACTTTACGGACGTTTCCTTTGTATGTTTGTTTCGTCTTTTTAATTTTTTTTTACCATAAAAATATAGCAAAGTGTGCATTTGAACTTATGAAAATTTTTCTTCGAAATTCTATGGGGTCTCACAATATCTGGACATTCAGGTGGAAAAGCCTGCTGTCTGGATTCATGAACGCCAAAGATTTCTTCTCAATCTTATGGTGTCTCACTACATCAGGGCATTTAGGTGGAAAAACCTGCTGCCTATGACTCATGAGCGCCAGTCTTTCTTCTATGGTATCTCAGAAGATCAGCACATGTAGGTGGAAAAGCCTTCTGTCTGTGTTCATGAGTGCCAGTTTTTCTTCTATGGTATCTCACTACATCAGGACATTCAGGTGGAAAAGCCTGCTGTCTATGAATAATGAGCGCCAAAATTTTCTTCTCAATCTTGTGGTATCTCACTACATCAGGACATTTAGGTGGAAAAACCTGCTGTTTATGATTCATGAGCGCCAGTTTTTCTTCTATGGTATCTCACTACATCAAGACATTTAGGTGAAAAGGCCTACTGTCTGATTCATGAGCACCAGTTTTTCTTCTTTGGTATCTCACTAGATCAGGACATTCAGGTGGAAAAGCCTGCTGTCTATGATTAATGAGCGCCTGTTTTCCTTCTATGGTATCTCACTCCATCAGGACATTTAGGTGGAAAAGCCTACTGTCTTTGATTTATGAGCGCCAGCTTTTCTTTTATGGTATCTCACTACATCAGGACATTTAGGTGGAAAAGCCTAATGTCTATGATTCATGAGCGCCAGTTTTCTTCAATGGTATCTCACTACATCAGGACATTCAGGTGGAAAAACCTGATGTCTATGATCCATGAGCACCAGCTTTTCCGAAGTTTTGAATACACACCAAAGATAAAACATTGTATGGTTATAATAGCAAAAATTGCTTTATCCAAAAGATAATTTTATCCCAGGAAATAGGAAACGTCCAAGTTCCCCATGGAACTCGTGTGCCAGCAAAGTAAAATTCGCTGCAATACGTCAAAAGCGGGTAGGCATTGGAGCTTGGGGCGGATGAAGGGAAGTATAGTACTTCCGGAAATCGGGATCCATATCCGGTGAGACGTAAAAATAATTTCGGCCGACAATCGAAATTGCGGGGGCGTAAAATTGGGGCTCAAAACGACAAAAATTGGCAGTGGTGTGTGTTGTCGATAGCTCAGAGATGAGTCGAAGTTATTGTGCTGAGATATGTACTCTCGCCTTGAGGCAGATCTTCATGCTTAGTCTTACTTGTAATCTTTATAATGATGAGCAATTTTTGCCACGACAAATATTTACGCGTGCATTTTCCACTTGCAAATGCTTTCACTTGGCACTGCTAAAATGTTCTTGACTTACATCTTACATTCGGAGCTTTCATAAGCTATACTTTAAACTGATATATGTACTATGTGTATCAAATTCTTTAGAAAACTATAATCTAATTGTATTAATTCTATAATATAGATCACTCAACTTAATAGGTAAAACACTATCAACACTCAATGAGCAATTACAAGCAACTAGAAGAAACTTCTTGCACATATTTTAGTAATGTTTTATTTTTACGTTGCTACAACTTGAGAACAAAACACCACTAAAATATATGCACAATAGAAACTTCTTCAAGTTTCTCACAAATGCACACTGGGTTATTACAATGTTTTATTTAATAAGTTGATTAATCTGTAATCTAATTAATATAATTTAAATAAGTTTTCAAAAAAAATATGATCATATAGTACATTCACTAGTTCAAAGCATAGCTTATACAAGTTCCCAATATAGATAGCAAGTCAAGATCATTTACGGCGGTCTAAAAATGTGACGACTTCTACTAATTTCAGTATTTTACACAATTACTACTGCAACTTAGATATTACTGCAAATAAATTTGAATATTATGTAATTAATTTGCATTCATTTATATAATTGCGTTACGTATCTTGAGGTTCAAGATGTCTACAAGATCAAGTATTGGAGAGGTATTTTTATTGGAGTGCCCAATTTTCAGAAAACACAGTTTTGCTGTGAATTATAATCGTGCAAAAAAAATCAGGTTTTCATCAATGCCCAGATTTTGGGGCTCCTTTATCATAAAGCGATCATTTATACAAATGTCTGTGCTTGTGTATGTTAGATGGATTTTCATATCCTCTTTCAATATCTTGCAATTCTGCAACGATTCTGCTAGACCAGTTTAGTATGGATTTTCATATCCAATATGCTTTCTTTCAAAACCTCGCAATTTCTCCATTTGATTAAGATTTCCAGTGAAGTTGTATTAAATCTGATTACGTTCTTGTGATGAGCCAAATTATGATTTTTCTGTAACACTGTATAAATCATTGAGTTTTGATGCAGCATTGTAGAACGGTATTGGGAGTACCTCGTTGAGGCCAAATGGGAGGTCCTTTTGTGCCCAGTTCACACTTCTTTGTTGCATCTAAGCTTATTGAGTACTAGAGTTACATTGTAAATTACAATTGAGCGTTCATTTTTACACTCAATCATGTTTTCGTCAGCTTTTCGGAGTCTTGTCAGTCCCTGTTCTTAGTTCTTTGGGTACGTTCTACCCTCATCATTGAGGATATATGGATTTTCATATCCATTATCTTCCTTCCAACTTCTCGCATTTCTTCATTTGATTAAGATTTCCAGTGTAGTTGCATTAAACCTGATTAAGTTCTTGTGATGAGCCAGATTAGGATTTCTCTGTGACACTGTATAAATCATTGGGTTTTGGTGCATCATTATAGAATGTTATTGGGAGTTCCTCCTTGAGGCCAAATGGGAGGTCCTTTTGTGCCCAATTAAAAGTTCTTTGCTGC
Source organism: Othius punctulatus (assembly GCA_951805005.1). Taxonomy (NCBI): domain Eukaryota; kingdom Metazoa; phylum Arthropoda; class Insecta; order Coleoptera; family Staphylinidae; genus Othius; species Othius punctulatus. Next base: position 57,575,139 of record OX638141.1, read on the forward strand.
ATCTAAGCTTATTGAGTACTAGAGTTACACTGTAGATTACAATTGAGCGTTCATATACACTGTTGAACTCAATTAAGTCTTCTTCAGCTCTTTGGAGTCTTGTCAGTCCCTGTCTTCAGTTCTTTGGGTCCTTTTCATTCAGATGGGCCAGATGTTGAGGAAAAATGGGTTTTCATACCCATTACTTCCTTTCAACATCTCACAATTCTTCACTTGACTGAGTTTTCAGAGTAGTTGCACTAAACCTGATTAAGTTCTTGTGATGAGCCAGATTATGATTTCTCTGTAACATTGTAGTAACTCATTGAGTTCTGGTGCAACATTGTAGAACGTTATTGGGAGTTCCTCGTTGAGGCCAAATGGGAGGTCCTTTTGAGCCCAGTTCAGAGTTCTCTGCTGCATCTGAGCTTATTGAGTATTATAGAGTTACATTGTAGATTACAATTGAGCGTTCATAGACACTGTTGAACTCGATTCAGTCTTCTTCAGCTCTTTGGAGTCTCGTCAGTCCCTGTTTTTGTTCTTTCGGTCCTTTTCATTCTGATGGGCCAGATGTTGCGGAAAAGGGTTTTCATACCCATTATTTTCCTTTCAACATCTCACAATTCTTGACTTGACTAAGTTTCCTAAGTAGTTACCCTAAACCTGATTAAGTTCTTGTGATGAGCCAGATTGGGATTTCTCTGTAACACTGTAGTAACTCATTGAGTTCTGGTGCAACATTGTAGAACGTTATTGGGAGTTCCTCGTTGAGGCCAAATGGGAGGTCCTTTTGAGCCCAGTTCAGAGTTATCTGCTGCATCTTAGCTTATAGATTACTATAGAGTTACATTGTAGATTGCAATTGAGCGTTCATATACAATGTTGAACTCAATCAAGTCTTCCTTAGGAGTCTACTTTGGAGTCTTATCAGTTCCGAATTCTTTGGGTTCTTATCATTCTGATGGGCCAGAAATATGGATTTTCATATCCAATATCTTCATTTCAAAATCTCGCAATTTCTTTGAGTATACATGAGTATAATAGGGCTCTAGGCGATATCTCTCATGTATAAAATAAAAAGATAACGGCATCAGTAAATTGAATTCCTGATTTGCATCATTAATCAACGTAATTTTGTAATAAATTTGTAATAAATAGTAAATATTACTATTTAGGAACTACAAATCACCGTCAGTGAATCATGGTTATAAATATAAACCATTTGATATTTGTTCTATGATGCATGGTGTTTCACATTTGTTTTAAAGATTGCCATATGAAAAACAAATATTTTTTTATAAGGGAAAACCATGTATGTGAAGAACTCTACAGTAAATATTGTTTTAGTTGAAGGTACAAATCAAGCATTCATTTTGCAGACTGTACCTTGTAGGTGATGTTGGAAATCAGTCAAAACATTGTCCATATCTAAAGAATAATAGAACATAGCGTAAAATTACTATTGTGCGTTTAACAAAATTGCCAATTGGCGTTGGCAATCTCAAGTCATCTTAGTGCAGACATGACTTGAGATTGATAACGCCAACTTCGTCGTCGATTTTTGTTGAACGCTTGATAGTTTCGCATGATACATTAGCAACGTGATTTTTATTCACGAATATCAAATGCAACTGGTTTATAAATTTACAAGAATATGCTTTGATTGGTCCATGCATAGTGCATACATGATGATGCATTAATAAAACTGAATTAATAGCCACCATATTAATAACACACCGCGAAGTTTGTCAATTATTTCTGAATGAGGTTTGCTTTATATTGGTCATACTGGTTCCGTGTATCAACCAGCCAAAGGTTAAATTATTTTTACTATCTTTACTGATTTCTTTTTACTGATAATTTTTCACGCGTAATTATCACATTTTTTAATTTATATATGTACAGGGCGGCCCACCTATCCTCGCTCGGAGCATTGCTGCTTGACTAATGTAAATTGGGAGAAAAAATCTGATTGGAAGTTATTGGATACTTGATGTGCTATTTTTTTAAAGTATTTTCGAGTGTACAGGGTCTACCATAAATCCGGGGCACAAAATTTGGTCTCCTTTTTAAATGGATTCTACCAAAGCCATGCAAAATTAAGTTCAATTCATTGAATGTAGCAAATATGTCGCACTAATAAGCCACTTTTATTAACCACTCAAAATCGTATAATATATCCTTATATGGAAAAATAGCATCTTCTTTAGATGGTGGGTGTACATTCAGAAATAACAAAGCTTCGTTTTTTAGCTCCAACAGACGATTTGAAACGTTTGCTTTTGAAGCCATCGTGAATTACAATACAAAATGAGGTGTTTATGATCACTCCCCATTTCCTTGCATAACTCGGTAAAAAGTCTGCTATTTAATGGACGAGATTTTATGTAGTTTACAAACATGACACATTCTGTTCAGTTATGTTTAAATTTAAAGGCAAGCCAACGATTGTCTATGCATACAACAGTGCACCTATACACAATTAATGGCTAATTCTTGAATTTGTTTAAACAAATCTTTATGACAACCTGCCATTGCACGTGCTCCGTCGCTACTTGGACCAACACACTTCATCCAATCAATACCGTGATCAGTGATAAAATCATTGGTAGTTTAAAAATCTGATCTGAGGTCTTTCTTGTCGGAAGCCTTTTACAAAACAAAACAAAATCTTGTATCTTGTCTTCGTCAATATATCTGATAAAACACATTAGATTTGCATTATCCTCGATATCTGTGCTTACATCTACTTGTAAGGATAAAACATGTTTTTATTTTTACTTTAGCAACTAGTTCTTCTTCTAAATGTTTTGCAATATCTTCAATTCTCCGTTTAATTGAATTATTTGATAATGGTATCGCCGAAAATAAACTTTTTTCCTTTATTCCGCATAAATTATTTGCAAGAATTTTTATAGCGGGAAGTATTATTTTATTCTCCAGCACTATGAGGATACCCAGTCTCAGCTATTAATTTGGAAATTTAAAAAGCTATGAAAGTGAGCTTTTTATTTGACTGGTGAGGAAAGAGTGCATTTTCATTTTTTTTTTGAGCATTACTCGATTCCTTCTTCCATCAACAAAAAAGTTAATTGGCTTATCAGAGTACGTACTTAGAATGAAATGTGTCTAAATGCGGTTTCAACTTTGACGATTTCATAGTTTTATTTGAAAGTTGCGAATTTAAAATAACACATAGAGGCAAATTATTTTGACTGCTTCCGGCAATGAACCCAAACCGTAAATATTCGTCACAATATTCGCGAGTCCAATTAGTTTTACGCTTGTTGTTTTGGCGCTGTATATCTGCCTTTAGGGGCTTCAGACAAAGTATCTTCATAATCATGATGTTTAGCTTAGCTTGAACTTGGTTGATCATCATTTAAATTTCTGGTTTTGTTGATTAACCATCTATCCATTTTCGTCGGAAACTTTTATAACATGATTTTTTTAGTGATGATTTATAAGAAAAAGTATCCATTTATTTTGCGTGACCCGGCAAAATTTTTCTACGACCCGGTGCCGGGTCACGACCCTCACTTTGGGAAACTCTGGTCTACTCTATAGTGACTATAATACATACAAAATTGTGATACCAACAAAGTTATCTATTATTGGTATTTTTAACGACGTGTCATTTTACGGGTATAATATATGTATAATATATATATAATATTATAATACATACGGGTATTTGTATTATCATTTATATAAAAATCTCGCTAATTAAAACAGAAAAGAGTTCCATTGAGCCAGTGTAGTCTGCATGGGACAACAACGCTTCCCCGCACCCCGCTCAACTCTAGCGCTCCTCACATTAATCGGAACTTAGGCATTATTTTGAGCGCTCGTATACACTTTCCGCGTTCCTTGCAAGCACATATTAATTATTCGGTTAACGTGTTTACTGGTGAAAAATCAAGATATGGCTGATGATATACAGCTGCCGTATTATCTAAATGATATCGTTTCGATTAAATGATAGTATTCCATAGTATATTGCAAAGATTTTTTCCCATATTCGAGCTTATTAGTTGTACTTCCCGAAATTTCCCGTCGCTTGAAGCTTATTCCACGAGATATTAAAAAAATAGCTGCTAAATGTTGCTATTTTTATAGTTTTCCCAACATTTCTTTGACGGCGTTTAAGATCTGTAGAGGTTATGTTTTGCGCTGAATTGTTTGTTTTTTGTTTTCGGACCGTCAAATCTGAGAGTTATGACTAGAACACATTTATTTACCTTAATGCAGCAAAGTGATTCAAAAAACATCAACGAAAAATTAGATTATTTGGAGAACTACCGAATTGAGTTAGATGATTACTCTAAAGAACAATGAAAGAAGTAACTCAAGTATTTTCGCGTCTTAAGTCTGAAATTAAACGAAGATGGACAAAGCAATTAGAGCAGAGGATAACTTTCTAAAGAAAAATAAAGAATGGCTTGAAAGCTCATTTAGTATTCCGAAAGTAGTGAACAAACAAGGACGTCCATCAAAGTCGTTTGGTGAGTCAAGTTTGAAGAGCAATAGAAGGAAAACTAAAGATATACGATTATCTAACGACTTAGAAGTGCTAACTTGTGCTAGACAGATTATATTTAGAGAAACCGGAAAGAGGGATGCTTCTTTCGTGCTAAAAGATTTAACTAGTTCACCAAAACGAGCTACTAAATACAAAAAAACATTCTCTGCTACAAATCGTTCCACGTCAATACGTTTGACACCATCGCAGGCCCTGTCAATGTTTGTGGAAGCGGATTTGTCTAGAAGACAGTATGAAATAATAAGGAGTTATAACAAAAATATATATCCTTCATATAGCATCCTTCAGAAAGCTAAACTGGAGTGTTACCCCGATAAGGAAGCATATCGAGTAACGGAAACTTGTGCAGGAGTTAAATTGCAGAGCTTAATTAATCACACGGTAACGCGATTGCTAATACATTTGAAAATGGTTATGCAACTTCTAAATGAAGAAGAGAGAGGCACATAAGTTTTAATGTGCAAATTGGGTTGCGATGGAGCGCATCAAGCTCAATACAAGCAAAGATTTCAAAATGATTTCGACTTGGACGCCAACATATTCCAAAGTTATTTTATGCCTCTGCAGCTTATGTGCTCTACGAACAAAAGGGTAATCTGGCAGAACCCAACCCCCTCCTCTCCTCGTTATTGTCGTCCAATAAGAATCCGATTTATGAAGGAAACCACATATATAATTAACGAAGAAATAAGCTATTGTCAACAATGTCACAAACGTGCTGCAAGAAACTAAAGTGATAATGGCAGACATAACTTATTCGGCAAAGCACATAACGATGCTCAATATGATTGATGGAAAGGTATGCAATGCTGCTACAAAAACAACATCTGCTTTCAAATGTTATATCTGTGACATGACATCTTAGGATTTCAATAATTTAAACATCCAGAAATATGTAAACCCAGTTGCACTTGAATCTTGAATTCGGGCTATCCATTTTGCATGCTAGAATCCGGCTATTTGAGTCGATTTTAAATCTGTCTTACAAGCTCACTGTCAAAAAATGGCAACTGAGAACAGAAAGCGACAAAGCTAAATGCAAGCAAAGGAAGCTAAAAATGCAAAAGGAGTTTCAAGAAAAGCTTGGCCTTATTGTCTATGTACCTAAACCCAGCGTCGGTAACACCAATGACGGAAACACAAGTAGGAGATTTTTTGCCAACCGTGAATTAGGAGCTGAAATAACCGGCATTGACATCAATTTAATTTATCGCCTGAAAGTTATATTGGAAACAATATTTAGTGGTCATAAAGTCGACACAGAAAGATTTTCTGTTTACACGAAGGATACCGCACTATTATATATGCATCTCTAGGCATAGCATCCCATGACTCCTACGATGCACAAGATATTAATTTACGGGCCTGTGGTCACCGAAAAAGCGTTGCTTCTGATAGGCTTATTATCTGAATAAGCCGCTGAAGCAAGAAATAAACATATACGTGTGTACAGACTAAATTATGCGCGAAAGTTCTCGAGAGTGTCATGCAATATGGATGTGATTCACCGATTACTATTAAGTTCAGATCCTTTCATAACAGCAGGAGACCAAAGCCCAGCAAAATAAGTATTCCGTTTTTAAAAGAGACCCTTGACGTATTGCTTCCTTCAGAACCTCATCCACACAAAATATTCGGTGACGAAGAAGCATCAGATGAGTCAGATCAATTAGATTTGGACGAGAAACCTTGGGATTCATCTTCCACATAAATTAATCAAAATACGTGCGAATGTAATTTATTTTTCATTTACCTACCTATATATAATTGTGTAAAGTAAGAGTTAATTTTATATGCCTCTTACTGTTATGATTCAGCCTAACAACACTTTTAGAATCCATTAAAACTCATCAATAATTTGGTCCGCTCAGATTGCCCAAACACTCCTATGTGCGACGTCCCATTTTTGCAGCTATGGCTAATTACAGCCATTAAGGAGCGATCCACTACGCTTTAATATTTTTCCTTTGTAGACTTCGGTTTAACTAGATAGGTTCTTTAACATACACGCACAAATTAGCTGACACAATAAAATGTTCAATGTCACATATAGTAATTGGTAAAAGTACTAATATAATATTCAACCTTATTGAGAACTGATTAGATTCCTGCGAATAATATATTTTAAAAATGTTCAACAAAACAAAACAAAAATGCCAATAGTTATTTTTCTCAGAAACTACAGAATGTTGGTTAGATAGCTGAAAGTACATTAGATTCTACAATTCTAGTCCAAGTATCTTCGTATCTATGCGGATAATCTAAAGGGTTTCCCAATTAGAACGATATGTTTTTAAAATTAAATAAAATACAAAATATTTGAGACAAAAGCAAAACTTTTTCTTTATTTTATAGTAGGGGAGAGGTGGCATGAAAAGAATATTTTTGTTTTAAAGAGTCTAGTAAATAAATAAGGAAATAATTTGAACATTTACCAATAGAATTGAAAACTTATTAGAATTATTTCACTACTGAAGAAAATATAATAATAAACCTGTTTTTATTCTTAGTTGTACATTTTTTAATATATATATACACGTACACGATAAGTACGAGTGCTGTTAGGCATCTATACTTTAAAATCACATTTTAAAACTAATTAGTAACCAGTCCTATATTTATTTTCTTAAAGATAATTCAATTAAATTAACACTTGCATATATGTTGTATGTGTAAGTGATTCAGTAGGAAATTGATTCAGAGTCTCAGAGGTCTTATCATTTACCAAGTTTGAATCCGTAGTTGATATAACCGTCCTTTTTTCCAATAATTAAATATACAACTAATTATATACAATGACAAACAGTTCAATAAACCATTTACAACATTTCACAAAACGTTTGGAATGAATTACAAAAATTTTACTTTGCCACGAATAAAATCACGATCATATTGCCGCTGTCTCTGAAATGACAGAAGCTTGTAGTAGGTTCAAATGGGTGTGGATTGGTAGCCACAAAACATAAATACTATTGTTTCGGGGATATTTTTAATTGTCTCGTAATTTGAATTGTCCTTTTTAATACGTGACCCTTTCATACCCCCTCTTCCTACAACTTATGACAATTATGTATTGAATAAGACATTATTCATATGTCCACCTCTGCTTCGTTTGCAGCATTGAATCCGTTGAACCCAATTTTCGGTAACTGTGTGCAATAAATCAGGTGTATTTTCATTAATGCAGCATTCGATGTTGAATTTCAAAGCGTTTATAGTTCGAAGTTTAGCGGCATAGACCAACGACTTTAAATAACCCCACAAGAAAAAGTCCAAAGGTGTTAAATCACAATTTCTTGGAGGCCAATTAACAGTTCCATTTTGGGAGAATACAGACTCACCAAACTTTTCTCTCAGTAACTCCATAGTGGCATTGGCAATACGTGGTGTTGCACCACCTTGTTCGAAAAACATGTTTCGCAAATTAATTCATCCAACTTTGGCCACAAAAATCCATTTGCATCTTCAAAAAATATGGTCCGATGATGCCACCATGCCATAAACTACACCAAACAGTAACTTTTGCTGGATTCAAAGACTTCTCATGAATCTGTTGTGGATTATTTTCACACCAAAAAAGGACACTTGTGTTTATTAACGAAGCCGTTTAAATATAACTGGACATCATGCCATTTTTGTTTAAATTAGGGTAAATTTCAAGTTGCTCTAGAGCCCAATCAGCAAACACACGACGCTCATGATGGTCAAGTGGTTTGAGTTCTTGAGTCAATACAATCTTATACGGATGTAAACCCAAATCTTTTCTCAAAATACGCCAAGTTGTCATTCTTAAAAGGCCAAGTTCTTGAGAACGTCGATTAATCGACTGAATTGCATCTGCTGTAACACTGGCACTTACAGCATCAATATTCTCTTGGTTTATTGCGTTTCGTTGTCTTATTGGTGTTCTGGTATCGTGTAAAGTGAATTTTGTTTCGAATTTTTCAACGATTCGACGAATTGTAAGCACAGAAAGGCAATTATGCGGCAATTGTTAAAGGCAATTATTATATACCAAAATCTTCACGAAGATAACGTTGAGTTTAAATAAAAGAACGATTATTTTTATATTATGTTTAGATAATAACCAAACGTTGTTGAAGCGTGTATTTTGCCATGATGAATTGTCAAACTATACTAAAAACAAATGACCGCTAGTGAGATTTCTATAATTTTAGATATGGTTGACATGTTGTTATAAAAACATGTCGTTCCTATTTGGAGACTATAAAGGGTCTAAATACCACCTAAAGTTTTTAGGTGGTTGAAAGTATGTTAGATTCCACAATTGTAATCCAAGTATCTTCGTATCTATGCGAATAATCTATATAATTTGTAGGTGTTTGGTAGTATGTTAGATTCCACAATTCTAGTCCAAGTATCTTCGTATCTATTCAGATAGCCTTTATCAACTGCTACGATAGGGACAGAGAGAGTGACGGTTAATATACCTGAGATAAACAATCTGGTTCATGGTTTTACTATACGAATGGAAAATAACTGAATAATGCTCTCCAGACGCTCGCTACATTATCGCATAATGAGTCTACATGAGGAACTTATGTAGGTACGTAATTTAGATAACGAAAAGTTGCATGAAATGAAACCATGTCCGGCGTTAAATAATAACAAAATAGGATGATTATTTATGACAAATATACCACTACACCAACTTATATTAATTAATAACTATATTTATTATTATTCATATGTCATATTTTAGAAATCATTATGAAATAACTAAAATGACATTAGAGTCATTAAAGTCTGTCGTTAGATTTTTCTTTTACAAAATAAGATTCTTGAAAACATATCATTTTAATAGTTATACATATATTAAATTCAAAATATATTTTGCATAAATTTTCATAAATTAAACAAAGCCAGAATTTAAAGCAGAAGAACGAGAAGTTTTAGAAAAGAATATCAACCTGACAAAATGTCGTAGATTTTAAATATAGAGAAATTTATATTGAGAAAATTTGATATTTGGTTGCATTCTTCTCATAAAATAAACAAATCCAGAATTTAAAGCAGAAGTACGAGAGAAGTTTTAGAAAGAAATATCACCCTGACAAAATGTCACAGACTATAAATATAAAGAAATTTATATTGAAACAATTTGATATTTGGTTGCATCCTTCTCATAAATTAAACAAAGCCAGAATTTATAGCAGAAGTACGAGAAGTTTTAGAAAAAAAATATCACGCTGACAAAATGTCATAGATTATAAATACCGAGAAATTTATATTGAAACAATATAATGTTTGGTCGCATTTTTAATATTTTAAATTCCAGACTAATATAGATTTACTGGTTTTCTTAGTTGAGTGCTATTCAAGCTACCCAATTCGTAAAGTTCGTTATTTTTGTTTTTTCTATTTTCTCTGTAATTAATGAAAATATTATACAGTGTGTTCGGATAGTAGACCAAAAACTTTCTGGGGGTGAATCAGAGCGCAAAATGAACTCGAATATTCCTTGGGCACTTTTGGCCCAGATACATAGACCCAGTCCGTGTTAAAATTGATGCCACATATTTTTGGATCTGCTAAATAATTCTCGATTGTGCATTGTTTTTTTGAAATCTAGCATGTTACCTGCATTACTTTTAAATTTGCGGAATTGAACATTTAAAACCCCTTTTTTGTATATGGGGAATTTGGGTCAATGCATTTGCTACAGTTTGGCTTTATAGCAACAACAAAAAAACATAATCACATCCCTTCTCACATACTAGATTGAAAAAAATATGCATTTTCAAAGCTGTATTTCAGCAGTCTTAACCATTATTGGTACCAATTTTAACAGTGAGTTATGAGAAAACCATCGATCTAAACCTAAAATGGCAAAGGAATATTTGACTTCATTTAACACCCTGATTTACCCCTAGAAATTTTTCGGTCAATTTCCCGAACAGCCTGTATAAAAAATAGTTTCGATAATGCACAACTTCAACTTCACATCAATTAATGTTAAAGTTTTTTAAAGTTCTTAAAGAAAATTGCACATTTTATTTGAATTTAGAACTTTTACAGCGTTATTCATAAAAAAATAAACCGTGGATTAGCGGTGTTTTACAAAGGGTTGCCAAGGTTAATAAGATTAAACCACGGTTAAACTTCGGCTTAAATTTTTATGAACAACCCTGTTAGAATTTATTTTGCAATTATCATTGTTGTTGCCACCTTAACTTGTAAATTTTATAGCCCGGTTTATTTTGCATCTGTTATGGCGCTTATAGACTTTACTAGAAAATTCAAATATTAATTTTAATTTCACTTATTGTACTTGCAAACAAAACCTACTTAAGTCGACATTTTACTAGAGGAAACTTTATCGTGAAGCTTAATATCCAAAATCCATAATTAGAATTACTAAATTTCATTTGAATTTTGAACTTCTTAATTGTATTTGGACACCTATGTTTGTTCCTGAGAGTAAACTGGTAATGTTTTTAATTTTGTATGTATTTTTCATATTTCCTGGATACAAAAAACGAACTTCGAATGTTTAGTTCATTCACAATATAATTGCACAAATATTCAATATTCTAAATTTTAAATTTCATTTTAATTTCCAAGTATCATTGATGTGAAAATTTTTCATAAAAAAACAAAATTTTATTTCAATTTGCAAGTATGTATCATTGTAGTTTTAACTTCATTTGAAAATTTTAAGTGGTAAACTCTGCAATTTTATTTATTTTTCATGTGTGTCTCCTATACATAAAAAAAATAATATTTAGTTCACTTTATTCACTATATACTTGCACAAATGTGCAATATTCTAAACTATAAATTTAATTTTTATTTTGAAGTATCATTGATGTGAACATTTTAGACCAGTGAATATACCAAGTTTTAATTTGTACGTATGTATCATTGAAGTTTAAACTTAATTTGAACATTTGAGTAACAAAATTTGTTTTTCTACAAACAACAATAAAAGTTGAATTTTTAACACGGTATACATGAATTAAAAATGGATTTTTTTTCTCTATTGTTGAAAGTAATCGCTTTTAATACTAGTGTTAAAAGTAAACTGGCAGGCTATTTGTCAAAGTCACGTATCGTCCGGCTTGGTGTTACAAGGTTGTATGTAACATTTTGTAAGATTTTGAGTATTTGGTATTATAAGATTATATGTGTTATAAGCTATCTTTTGCAAAGGTCTAATAAATTGCTGCACTTGTCTAAACATTTTTTATTTACTGTCAAACAAGGTTGTATGTCAAATTTGGCATGTACACTTTAGTGTAACATAGTTGTATGTAGACGCATACAACTCTAACCGACTTTGTTTTGAGAGTCTTGTGAAATATGGATCAAATTTGTGAAAACTATGAGAGTGATGATTCTATAAAAGATCGTAATTATTGCTCAGATAAATCAAACCTTACAAAATAATACAGATGCAGGCAATTGATTTTAAGAAATTCCAAGAATGCGTGACTTTACTTAACTATACCCTTGTGCCGTATACAAAGGTTCAACAAATTAAGTTTTGCGGATCTGTATTTAATATTTACTATAAAACTTCCCATGCTGACGAAGAATTTGTCGAACAAAGCATAAAACGTGCTATTGATAAAAAAAACGGGTGTCAACGGGTCAAACTAAGGTAGACTTCCCTATACCCAAGCAAGCAAAGGGAACTCTTAATAAGATATCGTAAAATAAGATTGATGCAATGAAGTCAATGTACCAGTGGATGACTACAGTTGATAAAGACTATTTGGACGCAATTCTTATGAAATCGAAAACTGGTGACAAAAAAGGAAAGAATGGAAGAAAAACTATGTAAATTTAACAAATTTCAAATATTGTTATCGGGTTATTGAGTTAATGACCCCATTAAATGTGTTTGTAATTTTGTAAACAATACGTACTCGTATTTTCTTTCAAAGTTGCATAGTTGTATGTTACTAACGAAAACACAAAAATGACATAACAGAGTTGTATGTAATTTTATGTTTTTTCATAACTCGAAAATTTGGAATGTTGGAAGCTTGAAATATCGGGATTATTAATACTGAAATTTTATGAAAATGTCAAAACAGAAATCAAACGAATAGGAATGGTACGGCACTTTTTGTAACACCCCAATATTTAGAATCGATTTTCCCAAATTTATGAAATTTGCACATACAACCTTGTAACACCAAGCCGACGATATGTTATTGAAATATTACAAATATAATACATTGATAGAATTAATATTACCTTACAATATTTGGTAGGCAACAGATTTAAGGTTGCCCTAGGTTTCGGCATCTCGTCATGCATAGTAGAAGTAGCCTTCACCTTTGAGCTTTAAAAATGCGATAAGTTTGTAAAACTTACTTATATCATGATTACTGTTGATATTTAGCATACTTTTTACTATTGAAACATTTGCCCAAAGCATCGACGACTTCCAAATTTTAGATTTTTCCTCGAAATATGCCAACATAACGCTTTCCGTATATTTACCGGCAACATTCTTGCGTTCACCCAATTCCACAAAGCGATTGTACGCCAATTCATATTGTTGCCTCGATTTGCTAGGCAACAAATTTAAAGTTGCCCTGGTAGCACCTTCTTCAATTTCTTTCGGTAGTTCACTTTCTTCAATATTAGAATTCATAATTTTGATTCAAGAAATAATTTCTTGTTTGACAAGTATGTCATACAATATGAAAACTAGATTTATTTGTTTTATAAATTCCACAGACTGACTGAAATGCCAACATTATTAAAGAACTTTATTGTGCTTTTAAGGTGTTTTTTAGAAAAAATATTCTATGATATGTGTGTTAAACGCGATTTTAACACTTATATTATAAATAACTATTATTCATTATTTATTTTTCCTACCAAGTGCAATTTTTTATTTCAATGTCTTCAGCAGAGAACAGGTAACCCCTAAATGCATGTCCCTTTAGAAAGAATAATTTATGGTAGTGGTAGTTAAATTTTAAATCAATATTAATTGGTGGCTGTTCATCAACATTTTTAAAGATCTTTATTGTGCTTTTAAAGGTGTTTTTAGAAAAAATATTGTATGATATTTGTATTAAAAGCGATTTTATTTTGTTCGTGGGGTTGCTCTACTCACTTCGCTCGTTCCGCAAACTTTCCCCACTCACAAAATAAAATCTCACTTTTAACACTTATATCATAAATAACTATTATTTAAAAACTATCTTTGATCTTAAGAACTTAACTGATAGTTTTTAGTATTATGTTTATTTGCAACTGTTATATTTCGTGACTACAAATACACAGGGAAATGCAAAAGCAAATGCACACTGAAAATACACCCTAAATATTCATATCGCTGCTTGGCCTTGATAGTGATGCAACTCAAAAATTGTAAACTTTAGAAGACGGGTGTTTTAGGTTTGATATTGTTGAATATATCAAACGCAAACCTTGTTAATCAACTTGATTGATATTGCGCAAATAATTAGTAATTATATTATTGTGTGTTTTGCACTTTTTTGTAATAAAAGAAAATTTGAGATATTTGGAGTTGATTATCAATGGCAAGCAGGGGTATAAATCTATGCCTTATGTAAGCATTCTGCTCCAGCTATAATGAAAATGGAAATGTGCACATGCTTTCACATCATATTTTGAGTTTAATATAATAAATAAAAAACATACCTAATGCAAAGTAAATTTCTCAATCCTAGAATTGCAAGCATGGTTTTAAATATAATTATAAACGTTGTACAGCTTTAGTCCTCGAACACTGTTTTTGTATAACGAGTTCTCCTCTAAATTGCGTTCATGTTTATTCAAAGTGAAGCTTCTTTTAATTGATAGGGAGGGTGAATTTATTACTTGGTATACGTCCTGTAAGGCTTCAGGAATTCAGTGGATAGAAGTTCGTAATATTCGTTACATTATTCGTCTGTCAGTATTTATGGTTACGTGTCTTTGTTTAATCGATTTTTATGGACTTTATTATTCAAAAGCTCTTAAGCAATTGTACGCTGTATGGTTGGCAGTAATAGAATCGATTCGTACTCGGAGGTTGTTTTCAATAAATTTTACTGAATTTGATGTATAATAACTATAGAATTTGTAAAAATTAAATGTATATTAAACACGTGTCAACAAAAATGAGTCCAGAATCGATACTTTTACAAAATAGTTGAATATAATGCTGATTATGAATGAACATGTTTTAATGAATATTTGCATAAAAATTTATATTCAAATTCATAACATCCATAATAATATTTTCTTTATTATGTAACCAAACTAAAAGTGGAACTATTGTTTCACAAGAAATCTAAAGCTAAATAGTTCAGTTCTAAGTAGTTTAGTTTGCTAGTTCAGCACTCTAATAAACGGGCGTTAGTAATAGACCCTCGATATTCTACCAGTTGATAAACAATTATTAAGCAATTATTTACATAATAATATTACATTTAAAAGCTTTACAAGCTCAGAGCTCAAATAATCAATTGTGTATAAATAAAACATATTAAGATTACTTAGAGCATCAAATCTAAAATGTTATGTTTTTACTAAATTATTGTTTTCTACAGATACTCAAAAAATATGAATACACTATTCTTCTATCTATACTTCTCTTAAAGAAATGGGACTTTAAAGACTTTGTAAGCTTTGTGTAAACATTTAAACACAAACATAGATAGGTACAATATTTTCATGTTGCTTCATGGAAACTGAATTGCGGTGCCTATTTAATACAGCCAATGTTCATGTGGTGCTCTGTAGCATGAAGATCATGATTTAGCAATTTGTTCCGCCCGAACAAGAACTAAACTCCATGCTTCCCTAACGATTATTATCAGTTAACGATCTTGATGAGGGTAATTGTGATAAATGGCCGCATCAAAGCGCGAGTTTGGATGTCAGGGACTCTACCCCAAATGTAATTCAATCCCGAGTCGCCGCGAAAACCCCGCCGCCGAAACAGCTAGAAGAAGAAGCTTTCGCTACTCCGTGAAAATTTTGGAGCGTCAAATTAGAAACGCCCGAATTGGCGAGGGCGAGGGTTTCAATTTAATATCGAATTTCCCGATGTCAATTCAATTTTAGTTCTCTAGTTCCTATCTAAATTGGTATATTGAATTACAATCTTGCTACCAATCTTGTTTGTTTCAAAATGGATGTAGCAATCGAACCTTGATAAGGAAAGGCATAGGGATTTGAGATGCATTACGATTAAAATGGCAAGTAAGGTCTTATATTAATGCTATAGTAATTTTTAATATTAGATTAATAGTGTTTTCTGGCAAGTAATTTATATAATGTCATATACTGATTAAATACTATTAGAATATAATTTTTAGAAAAAATGTGTTAAAGTTAATGCTTTAAAATCTGGCTATACATTTATTGTTAGAAGTTGTTTCCCAATTCGCCCTGAATATTTACATAAATATTTCTGAATGTAACCACATTAAATAATGTCTATGTTATTGGAGATTGTTAATTAACTAAATTCAGTCATTACAAGATAAATGCGATCATGAGATCGCTGACCCACAACAATGCAACTATTATTTTTTTGTATTCTTTTATACCAACAAATCGTTTTTGTGTAAGTTGTAATCGCGGAAAACGACATTGCTACGGACAAAGAAAATTCGCGTGTCCGAGGCTTTCCCACCGGTACAATGGTGCTTGGATGGCGGATAAACTCTTACAAAGGGTGCTGCGTATTTTCCTCGCAGTCCTACAAGCGGATTGATTAATCTAGAGCCCTTTGTAAGCGCGGCGGGAAATTACTTGTGATTAATGACCCTGGCGATTTTTAACACCCCCGATACTTCACGTCTCCACAATTCAGCGCATTTCCTGGGCGTGATGCGTTTTATTTCGTAATATAAGTGTATTACTGAAGAGTCGGGGCCTCGGGTTCATGGCATTTTGCTCCAGAAGTTTCGCCACCAGACTATTTATCTCTTTATGAAGTGACACTTACGTGCAGTGATAAAAGACTTGCGTATTTTGAGAAGTGCCAGTAGAGAAAAATACTTGTATGATGTTAGTGTTACTAAATACTCCTAAAATGGCAATTTTCAGAATTTTTAAATCTCATCCATGGAATAATTCATTCCTAGTACGAAGAAAAGTATTTAAATTGCTTGACCATAATAATTACGCCACTAGACTAACAAAAAAAATACTAGTCCAATAAAGACAAAGATTTTAGTTCACAACGTAATCTCTGTTCCATTTTTGTTTTTAACTAAGTTAAAGCCCTCGACACCCAATGGGTAAAAGAGGGATGGATTATGTATGTATGTACTAAGTTGGCTCTGTTAGGGTGGCAGTATTGTTGGGCATTGCAAAAAGTCACTGGACTTGAAAAAATAGGATATATTTAAAAATAAAGAGGTTTTATTTTATGACAGTGGGCAATGTTGCCAACAAATTGAGTATCTATTGAGAGCAGAATTTATTTGCTATTTTTATTTCACAAAAGCAAATCAGTCAAATTTTCATCAATGATTTTTGGTATTTTTTAAATAACTAAAAAACAGCACACATGAATGATTGAAGCAATAATTTAATTATTTTAATATATGAATTAGGCAACGTTGTTAGAAATCTGACATTTAATAATTTGTTCACTGTCGGATCATTTTTGTTGGTGTTCATGTGTAAAACTTTATAAAACGAAACCACAACCATTGAACAGAGTATACATAGTGATTCAGGGTTCGTACTTACTCCGAACCCCGAACCACTATATACGTTGTAAACTACGCTCCCAAGTCCGAAACTGGTTTCTATGTAAACAGAAACACTTTTTGATTCCTTGTCACAAAAAGGCGATACCTATAGTGCCTAAACCCCTGTATTCACTCACATCAAAATATATCAGGATGGATCTCTATACATACATTAAAACAAAATAATAGTTTTAATTAATTTTTTAACAAAGGAAATCATCATACCGTTACTTTGGAGGAGAACTGAAGCTCCCATATATTGTAATATTATGCATACATTTTAAATATCCCAAAATGCATAAATTGAAATCTATAAAGATAAGATTTTCAGGTGTTGTAAATTTCTCATTGATAGTGCTAATTAGCAGAAGTATCGGAAATAAGCTGACATTATATTTTTTAATTTAAACAGAAACAAATTTATAGTATCACTCTTTATTTTTCAAATAAATATTTTTCTAGACAGTGCCATTAAAAATATACATATGGATTTTATATCTGAAATACTACGGATTTCTAAAAACAACATTAAAAAAGGGTTTTTTTTTAATTTGAAACTTAGAATATGTTTCATTTGCTTTGAAAACATTACAGAAGATAAAATAGAAACAGATTTCATATTTTTATGAAATGTTTGAGCAACTAAAATCATGAATCATATACACGTTAGTTAATTTTAATGGTTTTTTTAGTGCCCAACTTATATCTGCAAATTTGTCAAAATTGACGTAACAAGTTTTAATTTGAAGCTTAGAATATGTTTCATTTGCTTTGAAAATATCACAGAAGAAAAAATAGTACAGATTTCATGTTTCCCACTCAAACCAAAAAACCTTTATTTTTTTATATTTTTATGAAATGTTTGAGCGACTAAAATCGTGAATCATATGCACGTTAGTTAATTTTCATTGGTTGTTTTAGTGCCCAGATTATATCTGCAAATTTGTCAAAATTGACGAAACAAGTTTCCAATCATTTTGTCCATAGCCTAAATATTTTCCGGAAAGATGTCTAACGTTGTTTTTTTTTTAATGAAACACTGCATATTTTGACAGATCAGATTCTAGCTCAAATTCTCTTCACAATGGTGCATTTATAAGTATCATTTTGCTTTTAAATTATGCTACATATTTCAAAATACAGAATTATTATAGTCGGCTGTAATATTGTTTTATTTATCGAAATACCTGTCAAATTGGTTTACACCAGCAAATACTTGTCAAATCAGACTTATGACAAATAAGTCTGTAAAAATGTAATTGTCCCTACTTAATTTAGAAGAATTAATAATAAATACAAAAATAATGATAAATAAATTGATGTACTGAGGTGTTTGCAAGTATTTGCAGGGTAAACAAAGTATTTTCTCAATAAAAAAAAACAATATGACAGCCACTATACTGCCGTACTAAGCACAGAGGTGGTAACTCGCTTTTTTGATGAAAATGAGTTATCAGTTTTAGATGTAATATCAATTGGTGATCAATTTTATAATATAATGAAACTATTAAATTTATTTTTTTACAATAAAAACAGTTTATAAAAGTTGCCTATCTTCTTTAAAGATGTGTATTAATACCAAAAATAGCCGTATCTATCAGTTACTAAGATATATTAATCGTAATTTAAAAAGTTACGTTAAAATATCTTAGCATTTACGAGCTTATTTTACCTTTGTAACTATCTCAGTTTCATCAATAATCCTTGGTAATGATAACGGAAGACACTTGGAAATTCCGTTATAATGAAAGTATTCAATCTAAGGAAATCTTTTATTGCTAATTTTCAAAATTACTTTTATAATAATAAAAAAAGGTACGTAATACGATGTTATTTGGCTTATAATTTGCTTAGTATTTTGTCTATAATTAATAATAGAACATTTCTAAATAATTTTTGTTTTATCGTGACCGACGTTAAAGAACCTTATTGAAGTTAGAAGTATTGCATTGCACAAATAAGAAAAAAATTTAAATGATTTAATTTGATGTAGCATGAGATGTGTGCTTTTTGCTGATTCATTTCACCACATGATAGAAAATGAACTCAAAGTAAAGAAAAAAGTGATGCAAAGAGTGCGCCACAGATCCGTCAAAAAAATAAATGTTTTATAAATAAAGATTTCTTTGAGTAGCAACATTTCAGTTCCATATACGTATTGAAATATACTAAATGTAATTCTCAATCCATGCGTTAAATATTTTTGTGAAGTAAGAGCCGAATGAGGAAGCTGGCCATTAATGTATAATTGAATTCTTCAATTTTCGAAGAATAAAATCATTAAAGAATTGATTTCCAAAAAATAAACTCAAATTTTGGCAGGACCAATTTATGGCATAGTTAATGATAACAACGCCTTAACGAAGAAAATGATACGGATACTTATTGGTAATAATCTCTCTGCTATGTTTTTCCCAGTTAAGTAATTAAATAAAATTATTTTATTCATCTATATGTGGTCAGTTTAAAAAAAATGCCCTTTTACTACTTATTAATCTAATAATGAATCATTTTATAACATAACAAGTAATATAATATTATTACAGACTGAAAATCTTGAAACTTTAAAGCTGTGAATATCTCAAAATGGCTATAAAACCAGTTACCACTATTGTGCTTAGCACAGCAATATAATAATTCTGCATTTTGAAATATTCAGCATAATTTAGAAAAAACAAACTACAACAAACTACTTTATTAATATCATTACAAACACTATTTAACAATACTAGTTGATCACAAAAGATGCTCCTTGATTGTTGTCCATTATCTATGGACAACAATAGATATGATTTCCGACTTTTAAACGTAACATAATTATTGAGAAACACTTTTTAATACAGTTTAATTTACAACCTTATTTTGAAATCAGAAACTGACATTAGTAAGTCGCATTTTTTTAAACTAGTATCATCTATTTGCTGTCTTTAATTTTTCACATTTATGTCATCAGGTATAAAGCTCGATTTTCTTTGAAAGTTTTGTTATGCAACCTCATGGTATGTATTTTTAGATATTCGTGAACAGAAAAACAAATGCTATCAAAATTGTTTACAGAAAAAAATAGGTTACCGTTTAAAAAAGAATCGACGACGTCATTTTTAAAAAGTGACACAGAAAAGAATTGAAACTGTCAAATTGTATATGGCAAATAATTTTCTATCAAACTTTTGCTCAAAACTTTTTTTTTCTAACAATAATAATAAAGGCTCCAGAGAGGCGATTCCTTACTTTTTACTCACCCTGTATAGGTTTGTTCAAATGAAACGTTACGATTTTCTGAAACACTGTGAATATCTTAAGTTAAAATGATTTTTTTTTTCTTTGAAGCGTCAAGATTCATTATAAAAAATATATAGCACAATGTATCTAATCTGGCATCGAAATTAAAATGTAATTATTTGCTTTTCTTTTAAATAAATCACTGTTTTTGTCGAAAGGGAATCGAAGGGAAAATCGATGTAAAACGGAATATTTGGTGCAAGCAGATGTTATGGCTGCATAACATAAGTAAATGAATAGGTCTGAAGACTATTAAGGGAATTGCACTCGGCAATGGACTGATTAACAATGAAAGAGGTGTTCTTGCATACCACACAAATAAATATTCAATTTTAAATTATATCACCATAAGAACTCGTGAAACAGAAATGTTTAATTACTCGATGAAATTCCATTTTACCCAAATTCATGATCCACATATTTAAGATATCAAGAATGCAATAACCCTATTATTCCATAAATTTCTGCTCAAATTCCACTCACTTTTTCACTCGAATAAAATATTCATCCAACGGCCCATTAAAAGGTAAATCCATTTTTTTAGCCGTCTTGCATCATTTAACCTGCTTATATTAATACATTAAATTCCATCCAAATTTATACTTCCATAATTCACCAATTGCTTGCCCTCATATCTCGTATCCTCATATAAAACTGATTTACAGATGAAAGAGCAACACAAAACATAGCTATCTGCTCCCTTGTCGCGTTTTTTCCCCATTTCTAGGGAGCAACGATTCTCATTCGATATTGTTCACGTATAATGGCATCATTGTTCATTATGTACATACAGAGAACGTGATAAGGTTTCTTCATATTGATAGAAAAACGACAGAGGCGCGGATAAGTATTGAAATGTATATAACTAAGTAATTAAAATTGTAAAATTGTCTCAGTTAAATGTCGAACGAGTTGAATAGGTAATTTAATCAAATTTTTTAATTAAAACAATTGTAAGAAAATCTGAGTTGAAGGGATTAATGTAAATAGTTTATAACCAAGGGGATGATTACTGTTATAGAATTTTTGTTGCTATCAGTATTTTTAATAGCTTCAATGTGGTTAATTTGAGTAGGTAGGTAGTATGAATATCACTTTTTAATTTATATTAGTGTGTGAAACTAAATTGAATTAAATTTGTTGCACAAAACTATTAAACAAATATACATGTCCGTACAATCTTTGTAAGAACAGTTTTCATTAATTTGTTGAAGCTACCTCTTTAATTTTGTAGTCGTAATTTGTAGTTTTTTTTTGTAGGTCGTTGTAGGTATATCCTGTATATATTTGTGTATAGGGTATATTTTTACAAAATAGTTTCGTAGGTACTATTTTTTTAAATAGTACAAAATATTTTATAAAATAAACAAACTTATTTATTTTATAAATAGATAAATAAGTTTATCTGAATCTGTATCCTTTACAAAGAAAATAAAATGTCAACGGACTTTTGAATAATTACTAAACAGATTTCTATTCTAAATTATCACCAACGTAATTTTATCACGTTTATCACTTATAAAATTAACACTGCCAAACTCACAATACACCCTTACATTGCGTGATTAAAGCACCTCAAATATTCCATCTAATTCTAGTCACAATCAACGCACCTTGCCAGTCTTTTCTTTCACATTGCCTTCTCACCCACAATCGCGTGCTCTTTTGTATGCCACGCGTTAATCGCGCGTTAACGCGGAAACTCCCCATCCTCATTCGTATTCAGAAAGGGCACACCGTACGCACGGGATCGAATGACAACCCGTGTCCAACACGCAGGAGAATTACCTGGGATATTCAGGATCAGCGGCTTATCAATTCTGGTGCAGGAGCCGGGCTGGCATCTTGAATTACTCTCACAATGATTGATTGATTCAAATATCATGAATCGTTACGCGAATAAGAATAAGAAGTAAGTCAAACTTGTGTCGTTAACTTTTTTATAATTCACATGGCATTGACCCGTACATAGGTATCTATATGTATTGATTACAAGGTACCACTGCCCCAGATGTACTGCATATATTCAATATACTCTGATAGAATTTAATTTTAAACAATGCTCGAACAGGTCAATCACTACAATAAAAATATATTTTTACAGGCATATTTTGTCATTTGGTCAAAAGCTGTATGTCATCGATTTTTATTATACAGGATGTTTAAAAAGTGTTAGAACTTATATAGGATACATTTGCATGGCCAACCACACATCTACTATACAGGGTGATTTATTGGGAAATGCACAACAGTAATGGTAGATGCGGCACATCGAGGTGATTCTAAATAAACTATATTTTATGGGTCCATCGTTCATTATAACTAGTATACAGCGTGATTAATTAATATTTCCCATTTTTTAAATTAATCCTAACTTACGAACCACCCTATATTTTTTTGTAATATTTAGTACGTATGTTCTTTATCCACTGTAGTATCGATTAACATAATAAATGAAAATCTTACTCTAGGTCCGGCCTTAAAAAAATTAATATGTAGGTTTCGACTCGAAACAACACCCTGTATATCAATATTTTAAAATTTCGTTTGCATATTTGGAAAGAGCAGAAAAAATTAAGTATCACTGAATGTATTCGGTACTTCCGCATACAACTTTGTTACTTATTAACTTGAGTCAAATCTAGATGTTTCGATAATAAGGTGGCACAGAATTCGGAAAAAAAAGCATTTCCTAGATGTTCATTTTCCAGCAGTAATCAATTAAATCATCAACTTTTTCACATTCTCTTTTGGAATTTCTGGATGTTAACCTTAATGTTAAACAATAGGACATGTGCGTATTTGGGACAAAATATTATTATCAATGACTAACTTTCAAACACCCTATATGTATAAAAAAATGATTATAACATTTCTTCATTGCACTACATTAAAAAAAATAATAACATGAAAAAATGCCCTTTCCCAGAAAAGCATAACTCTATTTGAAATAAAAGTAACGTTGCAAAAAATCTACATTTTAAAGGTTAAATATAACAGAAATTTAAAAAAAAAAATTTCTATCCGCGTCTAATTATTTTTTCAACTGGAGCATGATCTTTTCTCGACCCTTCTGAAGCATTATTGATACATAATTATAATAAAATAAAGCAGTCTGTACGTATTGTTTAATTTAGTAAATTTGGGATTATGTATAAAACCAAAAGTGTATTATTTACTAAATTAAACAATACGTAAAGGCTGCTTTATTTTATTATTATTATGTATCAAGAATGCATCAGAGCAGTCGAGAAATAATCATACTCTAGCTGAAAAATTAATTACACGCGGATAAATAAAAATATTATTTTGTATTTCTGTTATGTTCAACCTTTAAAATGTAGTTTTTTTTGCAACGTTATTGTTATTTGAAATATAGTTATGCTATTCTCGGAATGAGCATTTTTTCCGTTTTTATTTTTTTTAAATGTAGTGCAATGAACAAATATTATGAATCATTTTATAACACATTTTCATTGAGGAGATTATCCACTTTCGATAAAGACATACTGGAGATAATCTACTTTCGATAGAGACGTACTGGAGATAATCCACTTTCGATAGAGACGTACTGGAGATAATCCATTTTTGATAGAGACGTACTGGAGATAATCCTTTTTCGATAGAGACGTACTGGAGATAATCCACGTTCGATAGAGACGTACTGGAGATAATCCACTTTTGATAGAGACGCACTGAAGATAATCCACGTTCGATAGAGACGTACTGGAGATAATCCACTTTCGATAGAAACATACTGAAGATAATCCACTTTCGATAGAGACGTACTGGAGATAATCCACTTTTAATAGAGACGTACTGGAGATAATCTACTTTCGATAGAGACGTACTGGAGATAATCCACTTTCGATAGAGACGTACTAGAGATAATCCACTTTCGATAGAGACGTACTGGAGATAATCCACTTTCGATAGAGACTTACTGGAGATAATTCACTTTCGATAGAGACGTACTGGAGATAATCCACTTTCGATAGAGACGTACTGGAGATAATCCACTTTTGATAGAGACGCACTGAAGATAATCCACGTTCGATAGAGACGCACTGGAGATATTCCACTTTCGATAGAGACGTACTGGAGATAATTCACTTTCGATAAAGACGTACTGGAGATAATCCACTTTCGATAGGGACGTACTGGAGATAATCCATTTTCGATGGAGATATACTGGAGAAAATCCACTTTCGATAGAGACGTACTGGAGATAATCCACTTTCGTTGAGACGACCTGGAGATAATCCACGTTCGATAGAGACATAATCTACTTTCGATAGAGACGTACTGGAGATAATCCATTTTCGACAGAGACGTACTGGAGATAATCCACTTTCGATAGAGACGTGCTGGAGATAATCCACTTTCGATTGAGACGTACTAGAGATAATCCACTTTCGATAGAGACGTACTCTAGATAATCCACTTTCGATAGAAACGTACTGAAGTTAATACACTTTCGATAGAGACGTACTGGAGATAATCCACTTTTAATAGAGACGTACTGGAGATAATCTACTTTCGATAGAGACGTACTGGAGATAATCCACTTTCGATAGAGACGTACTAGAGATAATCCACTTTCGATAGAGACGTTCTGGAGATAATCCACATTCGATAGAGACGTGCTGGAGATAATTCACTTTCGATAGAGACCTACTGGAGATAATCCACTTTCGATGGAGACGTACTGGAGATAATCCACTTTCGATAGAGACGTGCTGGAGATAATCCACTTTCGATAGAGACGTACTGGAGATATTCCACTTTTGATAGAGACATAATCCACTTTTGATAGAGACGTACTGCAAATAATCCACTTTCGATGGAGACGTACTGGATTTAATCCACTTTCCATAGAGACGTACTGGAGATAATCCACTTTCGATAGAGACGTACTGGATATAATCCACTTACGATAGACACGTACTAGAGATAATCCACTTTCGATAGAGACGTACTGGAGATAATCCACTTTTGATAGACACGCACTGAAGATAATCCCCGTTCGATAGAGACGTACTGGAGATAATCCACTTTCGATAGAGACGTACTGGAGATAATCCGCTTTCAATAGAGACAATCTACTTTCGATAGAGACGTACTGGAGATAATCCACTTTCGACAGAGACGTACTGGAGATAATCCACTTTCGATAGAGACGTACTGGAGATAATCCACTTTCGATAGAGACGTCCTGGAGATATTCCACTTTCGATAGAGACGTACCGGAGATAATCCACTTTCGATAGGGACGTACTGGAGATAATCCACTTTCGATAGAGACGCACTGGAGATAATCCATTTTTTATAGAGACGTACTGAAGATAATCCACGTTCGATAGAGACGTACTGGAGATAATCCACTTTCGATAGAGACGTACTGGAGATAATTCACTTTTGATAGAGACGTACTGGAGATAATCCACTTTCGATTGAGACGTACTAGAGGTAATCCACTTTCGATAGAGACGTACTGGAGATAATCCACTTTCGATAGAAACGTACTGAAGATAATCCACTTTCGATAGAGACGTACTGGAGAAAATCCACTTTTAATAGAGACGTGCTGGAGATAATCTACTTTCGATAGAGACGTACTGGAGATAATCCACTTTCGATAGAGACGTACTAGAGATAATCCACTTTCGATAGAGACGTACTGGAGATAATCCACTTTTGATAGAGACGCACTGAAGATAATCTACGTTCAATAGAGACGTACTGGAGATAATCCACTTTCGATAGAGACGTACTGGAGATAATCCACTTTCCATAGAGACGTATTGGAGATAATCCACTTTCGATAGAGACGTACTGGATATAATCCACTTACGATAGAGACGTACTAGAGATAATCCACTTTCGATAGAGACGTACTGGAGATAATCCACTTTTGATAGAGACGCACTGAAGATAATCCACGTTCGATAGAGACGTACTGGAGATAATCCACTTTCGATAGAGACGTACTGGAGATAATCCACTTTCAATAGAGACATAATCTACTTTCGATAGAGACGTACTGGAGATAATCCACTTTCGACAGAGACGTACTGGAGATAATCCACTTTCGATAGAGACGTACTGGAGATAATCCATTTTCGATGGAGACATACTGGAGATAATCCACTTTCGATAGAGACGTACTGGAGATAGTCCACTTTCGTTGAGACGACCTGGAGATAATCCACGTTCGATAGAGACATAATCCACTTTCGATAGAGACGTACTGGAGATAATCCATTTTCGATAGAGACGTACTGGAGATAATCCACTTTCGATAGAGACGTGCTGGAGATAATCCACTTTCGATTGAGACGTACTAAAGATAATCCACTTTCGATGGAGACGTACTGGAGATAATCCACTTTCAATAGAGACATAATCCTCTTTCGATAGAGACGTACTGGAGATAATCCACTTTCGACAGAGACGTACTGGAGATAATCTACTTGCGATAGAGACGTACTGGAGATAATCCACTTTCGATAGAGACGTACTGAAGATAATCAACTTTCGATAGAGACGTTCCGGAGATAATCCACATTCGATAGAGACGTACTGGAGATAATACACTTTCGATAGAGACCTACTGATGATAATCCACTTTCGATAGAGACGTACTGGAGATAATCCACTTTCGATAGAAACGTACTGAAGATAATCCACTTTCGATAGAGACGTACTGGAGATAATCCACTTTTAATAGAGACGTACTGGAGATAATCCACTTTCGATAGAGACGTGCTGGAGATAATCCACTTTCGATTGAGACGTAGTAGAGATAATGAGATAATCCACTTTCGATAGAGACGTACTGGAGATAATCCACTTTCGATAGACACGTACTGAAGATAATCCACTTTCGATAGAGACGTACTGGAGATAATCCACTTATAATAGAGACGTACTGGAGATAATCTACTTTCGATAGAGACCTACTGGAGATAATCCACTTTCGATGGAGACGTACTAGAGATAATCCACTTTCGATAGAGACGTGCTGGAGATAATCCACTTTCGATAGAGACGTACTGGAGATATTCCACTTTTGATAGAGACATAATCCACTTTTGATAGAGACGTACTGCAAATAATCCACTTTCGATGGAGACGTACTGGATTTAATCCACTTTCCATAGATAGAGACGTACCGGAGATAATCCACTTTCGATAGAGACGTGCTGGAGATAATCCACTTTCGATTGAGACGTACTAGAGATAATCCACTTTCGATAGAGACGTACTGGAGATAATCCACTTTCGATAGAGACGTACTGGAGATAATCCACTTTCGATAGAGACGTACTGGAGATAATTCACTTTCGATAGAGACGTACTGGAGATAATCCACTTTCGATAGGGACGTACTGGAGATAATCCATTTTCGATGGAAACATACTGGAGAAAATCCACTTTCGATAGAGACGTACTGGAGATAATCCACTTTCGTTGAGACGACCTGGAGATAATCCACGTTCGACAGAGACATAATCCACTTTCGATAGAGACGTACTGGAGATAATCCATTTTCGACAGAGACGTACTGGAGATAAACCACTTTCGATAGAGACGTGCTGGAGATAATCCACTTTCGATTGAGACGTACTAGAGGTAATCCACTTTCGATAGAGACGTACTGGAGATAATCCACTTTCGATAGAAACGTACTGAAGATAATCCACTTTCGATAGAGACGTACTGGAGATAATCCACTTTTAATAGAGACGTACTGGAGATAATCTACTTTCGATAGAGACGTACTGGAGATAATCCACTTTCGATAGAGACGTACTAGAGATAATCCACTTTCGATAGAGACGTACTGGAGATAATCCACTTTTGATAGAGACGCACTGAAGATAATCCACGTTCGATAGAGACGGACTGGAGATAATCCACTTTCGATAGAGACGTACTGGAGATAATCCACTTTCCATAGAGACGTACTGGAGATAATCCACTTTCGATAGAGACGTACTGGATATAATCCACTTACGATAGAGACGTACTGGAGATAATCTACTTTCGATAGAGACGTACTGGAGATAATCCACTTTCGATAGAGACGTACTGAAGATAATCCACTTTCAATAGAGACGTTCTGGAGATAATCCACATTCGATAGAGACGTACTGGAGATAATACACTTTCGATAGAGACCTACTGGTGATAATCCACCTTCGATAGAGATGTAGTGGAGATAATCCACTTTCGATTGAGACGTAATCCACTTTTGATAGAGACGTACCGGAGATAATCCACTTTCGATAGAGACGTACTGGAGATAATCCACTTTCGTTAGAGACGTACTGGAAATAATCCACTTTCGATAGAGACATAATCCACTTTTGATAGAGACGTACTGGAGATAATCCACTTTAGATAGAGACGTACTGGAGATAATCGACTTTCGATAGAGACATAATCCATTTTTGATAGAGTCGTGCTGGAGATAATCCACTTTCGATAGAGACGAACTGCAGATAATCATCTCGTTTTACATCAAGGTTAGGATCCAGAAATTTAGAGAATATGAAATTGTTGATGATTTCATTGATTAAAGGTGGAAAATTATCACCCAGATTTTTTTTTTTATTTTGTGCCACCTTACTATCAAAACATCTAGATTTTACTCAAGTAAATAAGTAACAAAGTTGTAGAGGGAAGTACCAGATACATTCAGTGTTACTTATTTTTTTCTGCTCTTTCCAAATATGCAAACAAAATGTTAAAATATTGATATACAGGGTGTTGTTTGTAGAATATTTTAATTTATTATGTTAATCGACAGTACAGTGGATAAAGAAGATACGTACCAAAATTATAATAATTTATGGGGTGGTTCGTAAGTTATGATAAATTAAAAAATGGGCAATATTAATGAATCACCCTGTAAATTGGCATTTCCCAGTGAATCACCGTGTATAAGTGAAACTATTGTTAGGAAAGATCATCATTTTCATTGTGCTGTTAAATTTTGCTTCCTCTTAAAATGCAATGAATAAAAATATCACAAAATTCACCTTTTTGCTGCAGAACCCCATCTGCTTTAAACCAGCTTTGATACAACTTAACGATTTTTTCATCCCATTTAACGTATGCCTCTCTTAATATGGGACCGGACTGGCAATAAGTTTGTGGTCACCGTGTACACCAAAATCCAAATCCAACTGCAAAACGGATTCACGCATTAAGTGTACCTGCATTTTAAATGCAGGTTCGACCGAATTGCTGCCGGTATAAGCAGCACCCTCTTGCCAGCCAACAGCTTCGGGTGGAGGAGCTGGCAGGGGTGGGGCAATTCCTTGCCCCGGGAGTGAGAAATCGCTCCCAAAGGCGGACGAACCGACAGACTGGTCAACGGCATGGGAATGCGGAAAGTAACGGGAAACTACCGCATTAAAGGTCTCTAAGACATCCCTAGTATAATCATCATTATGACGGACAAAACTAAAAACGGCCCCGAGTATCGGCGTCCCTTAAATGGGACAGGGGTGCAAAGAATCTCCGAGTCCAGAATAAAGAAGAACAGTACACTACAGCACGAAAACTCAACGAAAAAGGTCAAACCAATAAGAATAGGCACGTGGAATGTGCGGAGTGCATATGAAGATGGAAAGATTCACAACATTGTGCAAGAAATGGATAGGATGAATGTGGGAATTATGGGAATAAGTGAGATGCGTTGGAGGGGCTCGGGATGTAATAAAGTACTTGATCACTGGATATACTTTGCAGGTAACGACGACAAACAACACCGAAATGGGGTAGCCATCATAGTAACCCGAGAAGTCAAAAGCTCAGTAAAAAATGTAATACTTCATTCAGACAGAGTCATAATGGTACAACTGGAAGCAAAGCCATTTAACATAAACATCGTACAGGTCTACTTTCCAACTACAGATAAGGATGACACAGAAGTAGAAGAACTGTATGAACAGATAGAACATGTCCTAAAATCAACCAAGAAAAACGAGGTCACACTGGTTATGGGAGATTTTAATGCTAAGGTGGGACAAGGAAAAGAATACAATATAGTCGGACCTTATGGACTTGGGTCACGGAATGATAGAGGGGACAGACTCGTCCAATTCTGTAGTGAAAAAGAACTTGTTATAACAAATACGTTTTATAAACTTCCCAAGAGGCGTCTATATACTTGGACATCACCAGCAAATACAACTCAAAAAGTAGTCAGAAACCAAATAGACTATATAACTATCAACCAGAGATTTCGAAACAGCACAACATCTGTAAAAACATATCCGGGAGCAGATGCAAACTCTGATCACAACCCCCTTGTGGCATCATTTAAGACTAGACTTAAAAAGATAAAAAAGAAACAGCAATCACCAGACCCAATCTACGACCTAAGAAAGGTGAGAGAAGACGTTGAACTCAGCACAGTTATAACCAACTCGATAACCAAAAGTTTCGAAACAATAAACACAGGAGACCTAAGCGTAGAGCAGGAATGGGAAAACATCAGAAACGTACTTGGTGCTATAATTAAAGAACATGTACCAAAAAAGAGACGGGAAAAACATAAAGAGTGGATGACAAGTGACATTTTAGAAATGATGAATGATAGAAGGAAGCTAAAAGGAAAAGACCAAGAAAAATACAAAGACCTAAATAAACAAATACGGAAAAAAATCAGGAACGCTAAGGAAGAACTGAAGAGAGCTGAATGTCTAGAAATAGAAGAACTACAAAGTAAACATGATCACTTCAATATGCATCGTAAGATAAAGGAGGCCGCGGGTACTGGAAGGAAAAGAGGACAAGGAAGACTTGTTGACAAAAGCGGAAATGAAATTAAGGACACCACAGAGAAAATATCAATGTGGAAAGACTATATCCACAAGCTTTTTGAAGATGCTCGTCCAGAGGATCATGGTATGAAGAACGCTCACACTGGACCTCAAATAACAAAGGAGGAGGTTAGAAATGCGATAAACACAGCAAAAAATGGCAAAGCGGTAGGCCCAGATAAAATCCCGGCAGAAATAATCAAACTTTTTAACGAAAATGCCATAAATAAGCTTACTCAACTATACAATGCAGTATATGATACCGGAAATATACCCGAAGAATGGCTCAAATCCACGTTTGTTACTGTTCCGAAAAAACCAACATCAAAGCAATGCGACGAATATCGTACTATAAGCATAATGAGTCACGCCCTTAAGATATTTCTCAAAATTATACATCGCCGTATATACCGACAATGCGAAGACCATATGGAAGAAACACAATTTGGCTTCAGGAATGCGTTGGGTACCAGGGAGGCACTATTTGCGCTTAATGTATTAATCCAGAGATGCAGAGATGTTAACTGCGATGTACACTTGTGCTTTATAGATTTCAGCAAAGCGTTCGATCGAGTAAAACATGAAGAATTGCTTAACATACTCAAGACCACCGGTGCTGACGACAAAAACATTCGCATAATAGCAAATCTCTACTGGCAACAGACGGCAGAAGTACGAGTGGAAGACCAAACCACGGGAAATATTCAAATTCGCAGAGGTGTGAGGCAGGGTTGTGTGCTATCGCCAACCCTATTTAATATATACTCAGAAGAAATATTTAAGGAGGCGCTGGATGGAGTAGAGGAAGGAATATCGATCAACGGCGAGATAATTAACAACATAAGGTATGCGGACGACTCTGTAATATTGGCGAGTACAGCTCAAGGACTTCAGTTGATGATGCATAAGATCAAAGCAGTCAGCGAGAAGTACGGAATCGATCTCAATCTCAAAAAGACCAAATACATGCTTGTCAGTAAAGATAATACATCACAGCGGACGATACTTCTCAACAACAGAACCATTGACCAAGTGGACAAATACACATATCTGGGTACATGCGTGAATAAACTCTGGGATCACTCCGTAGAAATCAAATGCAGGATAGAAAAAGCAAGAGCGGCATTTATCCAGATGAGAAATATTTTCAACAGCTCTGACTTGAGCCTGCAACTAAAGATCAGAATGTTGCGCTGCTACGTTTTCTCAACACTAATGTACGGCGTCGAATCCTGGACTCTATCAAAGGATACAGAGAAAAAACTGGAGGCCTTCGAACTATGGGCATATCGTCGTATCCTAAATATCTCATGGAAAGAACACATTAGTAATGAGGAGGTTCTGCAGAGAATGGGCAAGGAACGGGAGGTATTGGCCGCTGTGAAGATTGGGAAATTGGAGTATCTCGGGCACGTAATGAGGCATAGTGATAGGTACAGAATACTCCAACTGATTCTGGAAGGAAAGGTGATGGGAAGAAGAGGCCCGGGAAGACGCCGAATTTCATGGCTTAAAAATCTACGCCAGTGGTTTGGCATGACATCGCTGCAACTTTTTCGCAGTGCAGTGGACAAAGTGAAGATCGTGATGATGATCGCTAATATCCGGAACGGATGAAGCACGCCAAGAAGAAGATTCGAAGCACTACTCGTGAAATTCCCACCATTAAAAATTAATCTACGCTATGGGCGTTAGGATCGATGGGGTTGAACGACTCACGAATCACGTTATACTCATAAAATTTTCAATTTAGCCACGGAATATGATTATAAAATTAGAGGCCCGTCTGCGCTTGATTAAATTAGCTCTTTTGGGGCGGTAATTTTTAAAACTCATCCGCATTTCCGGCGGTACATAAAACTAAATTAATTCCTCCCTCCCCACACTAGCTTGCTTATACATGTGGCAATTCCGATGTTCTCTCTTGTAAAATCCTAGCAGGGAACCTCACGGAAACAGATAAAGAAATGTACGTGTCAAGCGACCGCTTCGGCTGCACTGGGGGTGGAATTCCCGATAACGATCGTGGGGCACGAGAACTTCATTTTATCGCGAAAGCGCTAAATGGAAAAGTACGCAATCATCGGCACGCGATTTATCACGCCCACAAATTAATATAAGCCCTGGCGTCTAAATTGGCGCACGATTTGTTTCTTCATTTAGAAGCGAGAGAATCGATCAGGATTAGAGGACAAGTCAGGATAGTTTGGGCCATCGGGACGGCGTAAATTGGTGTTAATCCCTACCTCATTTATAAGCTGTGAACAATGACAGCTTAATGCACGTTTAATGTAGATAGGCTCCAAACAATATATTATGGATTATACATATATTGTAACCGAATAATAATTCTAATATTTTTGTACTCAATTTTTACATTTTTAAATATGTACTGCTATTTTGCTTAATTATTTTGCTTAATCCACTTTATGCAAGACAATGCCAAACCTCACACAGCTAATATTGTCACAACTGCGTTGAGAGATGCAAATATCCAATGTTTGGAGTGCCCTTCCAAAAGCTCTGACCTCAATCCTATTGAGCATCTCAGGGATCAATTCGGCAAAAACAATAAAAACGTACCGAGACCGTCAGCAACTCTTGATGAGCTCTTTAATATGCTTGTTCAAGAATGGGAACAGATAGCCCAAGAGAGACATAATAAGGTGACATAATAACAGAACTCAAGGGTATCACGGAAGTCTGGAAAATGTACTGCCAGAAACTGTTTGCAAATGCCAGCCCATCAGATAACTATGCCACAATAATAACAGAAGAAAGGGAACCGAGCGTACTCAAGTCGGAAGTAATAAGAGCTATAAAGAAGCTTAATAATGGAAAATCGACCGGAACTGATGAAATAACAGCTGAAGTGATAAAGGCAATGGGAGACATAGGCGTGGATATACTACACAAACTGTGCGAAAAAATATGGGAAGCGGGAAAATGGCCAGAGGACTGGTCCGAATCAATATTTATACCAATATATAAGAAAGGCTCGCCTACAGAATGTAGCAACTATAGAACAGTGGCATTGATATCTCATACCAGTAAAATTCTTCTTACCATACTTAATGAGAGATTAAAGTGGTTCCTGCTCCCGCAAATATCGGACGAACAGACAGGGTTCATTCCAGGAAAAGGAACCAGAGAGCAGATACTGAACATCCGTCAGTTAATAGAAAAAGCACGCGAGTTTAATGTGACTATGTACTTATGCTTTATCGACTACTCGAAAGCATTTGACTGTGTTCAGTGGGAGGCTCTTTGGCAAATTCTCAAGGAAATGGGAACACCCTATCATTTAATACAGCTTGTACGCAGTTTGTATGAAAATAACACCGCAAAAATAAGAGTAGAGCAAACATACTCGGGCAATTTTGAAGTAAAATCTGGAGTCAGGCAGGGCTGTATTATCTCACCTATGCTTTTTAATATATACAGCGAATATGTGATGCGAAAGGTCTTAGAGGATTGGGAAGGAGGGGTCGCAGTAGGGGGAAGGCGTATAAGCAACTTAAGATACGCAGACGACACACTCATTATTGCATCGAATCAATTGGAGCTAGAAGCTATCATGGCAAAAGTTACAAATATAAGTAACCATTATGGGCTTAAACTTAACCACTCAAAAACCCAAGTCATGATAGTCGATCGAGCTAATAACAACTCCACTCACATTCGGCAAGTGGCAGGTTTCGAGGTTGTTGATAAGTTCATTTACCTGGGATCAATCATTACCAATGGTGGAGGAAGCGAAGCCGAAATAAGACGTCGGCTAGCAATTGCCAGAACCGCAACAACTAAACTGAGCCGAGTGTGGAAAGATAGCGCAATATCAAAAGCGACTAAACTGAAATTGGCGCAAACACTAATCTTCCCAATCGCAACCTATGCAGCCGAAACCTGGACCATGAAGCAGGCTGACCGCAAAAAAGTCGACTCTTTTGAGATGTGGGTATACAGGAAGATGCTTAAAATACAATGGACCGAACACCGAACAAACGTATCAATCTTAAATGAACTACGAATTACTACCAGATTGTCCAAAAGAGTGAACCAAAAATACCTACAATACTTCGGCCACATATCAAGACGAACTGACGGAATGGAGAAGCTCATGGTGCAGGGAAAGGTTAACGGAAAAAGATCAAGAGGAAGGTCACCATCACGATGGATTGACCAAATGCAGCCGCTTGTTGGACAAGGTCTACATGGGGCCACGTCAATGGCACAGGATCGGGAGACATGGAGGCATACCGTGCAAAGGGCCACAACATAATGCCACCAAACCCTTCTTAGGGTAGCTGGACTGAGAAGAAGAAGCCCAAGAGAGAATATGAACCTTAATCTTAAGCATGCCGAGGAGATTTAAAGCTTGTAGTGCTGCAAGAGGAGGGCATGCACACTATTAATAATGTTACTTTTTATTACAAATTAGGATTTCAGTTCATAAGAAGACCATTGGTATTTAAGTCTAATTTCTAGCTTTACTTCTACAAGTACGTAAAAGTATAGTTTGTTAATTTTAATAGCTCTTAAGTCAACTGAACTGTGAGTAAACACTTGGATTTATATATTTATTTGTTTCATTAAATTTCGTTATCAGGTTTTAAATTTATTTTGAATTGCACTATTGGTCCCTTAATTTTGTCCGGAAGTGACAAACAAAAATGCAACCATTAAATGCATAATATATCAATTATCACCAGCTCCATCTTTATTTGGATTTTACTTGACGACATCCATACATCCATACATCTATTACAAAAAGTTTCAAATGAACTGTGCTCATTTGATTATCTGAACACTTTAGAATATCTATTATTATTATTACTATATTTCAGAAAACCAAACAACATAGGCATGAATTTACATGCGTCTTGCGAGATAGACTAAATTTACAAAAGATTCGGCCGTAAATTAGTTGTTTTTTAAATTTATTTTTATATTCACAATGTAGATTGCAAATTATATGAAATTATCGAGGTGTTATCCACAATGTTCAGGAATCAAAATTATTATTTTGCGTGGTTCTTTATAAAGATTACCTTTGGAACGTTTTGTTTTGGAAAAAAGTAAAACTAAAATTTGGATGTTTTGTTAAGTCCTCCACATTAAAGTAGATCTATATGTGGAACACATTGTATTTTGATTTTGATGGATTTACTGAATTTTTGTATTTGCATACTATCAGAATCATTATGTTTACTTCCCCATCATTATCTAAATGGCTTAATGTGACACTTATCAATAACTTGCATTATTATTTCTTTATTTAATTCTGTTATGAAAACCCAAACTTTACTTTTTTTTTCGAACGTTATGAAACGTTAAATTATTCATAACTGTCATGCATTCAGTTATGTAAAGTAGTTAT
This sequence comes from Othius punctulatus, assembly GCA_951805005.1. Taxonomy (NCBI): domain Eukaryota; kingdom Metazoa; phylum Arthropoda; class Insecta; order Coleoptera; family Staphylinidae; genus Othius; species Othius punctulatus. The sequence goes on from OX638141.1 coordinate 57,611,868, forward strand.
GTAAAAACATTACATAACTGTCCATGTTTAAAGCGAAATAAGGAAAGAAGGTAAGATATGACCATAGAATTTTAAGATTTATTAACATTAAACACAAAATTATTACAAACATAATTTCTTGAGTGGATTCCCGATTCTACAGAAATATTTTCTTGCATTTCTTACCTAATGTCTCAAAATATGCCAACATTACCTTTTCATTGATGGTTTTTATGGTTTTTACTTTTTTAAGTTCGCACCATGCTTCAAACTTTTTGCAGGCCATGACGAATCTAGTCCTAGATTTATCAGGTATTAAGCTACCCATGGCAGCATTCGCGGAGTTTTCAACATAGGAATTTAGTTCAGAATCGCTATTTGATTGAGGACATGTTCTTAGTTTTAGTTTGTTAACAAATTTGTTTATGCCAGTGCAATCATGTTTCCATAGAAACGATAGGTATAAGGTGATCTCATTTTGTATTTTGTGATGTAGTAAGGGACGTTCTTATTCAAATAGTAGATTAAATAATTGTGACGGAATTAAATAAAGTTTTGAACCTAATACGTTATGAAATATGCGATATTATTTGACTCGTGTAATTTGCAAAACTCGCTTCGCTCGTTTTGGCATATATTACACACGTCAAACAATATCGGACTTTTTATAACTGGTTACGTAAATTAATATTTTATTAATATTTTTATAAATATTTGATAAAATATAAATTTTGGGTAGGTATACATTTTTTTACTTAATTCTATTGTGTTTGCAACTTTGTTACTTAAACCAGCTTCGTTATCGGAGTACACATCCACATATCAAAGTTTTTGTTTTTTTTATTGTGCTACAAAGTTAATTAAACTGATATGTATAAACTGAATCACAGGGGAAATGATTAAGAACATATGAGGTGAGGGCAGAAGGCGATTACATTCGTTCATTAACAGAGTATGGAGAGAAGAGCAAATACTAAGAGAGTGGACAATGCGAATGATAGTGCCAATCTTCAAGGCCGGGTATAAAACAGAGTGTAAAAATTATAGAGGCATTACACTAATAGGAACGACAATGAAGATGTTCGAGAACAGAAGCGAATTAGAAAAACAGTAGAAACCAAACTGTCCGAAGCACAGAGCGGATTCAGAGCTGGGATAGGTGTGCATGACCAGATATTTACTCTGAAAACCATAATTAATAGGACTTTGGAAAAGCAGAATAGTTTACACATTACGTTTTTAGACATGGAAAGGGCCTTTGATAGAGTTCCCCACGATAGAATCTGGGAGGGTTTACGAAAGATGGAAGTACCTGAAAAACTAGTTAAAGTAAGCCAAATCATATATAAGGAAACAAGAAATGTTGTCATAACAAGAAATATAAAATCTAATGAGTTCATAACAAAGCAGGGAGTAAGGCAGGGAGGTAGTTTAAGCCCCTTGCTATTCATAGTTTATATGGACCAAACAATAAAAGACGCCTGCAAGGAAACAAAACCAGCAAACATCGAATATAGAAATCTAAGAAGAGTGCAAATACACAATGCGCGTTTGCCGATAACCTAGCAATAATGGCAAACAATCAAGATGAACTGAAGAAGAACCTAGAAATATGGAATCGGACACTGAAAAAATACGGAATGCGAATAAATCTGAAGAAAACAAATATATGACAATATGAAGAGAACCTATACAGATGGACATAAAGATAGAAAACACACCGATAGAGCAAGTTAAAGAATACAAATACCTAGGGGTCATCTTAAATGACAAAGGACAACAAGAAACGGACATTAATAACCGAATTAGCAGTGCCAATAAACTATTCTACACTCTAAGCAAATACATAACAGGGAAGAAGGAAATAAAGAAAAAAACGAAAATTAAAGTGTACAAGTCAGTCTTCAGGCTAGTCCTAACATATGGAAGTGAGACGTGGGTACTCAATGAGAAACAAAGAAGCAAGATACGAGCGGTAGAAATAAAATACCTTAGAAGAGTATATGGATTCACCCTAAGAGACAGAATCAGAAGCGAGAAAATCAGGAAAGAACTAGATATTAAGAGCATAGAGGAGTACATAGAAGAAAGACAGCTAGGATGGTGGGAGCACATGCACATAATGAGGGCAACTACACAAGCAAGAGAAGTGTGGAACGCGAAAATGCAAGGAAGAAGAAGAAGAGGACGACCAGCGAGAACTTGGAAAGACGCGGTAGAAAATACTCAGAAAAAAGGACACCTGGAGACAAGAAACGTTCCAGATGACAAGAGACAGAAAGACGTGGAAGCAATTCATAAAACAGTGAAACAACATGAAATATTATTATATTATATTATAGAAATACACATTATGTTACATGGCTACGCCCAGCATGCCTACACATGCCTACACATCCGCATATCAAAGTTTTTGTTTTTTTTTGTGCTAGAAAGTAAATTAAACTGATATGTATAATCTTGATTCAGCAGATGTATCAGCTTTTATTTTTTTCTTACAATAGTTTAGTGTGCCTCTGATTATATGCCACCAAAGGACTGTTTTTTGTTTGTTTGTTGACTCCTTGTAGTTTGCAAGAAATATCACATGTTGATTTTTCAACATGCGAATAACTTTGTGAATACAAATAACTCAAAGACTCAAAGACTCAACGAATCTGAGTGCGAGAGTGCGAGTGACAGTATGAATACTGTTAGATTCAGAAAACGCATCCTACTAACGCCATTTATGTGCCTGGTGTAACATTGAATTTTGAAAAGAGTTACAGAATATGTAAGCCAAATTTTAATACTGTTTTAAAATTATGTTTATGAAATTCCAATAAATTGTACTTATTGTTAGTGCCTTGGGCCTGTTTAAGTCGTATTAATTCAATCATCATTCATCAATAAATCGATCATCCTAAAGTTAACAGTATTTTTTTTTTCATTCATATACTAAGTTAAATATGTAACGACCAGAGGAACTGATTTTTCTGTCTATAAAGTAGCTTAAAAAATAATGTGCAGACTTTTCTGAAAAATTAGGTATGGTACTTGCTGTAGTGCTATTTATACTTCTGCTATCAAATTAAAATAAATATTTTATGGTATAGGTTAAATTATAATTTGTGGTTACATTAAATAGCAATATTTTGGAAGAAACGTTCATTTAAACTTTTCTTGTATTTTAAGTTTTGAGTAAGATGTGGACAGATTATTAACTAATTTACAAAAATGTAAATTTTACCAAAAATAACTGGGTCGTTTAGCCAATTCATATGGATGTAATTAGCAGTACACTATCTGTTTCCTCAACTTTCAGCAGATATTATTGTTACAGTCAAAAAATCTACAGTTAATGATGACGAAAATCACGCGCAGTTAAATGGATTATACAATTTTGTAAAGAACGGCCAACACACACAATCCCTCCATAAATATTACATCCACTTTGGGACTCGGGGCGAGTTTCCTGCACAAAGAAATGCTTATTCTTTGTCACCGTCTCACATTGTAAATACGATCCTCGCGCCGCGGCTCTGCAAATTACTTCCGCGTTCCTCGGGGGGAGCTTAATTCAAATGTAAGGCCCGACGCGTCCCACATTCCCACCGTTCATCATCCCACAAATTGCGCCTGTAGATCACTCCCAGAATTCCTGCACATCCAGCACACCGGAAATCACGAAAGTGGCGCGGACAATCGCTCGTACGAGAATCGCTCGGCCGCTGTAAAATTCACGAATTTGCTCGTTTCTTTAAAGGTGGATTACTTTGGGGATCTGGTTTATGAGCAGCCCGGATTTATCCCTGATAAATTGCGGGCGCCGGATCCCCTGGAATATTTAGTTAGGGTTGAGGGGGCTGCTATTCTGTTGCTCGTTTTCTTGAAGGTTTTATCTTATCGCGCCGACGCATGTTCGAGGGTCGTGAATCATCTCAGGGAGGAATCAGCGATTTTACGCAATATTTTCCGAGGCACAATGAAATGATAACCGCAGTTTTCATAACCCTCTAACTAAGTGGGGCTGCAATTAAAATGACGATAAATGGTTCATTCTTGTTTGGTAAATATTGTAGTGTGACATCGAAGAAATAATAATAATTGAAGCATTTAGTTATATTACATTTTTAATGGCATTTATATTTATATCTAAATATATATATATATATATATATATTATACTGTGGGCATACAAAAAAAAGGGATAAATAGTCAAAATTTGTCAAAAATGCGCCGAAATGACCAGATACCAGAGAAAAAATTCTATCACGGTTTACTGGAATGTTAATAAAAACTTTGCAAAAACAATAAATATTTTACGCTCTCCTGTACAATTTCATTTCGTAACCTCACTCTTGCACGCAAAGTCTCAAAAAAATTTGATTAGTTTTTATTACATCTCAAAATTTACATTTTACTATTTCCTCCAAGTCGTATTACATTTTTCATTGATATTTGAATTTCCGTATGAACAGGCAAAAGATAGTGGTGTTTACAGGAGGGAGGGTTGAACTCAAATTAAATCTATTATTTAGGGGCTTCATGAATCGATAATGTATAATTCCCTCGGTTTCGTGTTTTTCCCCTAAAATTGCCCGTAAACACTGGAATTACTCAATATTATAATAAATATGTAATAGTCAATTCTAAAATTGGGATCACTCCTCGCCATGCATTTATAATGTTTCATTGGCACGTTATATTAATGTAAAAAACTAACGACTGCACTAGAATAATAATTATTTTATCATGACCATGCTTTAATAACATTATATTTAGCCCAGTATTGATTTCTGTTAGTGCAGTCTTATAAGGTCTACATCGGCTACAAAATGAAACAAAATGAAATGTAATAATGTAAAAACAACTTATTATATTTCAAATACAGAATTGTGTAGTTCAAATATAGTAAGACTCTTACTTTATATATAAATTTGGATAACTACTTAGGAACGATCGAAGCTATCCATCCGGATGAGTATCATACACTTCTCCTTCCGAATTTGATTAATGACTTTTAGTCTTATACCAAACTTCTCAAAACGTTTGTGTATGGTAATTAATATGAGTCAACCAATCAATAGGCATAGATTCAGTTCTCTGGACAATATTCAAATATTTTAATGCCTCCATGAATTGTCTTCCCCTTAGCAAATTCCAAGAACCAACATTTAATGCCTTAAAATATACAGTATGTCCCCGTATTGAGTTTACAAGAGGGATTTTTTATTAATTTTTACTTTTAAGTAGAAATGTTATAGGAATTAAAATTCCTGCTTGATCTGCTATACAGGGTGTTGGGTAAATAAAAATAAATTGAATCTAATTTTGACACTTTAGAAAAATAACATAATTTAAACAATCCCCCATCATTTTCTTCGCACAGTTCAAGCTTTGGTGTCTAACACATGATAACTGTTTTGTTTTTTCTTCAATAGTTATCGATACAAATGCCTCTTGTAAGTGATTTTTTGAATTTTTAGTATTATTTTCTGCATTTGGGGGAATGTTTGAATGATTATATTTTTCTATAATGTTGTTAGATGTAATTTTAAATTCTTTTTGCAAATAGTAAATAAATAAGTGTCAAAATAAGATTTACATATTTTGATTTTGCCAACACCCTGTATAAATAAATAAAAGTTTCAATAACAGAACTGGTTGTTTTAGACCAAGCAGGATTTATAATTCTTATAACATTTTTACTTAAAAGTAAAAATTAAGAAAAATTTCCTCTTGTAAACTCAATCCGGGGACATACTGTATCGAAAGTTCTTAATTTGTACGATTTTTATTAGTTGTCTGGATTTTTGTTTAACTCTAAAGGTAAAAACGATTTTAAAAACATCGTAATATGGTTTATAATAATAATTTCCTGAATCTAAGAATCTTTTATATTGCATGTTACATATATTAAAAAAATAATCGCAATAAGGCCAATGATCGATGGCTTAACTAACAGACAAAAAAATTCAGGAATTGTCATAAAAAAATAAGTGATACTAATTGAGACACCCGAAGTTTTCCCTATTTTAATAATGAGATTTCCCAATAGGTAAGGTAATAAGCAGTAATTTGCCGCTGTAAGTTTGACAGACGTAAATTACGCGAAATTTAAAATTCCACCTTCCGATAAGACACAGTTTAGGAATCAACAAGGAATAAATTGTATTTTTTTCTCCCAACCGGGAATAAACTGACACCTTATATATCTGACAATCGACACATACTACACTACTTTAATCCCAGAGGGAATAAAATATCCAGTTTCCCTAGGAGATAAAGTGAACCATGTGTAGTTTTTTTTTTTTTTTTGTAATAGTAATAGTTACATTAGACGAATTCACAATATTTACTTACAATCATCTGATATCTTGGAGGTTCAATGTTACTTCAGATAATGAGTGCGAGGCGTGGGATGTGTGTGATTGTGGGTGATAGTCAGCTTTTGAATACAACAGACATCAATTTATTTGACATTAAAATATTTGTCAAGATGGCAGCTGCCACAGCTGTCGCTACGAGAATTTTCAACTAGCGTTTGAACGTATCAAACTTAAAATCGAAATTAATGTGTAAACTTAACTGTCGGTAAAAAAATTGTGTATACAATTCGGGAATAAATCTCAATAATCCATCAGCCGAATATGCCTTCGCTTCCTGACGGTGTCTCAGGCATAACTTTAATACCTTTGTTTATTACCTTAATGCATAAATAACTATTATCTACGACTAATTTATAATGTAAGTATTATACTTGAGGTTTTTGCAGTATAATGCTATATATTATTCCCTTACGGAATAATGACTAGGAATTAATAGTCCTTATTCCCTCTTGCACTCCAATTACAGAGTTTCTCAAATTAAATAATACCATGGAATCAAAATACACAAACTCAAAAGTATCACTGTCAAACGCGTGGTATTTATGTATTTACAGCAACAACATCTACCTTGATACAGGAAACATCTAAAGCCATTTACAATAAAACGTACACAACCTTTAACGAATGGCGTCTTCGAAAGAACGCAAACTTATTTTCCGAAAACGTTCTACTAGCCTATTAGGTCGTAGATAAAGTAAAGTATACTACTCGCAATAATGGCTATTATTACCTCGGAATGTTACCCCTCGCCGCTTACGAGGTTCTTACGAACTCATGTCAAAAACTCTTTAATTACAGAAATTCATTTATTTTTTTTAAGCAATTTTTGGTGTTGACGGTTAGCATAACTAGTTAACTATGAATTCATTAAAATTTTATACTCTTTAACTACTGCTCTTGCATTTCCTTTGCAGTATTTGTACATAAAATGTATATCTGCATTCTCTTCATCTATAAACATCTTGATGTGCATTAAACAATAAATCACAGAAAATTGCCCTTGATATACCACAGAACACTAAATTTATAACATTTACTAAATTACATTAATTAAAAAAACTATAAATTCAACATAAGTAGATTTAATTTACGTGAAATGAATAATCAACCTCAAAATTACTTAAAACAAAAAATGCTAGTATTTCTGTAATTAAAGAGTTTTTGATATTGGGACATAATTGTCATAAAATGATCTCAGAATGACACCCTATACGTATGGCACCCTATACAGGGTCCTGCAACAGTGCATCGGGCTTTCCTAGCGCGTTTCCCGTGAGAGATAGAAATAAATGTTTCGTACAAAAAGTTATTGGTTTAAAAATATTTATTCCGTATTATTTTCAAATATACAGGGTGTCCCAATTTTTCGTAATAACAAAATCAAACATTTTTTTAAATAGAACACCCTGTATTTATTCAAGTTTTCTGATGACATATTTCCACCTCTACAATGTTGTCTATTTAGTTTTGGATTATGTTACAGTGTTACCAACTTACAATTTTTTTTTTCAAAATATCATGCGTAAGCAAGGTCAACTTTAAAAAGTCGTAACGACCTCATTTTTTTAAGGTAAGAATAAGTTTTAGCAATAGTCGCAGTGTGGTTAATAAGAAACCTTTTTGTAATGAAAAATTTGAATTTAGTAATACAGGGTGTCCAGAAAAAAATTCCAAACATTGGAAATTTCAAAGCGGTATAACCCTTTTTTTTAAACGGAACGCCCATATTTTATGTCATTATTCGGTAGGTCTTTTTCTTCTCTTTAATTTGATGGTGCATATATTATGTCTGAACCCTATAGTTGTTGAGATATTCAATATTTTTCACAAAAGTAACCATTTAAATGGGAGATGAACAAAAACATTTTGAACATTGCTGTAGGATCGTTTCTCTTTTGTATTAATATTTTTGTTATCTCTCATGGTTTTGGAATAAAATAATTTTTCGTATTGCAGAAGTACTATCTACTATTTTAAAATTTTCGTTCATCTCACATTGATTCTTAATTGCATTTTGACTAGTTGCTGAAAATCGTAATGAAATCGTATTAAAACGCATTAAGCTTACATGGAGTTAGTTTGAGATTAGTTCTTCGAAAACTTGTTTGAAACGCTGCAACCCCCTGATACTCAACTTGTTTACATTAAAAGTCAGAAGTTCTAGGTTTCCTTGAATAATGAAATATTCAGGGTGTTCAATTCATGTGAGCTTATCATTAATATAATGTTGGACAAGTTTGCAACTAATATAACGGGATAACGAGGGAGTTTTTATCATCATCATCAGTGGTTCTACAACCCTATAGCAGGTACTCGACCTTCGCTAGCTTATTTCGCCATACGTCCCTCTCTTTAGCCAGAGTCATCCAATTACGGATTCCAATTCTTCGTGCGTTTTTATAACACTACGTAAATTTACTATGCTTGCATAATTAATATGACACTTAGCAAAATAACTTAAATAGCTGAAATAATAAATACTTAATATATAGCAATAGATATAGATATCCATTTAGATATACAAATAATATTTTTTTATTTAATCTTTATATGAGCTAACTGGCTGAATATAAAAGGTGGGATACAAAAGACTTAAAATAAATACAGAAGATAAAATATAAAACCGTCCCAAAACCGACCAAAGTCCGGAATTACAAGAAAGAAAAGATACTAAGTACATGAAGTTCAAAGGCACAAACAAAAGACTTAAGATAAATTATGATCCAAGAAGATACATGAAGGTAAAGCTTCATTTAGTAATTTAAGTTGGCATAACATTACTCATTGGTCCATCTTTGATCAGATTGTAATAATTATAGTAAAATACCATTAAGTGTTTTGCATAATAAAAAAAAGAAGATACATAAGTATACAAAAATTTAGAGAAGGTTTATTTAAAGCTAGTCAAAAGTATAACTATCAGACTGAAAAAAACAATCTAAAGCCAATCTAAGAAGCAGAAAAATATAACCTCTCATAATTATGTTCTTTTTGACTTGTGAATTAAATATTACATTAATAGTTAAAAAGGAGAACTAGCAAGACTTAAAACTGCAAAAGAATAGATATGTTAGCGAACAGAGAGTAGTTAGTGGTAGTGGTGGTATAGACAAAACTAGCAGGCACTAAATTCAATTTAAAATACAGATATAAAAAGGTCACATCTCAGGCATCTGATACGTCTAAGGTCTAGTGGCCACTAAGGTCCAGTTGTACAATATATTCATAAAAAAAGTCCATCAGTGGTGGCTGTGGAAATTCAAACGTGTGACTTGTTTCAGATTTTCCGGAAACAGTCGACATTTTCGCATTGACAGACAGCTCAATGCATTAGATTTGAATTTTATGAATATGAATCAAGTCACGGACTTTCTTTTATGTTTCCACAGCCACCCCTAGTGGACTTGTCTGGTAATGAACATATGGTACAATTGTGTATTCACTTTGATCCTGGATCAGTTTCTATGGATACCATTGTACTAACAATAGTATCCTACAATTGTAACAATTGTAAGTAAGTAATAATTTTCATAAAATTAATTTTCAAAGACGGCCTTCATTTATCAAAGTAACTACCTATAGCAAACCTTGTATCGCTATAAAGAGAAAAAAATGTCGTTTTTAAAAATATCTAAGCAAACTATGACTGCCACCTAAAATACACTGCTCAACAAAATTAAAGTTTTGCGGAACTTGGATAAACTATGCGGAATTAATGAATACTGATTAATCTTAATTCATATTTATTTAAACAGAAAAGAGGTATTTTAAAACAATGTGCTGAAAATAAACAACAAAAAAATCCAAAAACCCAAAAATTAACAAAAAGGAAAAACATTGAAATGTAATTCTACAACGTTATTTAAGAAATTAATAACGTGTGTGGCCTCCACGCGCTTGAATGACAGCCGCACACTTTCGAGGGTGTTTGCAATCAGAGTTTGGATGTATTGTTGAGGTATGTTGTCCCATTCTTCAAGAGGAGCGTCGAACAGTTGTTGATGGTCAAGTGGGGGCTCTGGGTGGTTCTGGGATCAAGATAATCCCATAAGTGCTCAATGGGATTGAGGTCTGAACTAAGAGCTGGCCAACTGAGGACCAGGATATTATGGTCTCGCAAAAACATTGTAACCTGGAGAGACACATAAGGTCTTCCATTATCGTGTTGGAGGCAAAACAGAGGTTCAATTCCAGCAACAGCAGGTAAAACATGTTCGCTAAGGATGTCGCCAATATAGCAAACAGCATTCATCGTTCCCTTCACAAGAACAAAGTCGGTATGATTGTCGTACGTTATACCTGCCCATACCATATCTGATCCAGAACCAAATTTGTCAATTTCCTGAACAGCCAGTTTTCGCCCTTGTCCTGGCCTTCTCTTACATCGTTCAATCTCTTGATGCCTGTGCCATACCCGGCATACCACGGAGGTACTTACGTTTAACATTCTTGCAACATCGTCCATTGATCGTCCATCTTGGAGTAAAGCAACAGCCTGTGGCACTTCTACCTCGCTCAAATCCCTCATCTTGGATGTATGGGCTTGATACCGATTTTAGAATGACATGTTGACTATATTACTATGGTTATTAATATTTTTCAGTCATTCTCAAAGCACTTGGTTATTAGTGGAAATTCATTTTTAGGCAATATGAGGTGTTATAAGTGTTACGTACTGATAAAAATAGACCTGTAACGGTCAAATCCATCTTTTAATTATTATCAATAGCAAACAATACTTATACCGTCTACTATAAAAACAATTAACCGTTTTTAACCCTTTTTTATAGGTGGTCCCCTAATTTTGTTGAGCAGTGTAATTTAAGTTTTTATTATAACTGAAAAACTGTGGTATTTTTTCAAAAAACAAAGCATATCTTGCATGTCTTGCATGCATCTCTATGTTTTGTGGTTTTTGAGATCCTAATGTTTAAAATGAAAAAAAACTCACCCAGTATATGGAACAACTATTGCCATGAGCTATATATTCTATCTGAGTGGCCAAACAAAATATTTAAAACAACAGAAATTTACTTCTATCAAATAATTTTCATATTACATAATTATTTAAAGGAATATTGATCATTAAGTCAGAAAATTCTAAACATAACAGCAATCTGACAGAAAATTTGATTAATACAACTTCCGGCTGTTTCATTTGTGACAGACACATTTTAAATACAGGCACACAATAGTTGATCCATACATAATTTACCGATGTTAATTTTACTATGTCTGGTAGTCACGGAGACACACTGTATACTACTGTCACACATGTAAAAATATCAAACATATCAAATGATTATTTTAGACAATCATTATGATCGTAGATAAAATGAGGTTATCAGAGCCTAACGCATACAACGCTAATATTCCAAAATAATTATTTTTGAAATCTACAGTGCACTTCCTTGTAAATTGATGCATTTGCAAAATATATATATAAAAACTAACCAATGGTCAAAAGTGTCAAAAATACTTAACTATCGTACTAATCAAAAATAGTGTGAGGTTCAAGAAATCACATTTATCTCCATTGGGTGCGTAGCTGGGTTGGGCCACTATTGCTCTCATGGCTTCAAATTTTGTAACATATCTACATGTGTAAAAAGTTGTTTATTCAATTCATCGCTATTTAAGCACTCGCTCGTACCTCCGACGACCTTTACTAGCCACTCAATGATAAACACCGACTTTTTAACTTTTTACACTTTCATCTTAAATAACTAGTAATGCAGTATTGAAGTAGTTACATATGTTTTGACACTCGGCCTTTATCAGGGATTAGTTATCCATTTTTGTATTGTATCAGCTGCTACATATATTTCGATACTCAATGTGTTAGTCAGGGATTATTCATATGGCCGATGATAACAATGTGTATAGATATCGAAATATAAGCATCAGTTTCTAAAATTAAAGTAATTGCACTCAAACGTTCAAATAGAATATAAACATGTACCGCCGAATCAATCCAAAATAAAACTAGAATAAAATATTATATCAAAAATATTCTTAGTTATTTTAAATTATTCAATTCAATATAGGACGATAACATACTAACCATTTAAATATTCGTTAATAGGAAAATGCCATTAACAAAATATTGTAAACAACTAAAAATCAATAACCACTCCGCATTAAAAATATAACATGCAAATCATCAATACGTGAATGCATGTGCATTTGTAAAACATTGCAAAGTGTACACATTTTAAAACAACTAAGTGAGACATTTTAGTGGTATTTTAAAAATGTAATCTGCTCTAGTATTGACCTGTATTGGCCCAAGATTGCACAAATGAAGCATTGTGCTCGCTTTATTAGCTGAATTAATTTCACATGATTGCACGCAGTTGACAATGTGGCTATAATGTAAACAAATTATGGCCCACCTGGACGAGCCACCGAAATCGCCCGCTTTCAACCCTTAATTAAAATTAACGCGCCACCGTGTCAGTAATGAAATTGCGGTGTTTGCACAACCGCGAAATGGGCTTGATGAGATTGAATCGAGGCGATTATGAGTTGAAAAACCGTGGCCGGTATGCAAGTTATAAGTAAGGGTCGCTTGCACCCCTAGGAGAACAGGTGTTTGCGTGTTTGGTGCTCTTAAGCGACTCATAAATTATGCAAAACGACGTCCGGCTATTGTACGCTTCCGTATGTTCCATTATTTCATCGTGATAGCGCACGTCCCGGCGCCTCCACCGAAACTGAAAGTGGCGCGTCCCGGAAACGCGCGCTCGCACGGCCATAAATCAAAATCACTTCTTTCACTTTGTCACTTGCCTTTCTTTGACCTCCTTCCGAGGAGCCTGTCCGTTCTGGCGGTGCGGGAAAAGCGCGCTCCGATCTCTGCGGCTGTCTCTCCTCTCCTCGCAAACTCACATCCTCGCGCGATTCTCACTAACACGCGATCACTAGGTGGTGGTATCCTTCTTTACCACGGTTTGCTCAACTTGTCACTTGCGACGGAAGTCGTGTCCTCACACGGCGCCGGTTGCTGCGGTCTCTGGACGCTGCCAACGCGTGGCGTTCTGATTTCGTATTGTTATCACGACACGGAAAACTCGGCGGTGGCGCCTGCGTGGGGGTTTCCCCGCCGGAAAATCCATATTGATCGGCGGCGTCGCAACGACGGCGCTGTTCAGGGGAAGCCGGGGCGCGGGGGATGCACACGGAGGCGCGCGTCGCGTTTCCTAAGAGATCGTCGCCTGGATACCGGAATTTGGTGTAGGTCGGGCGGATGTTTGAAATTTTATACGTTTATTTTATTTTATTTTTTGCACGGATATAGAACAATCTCGAGAGCATTGTAATGATGAAAACACTACTGTAGTATTGTTAACGTAGAGTCGTTAATGTGCACAATGTCGGTAGTATACATACACATACCTATAGTCTGTAGGTGTAGCAATGTAGCAATCGTACCTTCAATTGGCGGTAAAAAAGGAGCCCTTGAGTTATTTTTTTTCCGGGCATCACAACGCCTGTGCATAATATTGGTTATTAGTATAAATAAAGCGCTTGGTTAAGTTTCACAATTTTTTAACAGAAAAACTCTACAATTGTTTTGGTCTCACGACCATTACCAAGAGACAAGTAAGACAAAATACAAATTCATGAAATACGCTATATACAGTGTGCGTATACAGGGTTATTCAATTTCGAATACCACTATGGGGATATCGGAAACGGTAAGAGATACGAAGTCGGTTAAATTTCAGGTCATCAAATTTAAATTTTTAAATACGGACCTGCAATTTTTATTTTTTATTTGAGTTATACTCGTCTATACTGTTACAATGTTGTGTAACACTTGAGGTTTTAATAACATTTTAATATGAAATTTAATCAAAATCTACAATTAGCACTAAACTGGATTTAAAAAATAAAAATATAAACTAGAGTGCCATGAAATCAGTTTAAAATTGGAAACATTGTTACAAAACAATAAAACTGGACATCTTTTCCTGTCAGATATGCTTAGTTACTTCTTAAATATGTTTTATAACGAACACAAAACAGATATGTTGAGAATTTATTGTCATTGTAAGAGAAACTCTGCTCGAGCAAGTGAAAACTATTTAAAAGTGTATCCCGAAAGACCCCAGCCAACCCAAACTTTGTTTAAAAAAATGTATTACAATTTAGGGCAGTATGGATCTTTCAAGAAACCCAGAGTGCCTTATGGAAACCGTGTTTTGGAAGATGAAACGGCGATGGTTCTGCAAGAGGTAGCTAGAAAATTGTAAATACGTATCGTTATCAAAAAATCAGGTATTTATTGTAGATAGCAAACGATCTATCGAAGTCGACCAATGAAGCAGCAGTTACTTTGAATTTGCCACAAACAAAAGTCTGGCGGATTCTTAGAAAACAAGATTTAAACCCTACAAAATGCACATTTCCCACAGTTTATTTTCTGGTGATAGTGAACGGAGGTTGCAGTTTTATAATTGGATTTGTGAGCGTATTGAAAATGATGATCATTTTTTAAACACTATAATTTGGTCAAATTAATGTAAGTTCACAAATTGTAGACTTGTCAATAGAAAAAATGAACATATCTGGTCAACAGTCAATCCACGAACAAATACCGAAGTTAGAAACCAAGTTAGATTTGATATTAATGTTTGGGCTGGTCTGTTGGGAGACAGAATTATAAGACCATTCCTCTATCAGGAAAACCTCAATGCAGAGAGATATTTGACGCTTCTCAGGGCGGAATTAGAAGAATTTATCATGAAAATACCTCTCCGTCGACTAAATTTAATATGGTTGCGGCAAGACGCGGCTCCTCCACATAATTCTAGGGCAGTTCGGGAGTATCTAAATGAGCAATTTCAAAATAGGTGAATAGGTAACCGTGGACCTATCGAATGGCCAGCTAGGTCTCCAGACTTATCGCTATTAAATTTTTTTTTGTGGGGCATGTTAAAAAATAAAGTTTATCGTAGAGTGCCAAATAATACTGATGAACTACGGGCACATATTTTAGAAAGTTTTATGAGTAAAGTAAGGTAGCGTGATATACAACGAGCAGTACATAAAATTCGACGCAGAGCAGCCCTTTGCATTAGAGAGAATGGCAATATATTTGAACATTTATTATAAAATTATTATTCATTATTATAACACCTAAAATTTGTATTCAATTGTTAAATTCTATTTAGTAATAATATTAGTATTAAATGTACTGTAAATGTAAATGTAAGTATTTCTTGTTAAAAACTTAGTGTTGCATAAGATGCAATTTGACGTTTATAAACTCTGACTTTTCTAAACTGGCGTGCACGTCATCAAGATAAAAATCATAATAATGATGGCACAATTTTACAAGGTTGCCAGCTGTCCTGGGTATTTAAAAATGGCTGCAATCAGCTGTTGCGCCCGTGTAACTTGTGCGACAGTGCGCGGTTCGTATCAAATTCGTCGACTTCTCTGCCGTTTTTCGTACAGATATCAATCTTGTGGTTATGGTACAACATCTACATTGGCAAAATATGCATTGTAATAATCGATCAAATGTAACAAGTTAGACGTCAAAGAAGATTTGTTGTACACACATGTATGAGCATGGTTAGTGAAAAAGATGTTGCATCGTCGCCGAAAAAATATCACGGTTGCCAACATAACATGATTTATTACATGATTGGCAGGCGAAAATTGTGTCCGCGGTTAATACACCGATTACCTATTTATTACCACCGGTGAACAGTGTTATGTAACAAATGATCATCAGATTAATTTCGATTATTAAACTATTGTTATGCATTTTTTCGAAAACAATCACGTTGGTACGAAGAAACTTCATCGCACAGCTGTTTGATGACGTGCACGCCAGCTAAGAAAAATCAGAGTATAATAATGTTTCCGATTTTAAACTGTTTTCATGGCACTCTAGTTTATATTTTAATTTTTTAAATCCAGTTAGTGCTAATTGTAGATTTTGATTTATTTTCATATTAAAACGTTATTGAAACCTCAAGTGTTGCACATCATTATAACGGTATAGACGAGTATAACTCAAAATAAAAATAAAAATTGCAGGTCCGTACTTAAAAATTTAAACTTGATGATGGTTGCATTCACAGGAAACGTCTGATTCAAAATCTAAAATTCCCATATTGTAGATGAGAAAAAGTGGCAATGAAGATGTATTTATATTTTTTTTAATATCTCTTCATGTAACGACAGGAAAAAATAAATAAGTGTTTGCAAAATTTCATTTTTTTTAAACTCAGCAATCATTGATTTTTTTTTAAATTATCTTCATTGAATATTGTTCCCCATATGATTACGCAACTTTGCCCCAATTTAACCGACTTCATATCTCTTTGTATATTTACGGTATATTTCATATACAGTTTCCGATATCCCCATAGTGGTAATCGAAATTGAATAACCCTGTATTTATATAATTTCATTTTTTTTGTGTGACAGGGTAATTTTGTGTGACAAATGTGCCATTATGTTAAATTGCAATAAGAGTTTTGTACCGTTTAGTCTAATAGCAGACGGCTTATAATAGCGCGCGGGGTTATTGTTCGTTTCATGAACAAGCACTTTGAAAAACTAAATCTTATGACGCTTTTGCTTTATTTTTCATGATTTGCCGTTTTTTACTTTCAATTGTCATTTACTCGAAACATTTCATATATAACATGGCAACATTTTTATACTGTCACTTCGAAAATGAAAAGATCTCTCAATATCAAGAACAAAAATTGGGGGTTTACATTAAAAAAAAACAACGGATGACGTCATTACTCAAAAACAAATGATGGTTGAAAATCAACTGTCATGCAAAAATGTATATTTATATCATAGAAAATCGACGTGTTCGAGGTTTTTTTTCTTTTTTTTTTTTTAATTTCGGTTTCACTGAATTTTTTCCATACTTCACGCGCACACTGTATAATATAGATACTACTGTAACATTATTATCCCATTAAGGTTTCCTAGATTTGCGAAATGAGAGTGCTTTCAATAATCCCATTGAACACCGGATTATTATCAAAACAGATCTGGTCATTCACAATATTCCCCGTTGCTTTTTATGATTTCTAAAATTTCCAGTAGATATATTCTTCGTCCCTTATTGCCTGCGTGAAGAATGGAAAGACCATCTGAATTTAAGAAATGATTTTCATGTATACATTGATCAGCGATTTCCGTCGACGGTTTGTTGTCCAACACTGTTTTTTTGTGTTCCTTCAATCTTGTGTTCAGATTGCGCCTTGTTTGACCTATTCAGGGTGTCCAAGATAAGGATCAACAGCATGGGACCTCGGAAACCGCCCCGTTTCGTGCAGATGTCTGTTTTTGAATATAAACATAACGCAGGAGTAGATGTACAGTCCTATCACCGACATTATACCGAGTCTCTTAAAGGCACTTTCCTTCAAGGCAGGAATCTCTGGAACCAATTTTGGTCATGTAACGTATCGCTTTCTTTTGTATCAGTAGTATCTCTTGCATGCGGTGGCTCCCTCCGCAAAACAAAATGCCATAGCAGACGATGGACTCCAAATAACTGAAATACGCCATGCGAAGCGTGGATAAATCTGTAAATGGTTGAAGTTTTTTTAGAGCTTACTTAGCACGATTTAATTTGATTGTTGATTGTTCGAAATGTGTATTTAAATTCAAAGATTGGTCAATGTACGAATCCTAACAACTTAATGTTCGGACGGTACCAATTTGTATACATATTTACTGATTGTTGTTCTGTAAATTGTTTAAAAACATTTTTTATTCGAGAATTAGAAATACAACTTTATTATGGGACACTTTTGTTAAAAAATAATTGTTTTTTATCAACAAGAATTCAATTCTTCAATTCAAGAAATTCTATTGACAACTTAATGTTCACCCGATGACCGTTTAAATTATTAATACGGAGTCACATCACCTTTCGACTTTATGATCAGTCGTATTCTGACCGGTATGGTTTCCAGCAAATAATTGCAGTATTTTGGCGGGAAAGATCTCCATATCTCTCTCAGTTTTGTCTCCAAAGCATGTAATTTCGTTGAAAATTGTTCCTCAACTGACTTTCATGTTGCCAAAAGGTCTCAATAATATTTAAGTCAGGACGGTTAGCGGCTAAAACAGAACTTTCATTCCGAGATCTGAAAACCATGTTTTTGTCGTCTTTGCTATATGGCAGTGTTTCCCAAACTTTTTTGACCGCGGCCCGGTAAGAGGTTCTAAAATTTTTCGCGAGCCACTTTATGAAAAAATACCATGTATTTACAAAAAATTTTTTTTTTTAATAAAAATCAAGTTATTTGTTTGTTTATTTCATACACAAAAATTGCAAAATAATTATATAAGAAAAACATTAAATATTAAATAACAAAAAGTAATTAAAAAATTAACAATTATAGTAAAGTTTGTTACCGGTTTGTTTCCACATATTTAGTCCTTAGTGCGAAGGATGATGTTGTTTCACATCACATAACAATTTAACAATTTCAAATTAGGAGGTAATGATGTTACTTTTATTTTCAAATTAGTTTCGACATCCAATCTGTTTCGATACTTATTTTTTAAGTACACCAAGGCTGAGAACACAGCTTCACACGTAACAGATAAGTGGTGACAAAATGCATTAAAAGTTGTATCGATTTTTCGCTTACGCTTGGATACTGCTTTTGACAGCGCAACCAAAAATTAATTAGTGGTACATTATCAAACATTTTTTTCAGAACGGTTTCATAAATCTAAAGAATAATAGAACATAATAACATAATAGAGCGTAAACTTACTATCCTGCATTCAACAAAATTGCCAATTGGCGTTGGCAATCTCAAGTCATCTTAGTGCAGACATGACTTGAGATTGCCAACGCCAACTTCGTCGTCGATTTTTGTTGAACGCTCGATAGTTTCCCATGATACATTAGCAACGTGATTTTTATTCACGAAAATCAAATGCAATTCGTTCATAAATTTACAAGAATACGCTTTGATTGGTCCATGCATAGTGGCATACATGATGACGCATTAATAAAACTGAATTAATAGCCACCATATTAATAACACACCGCGAAGTTTGTCAATTATTTCGGAATGAGGTTCACTTTATATTGGTCATACTGGTTCCGTGTATCATCCAGCCAAATATTGAATTCTCTTTTTACTGATGATTTTTCACGCGCAATTATCAAGGCAATTATCTAGTGAAGTAGTCGCCAAAGATTAGAATGGAGCTGCACAAGAAGAAAAAGAAGAAGAAGAAGAAGAAGAAGAAGAAGAAGAAGATGGAGAAGGAGAAAAAGGAGAAGGAGAAGAATTAGAAGAAGAAGTGTATTTGTAAGTCATTTTTTTAATTTATATATGTACAGGGTGGCCCACCTATCCTCGCCCGGAGCATTGCTGCTAGACTGATACAAATTGAGGAAAAAATCTGATGGGAAGTTATTGGACACTTGATGTGCTGCTTTTAAAAAGTATTTTCGAGTGTACAGAGTCTACCATAAATCCGGGGCACAAAATTTGGTCTCCTTTATAAATTAATTCTTTCATTTTTAGAATCTGCCTAATGTGATAGTACAGAACGTCGACAAAAAGTCGTTGTTTCCACAGAGCCATTTTTTTAATTATTGCAGCGACTTTTTCTGAAACTTTGAAAATATTTAAACCAAAGCCATGCAAAATTAAATTCAATTCATTGAATGTAGCAGATATATCGCACTAATAAGCCATTTTTATTAAGCACTCAAAATCGTATAATCTATCCATAAATGGAAAAATAGCATCTTCTTTAGATGGTGGGTGTCCATTCAGAAATAAAAAAGGTTCGTCTTTTAGCTTCAACAGACGTTTTAAAACGTTTGCTTTTGAAGCTTCGTGAACTATAATACAAAATGAGGTATTTATGATCACTCCCCATTTTCTTGCAAAACTCGGTAAAAAGTCTGCTATTTAATGGACGAGATTTTATGTAGTTTACAAACATGACACATTCTTCCAAAGTTATGTTTAAATTTCAAGGCAAGCCAACGCTTGTCTATGGATATAACAGTGCATACATACACTATTAATGGCTAATTCTTGAATTTGTTTAAACAAACCTTTATGACAACCTGCCATTGCCCCTGCTCCGTCGCTATTTAGACCAACACACTTCATCCAATCAATACCGTGACCAGTGACAAAATCATTGCTAGTTTAAAAATCTGATCTGAGATCTTTCTTGTCGGCAACCTTTTCCAAAACAAAACAAAATCTTGTATCTTGTCTTCGTGAATAAATCTGATAAAACACATTAGATTTGCATTATCCTTGATATCTGTGCTTTCATCTTCTTGCAAGGATAAAACATGTTTTTATTTTTACTTTAGCAACTAGTTCTTCTTCTAAATCTTTCACAATATCTTCAATTCTCTGTTTAACTCTATTATTTGATAATGGTATCGCCGAAAATAAACTTTTTTTCTTTATTCCGTATAAATTATTTGCGACAATTTTTAAAGCGGGAAGTATATTTTTTTTCTCCAGCCCTATGAGGATACCCAGTCTAAGCTATTAATTTGGAAATTTAAATAGCTATCAAAGTGAGCTTTTTATTTGACTGGTGAGGAAAGAGTGCATTTTTCATTTTTTTTAGCAGCACTCTATTCCTTTTTTTATCAACAAGAAAGTTAATTGACTTATCAGAGTACTCAGAATGAAATGTGTCTAAATGCGGTTTCAACTTTGACGATTTCATAGTTTTATTTGAAAGTTGCGAATTGAAAATAACACATAGAGGCAAATTATTTTGACTGCTTCCCGCAATGAACCCGAACCGTAAATATTCGTCACAATATTCCAATTAGTTTTACGCTTGTTGTTTTGGCGCTGTATATCTTCCTTTAGGGGCTTCAGACAAAGTATCTTCATAATCATGATGTTTAGCTTTGCTCGAACTTGGTTGGTCATCATTTAAATTTCTGGTTTGATTGATTAATCATTTATCATATAGATTTTTTTAGTGATGATTTATAAAAAAAAGTATCCATTTATTTAGCGTGACCCGGCAAAATTTTTCTACGATCCGGTGCCAGGTCGCGACCCTCACTTTGGGGAACTCTGGCCTACACTATATTTATTTATATTTATGAAGCAATTTCAGTTGGAACAACGAACGATTTGCAAGTGATAAGTCGGAAATTAACAGGTCTGATATCGTTGACGCGACTCCAATCCAAGATACTGATAAATCGAAAATTGCCAAGTCGAGATAGAATAGTGGGCAATCAGGCCAGAAAACTCCAAATTTATCGATTCTAACATCGCTAAGGGGACTCCAGTTGGAATAATGAGCAATCATACACAATCGTGCACAATCGGAACTAATCAGGTCTGATTGCTTCAGCAACGTGAGAACTGACGAGTCTTAAGACAATTAGACACTCAAAATTCAAAAATTATCTGTTCTGATGTTGCTGAGGAGATTCCAAGTTGAAATAATGAGCAATCAGACACTGAAAAAATCGAAACTTGTCGCTGAGGCAATCAGACCTGATAATTTTTGAGTATTCAGCGTTTGCACAATTGGAGTCTAACTAAATCCTAACCTAAGGATTTTCCATTTATCAATTACTAATCGTATATTGTTCCAACTGAAATCACTTTAGCGACATCAGTACTGATACTGTTTGATTGTTCAGTGCTTGAACTGCTCATTATGTAATCTGGAGTCGCGATAGCTACCTCACACCCGACAATTATCCATTCATCAGTATCTGATTGTCTACTGCCAGGAAAATTACTTTTTTTTCTAGATAAAGATAACTAAAACAGAATTTTCATTACAAGAAATAAATTTTCAAACGATTCTTTGGTAGGTATACAGGGTGTTTCACACTACCCGTCCCAGGCCTTTTTCTTGGTAATTTGACGTCGTAGAGGTTCAGGCGGAAAAGTTGCGAAACATAAGCCCACCTGAGGAATATAATAGATGTAGTTTAGATTTCCGGAAGTTACCGGAAGTAGGCGTAACTACACTCAACTCCCGATGTTTAAATAGCAACCTATATCATGTATAACATCGTTCGATAGGTATTTAAAAAAGAATCAACTTTTGTTACAAAAGTTCTTTTGTAAATGATTTGCTTAAGGAAATAAAAATTAATGTTTCTGACAACCAGGCTCGCCATTTTCTCGGAAGTATGATGTCATAGAGGTTCGGGAAAAAATTGCATAACATAAGCATACCTACAGAATTAAATGGTGATAGTTTCGATCCTTGGAAATAACCGGAAGTAGGCGTAACTGCACTCAGGTTTTAAGAATTTTTGTAAATATTATACTTTTCCTCCGATTTGTCTCAAAGTGACTATTTTTGGGCGTCTTTACTGCCTGAATTGTTAGAAAAATATGTGGTTAAGCCGGAATGAACATTTCAGTACAATTGAGTCTAACTGCCTAGTAATAACGTTTTGTACCGCAATTGTAAATTTTACAAGCGAAAGCACGCCTAAAACAGACACTTTGACAGTAATCGGAGACAAAGTCTAGTGTATACTTGAAAGCTCCACAGTAACGATTATCGCTTACTGCCAAAAGGAGCAAGGAGCATGGAAACTCTTTCATTCAGACCAATATGCCTGCTAAACTCACTGAGCAAACTGTATAAGATCATGACAAGAGAAAGACTAATAAGAGAAATCGGGAGCGGGGAAGTACTGCGTGAAGCAAAGTACGGTTTTTGAAGCGGGTGGTCAACTGTTCAAGCAATTAAGAAGATCATAGAAATTGTAAACAGTGAAGACCAGGGCTGGTGCGTCTTGGCGCTGCTAGACGTGAAGAACGCATTCAATACTGCAAGCCACAGCTTAATTATCAAAGAAATGCGACGGAGAAAGATACCCTCATATCTAATAAATACAATATCTGAGTACCTGAAAGATAGAAAGGTAAGATATAATGGAAAAGACGAACTTGATATCCAAGCTGGTATCCCACAGGGATCAGTTCTCGGACCAATATTATGGAATCTGCTATATGACTTAAATCTGAAGGTACAGCTGATGGGAAATGCCACGACGATCGCTTTTGCAGATGACCTGGCGTTACTGGTAGAAGCAGAGGACAAAGAGGATCTAGTAACCTGCTCAAATGAATGCCTGTACAGAATAAACAATTGGATGACTGAGAATAGACTGGCCTTGGCCCCACAAAAAACAGAAGCACTAATGCTTAAAGGCAAAAGGGGAAAAGAGGACATCGTATTTATATTGGGCGACACCGAAATAAAGCCTACAAAATCGGTAAGGTACCTAGGAGTACACCTGGACAGTCGGGAGAAGTTCGATATCCACATTAGAGGGGCTGTAAAAAAGGCAGAGCAACGACTTGCAGTTTTGACCAGACTACTGCCAAATACCGAGGGGCCTACTAGCGCAAAGCGGGAAATTTTATGCTCTGTAGGACACAACATTATTTTATATGGAGGGCCCATATGGTACAAGGCAATGGAGACAAAAAAATACATAAGCATGTTAAACTCTGTACAAAAGAAAATGCTACTTAGAATAGCCTCCGCGTACAGAACTACATCTACCGTGGCATTAAATGTAGTAACGGGCGTACCACCTATAGATCTTCTGGTGATGGAAAGGAAACCCGACACAGACAAAACGGCAGCAAAAAATAGGACAAGAGAGAGACTCATAAATCTATGGCAAGAGCAATGGAATAAAAATGTGGAAAAGGACAATGGACAAAAAGGCTTATCCCAAACATCAAGGCGTGGGTGGAATGTAATTACAGAAACCTTGATTTCTGGCTCACACAGGCGCTGACTGGCCATGGATCATTTTGAACATACAAGAAAATAATGCAAATTACCGAGGAAGACAGATGTGCATACTGTTTAGAGGAGGATAGTCCCGAGCATGCGCTGTTCACATGTCAGAGATGGCAACAAATAAGAAGAATGACGAAAGAGGTAATCGACGGTGACGTGCCACCAGAAAATATAGTGTCAAAAATGATTGCGTCAAACGAAAACTGGAAGACCCTGCAACACATGATTGTGCACATAATGCAGGAACGCAAAAACGAGGAATAACATTAAGAGCCTGCTTTTCTTCCCGTTGAAGATATCGGAAACGGTGGTCCGGGAAGAAGGGAAAGAGGCAATAGAGGGGTTTTAGCCGGTAAGAGTCCGGCACTACTGGTACGCGGCAGAACCAAGCTCCCAGTGCTCATGATGAGTTTCCCCTCAACAAAAAAAAAAGTCAGTTGGTCGCTGACACTCACCAACTGACTTAAGTCAATGAAACTCAACCTAGTGTTTTATTTGATTACATATAAATCAAAAAGTCAGAGAGAGTAAGTCAGTGAAACTCAACCAAGCGTTTTATTTTATTTCATTTAATATTTATGGTTGTAGTACTACTGATAGCCTAACTGCTTGTACTACTACTACTAGTAGAAGCTTGGTATGGTTTCTTCAAAATGTCTGCGTGTAAGCTTTTTACGTGGCACTTAAGATTTTATGTACTCCCAGAAGCTAAGCTACTCTAATATTTATAGTTGTAGTACTACTTATAGCCTGACTACTTGTACTACTACTACTACTAGTAGCTTGGTATGATATCTTCGAAATGTGTGACTGTAAGCTTTTTAAGTGGCACTTAAGATTTGATGTACTCCCAGAACCAAAGCTACTTATATATTTATAGCTGTAGTACTACTTGTAGCTTGACTGCTTGTACTACTACTAGTGGCTTGGTATGATTTCTTCAAAATGTCTGCGTGTAAGCTTTATACGTGGCACTTAAGATTTTATGTACCCCAGAAGCTAAGCTACTCTAATATTTATAGTTGTAGTACTACTGATAGCCTGACTGCTTGTACTATAACTACTAGTAGCTTGGTATGATTTCTTCATAATGTCTGAGTGTAACCTATTTAAGTGGCACTTAAGATTTGATGTACTCTCAGAAGCTAAGTTACTTCAATATTTATAGTTGTAGTACTACTCAAAGCCTGACTGCTTGTACTGCTACTACTAGTAGCTTGGTATGATTTCTCAAATGTCAGGGTGTAAGCTGTGTAAGTAGCATTTTAGATTTGATGTACATTCCCAGAAGTATTATGTTTTCTTGAGCAAAGTTTGCAAGTTGCTGTACCACCATAATTTTCAAAACACTTCCAGAGAGTACCTTTTGGAAGAAATTTTATGCTAAAATGTTGCCCAACTGTGCCCAAAAAATAAGTCATAAGTAATTCAATAAGTTACAAATAAATCAGTGAGACAAATCGAAAATCTTTACTTACCAAAATATGCTTTCAAATTACGATGGTTTATTATTTTTCACACTTTTATAGGCCATCTTATTATATTATGATGTAGTACACAGATTCAATGGCAAAGAATTTGCAACATTGATGTTATTGAAATATGTTATATATATTTTGTTATTATTATATGTATTTTGATGTGTAATATTACTTGTATTTTGAACTAGTGAAATATCGAAGAGTTGACATAGATGTATTTTGCCGATCGATAGTTTACGCACAATAACCTTCGCACGCGCTGCAATTCTCCGCTGCCTTCTCCAAGGCGAGAACCTCAAGTTCAAATCCCATCGCCGAACGTTTATATTGTAAATAGATCGAGATAAAAGTACATTGGTGAGCGGCGATGCTCTGCGCGCTCATCAGTTCAGTCGAGTTGGCGCGTTGCCTAGGGCAAAACGCTTCAGCGCTGCTTGCAATGTAAGTGCAATTTTGGGTGTTTTACTTTTCCAAGTATCAATGTGTGTTTGCAAAGTAACGTAAGTAACGCCGTAGTAACGCTTAGTGACGAAATAGTACCATCGTCTAAACTATATTTTTACCTCAAAATTTGCAATATTTCTAGCATATACCAGTAAGTGCATATGCAGGTAGTTGCTTACGTGACTCATGTATTTTAAGTATCAATGTGTGTTTGCAATGTAACGTAAGTAACGCCGTAGTAACGCTTAGTGCCGAAATAGTACCATCGTTTAAAATAAATTTTTACCTCACTATTTACAAAATTTCTAGAACGTACCTATAAGTGCAGGTGCAGGTGTTTGCTTACGTCACTGTATTTCAAGTATCAATGTTTGTTTGTAATGTAAAGTAAGTAAGTAACGCCGTAGTAACGCTTAGTGCCGAAATAGTACCATCGTTTAAAATATATTTTACCTCACTATTTGCAATATTTCTAGAACGTACCTGTAGCCAAAATCAAACAGTTACTGGGCATAAAATGTAAAACAATTTTACGAAGTAGCTACAACTTTAATTCTTCGGATATATATGTTTGTAAATTTAACCCAAAATCAAATAGTTGCACTGCCAAACCAATTTATAACTACAGGTGCTATAGTAACTATACTGACTAGTCATATAGTGATAGTGATGTAGTGACTATAGAACATTTTGTTTCAATAGAGTTGATCAACTTTATACTGTGCGAGCAAAACTTATTTTCATCCAAGAGGCATTAAGCTCTACCTCTAGGCTGTGTGGTATTAAATGCAAAGCAAACGTTGATGATAATAATTTTTGATCGCATGGTACTATTGCATTTGTTCAACTTTTGTCGATCAACTACTTCAATGCGCCTTTAATAATTACCTATTATTGTTTAACAATAATTATAATATAAACATTTAAATTGTACACTTTTTTTAATATTTGCATTTTTTTTTATTACATTTTCAATTTCGTAAATAATTTCTGGCTACTTCTTTAACTTGAATTTTTGAATATTTTGTTCAATATTTTACTGATATACCTATAATCTGTTCCATTTTTATGTTTAACTACGAAGGCTGTGGTTTCATTTTATAAAGTTTTACACATGAATACCAACAGAAATGATCGGACAGTGAAAAAAAAAGTAAGATTTCTAACAACGTTGCCTAATTCATATATTCAAATAATTAAATGATTGCTTCAATCATTGAAGTGTGCTGGTTTCTGTAGTAATTCGGGTAATAATAATTCGACACGCTTAAACCACGTTATTTATTTATAAGACACTGTGCATTTGCATACAGCGTGGCTCGGACTGGCGCACATTCCATGCGTACACTGCCAGCTGACCACACAAAAACATTACACATAAAAACCCAAATACTTCTTAAATACTAACATCCCAACACCCTTCCCCTTAGACTAAACATAAATGTTAAACATTAATCAAGTAAACTAAAATTCAATTCCAAATAACCTCAAACCGAACTACTTCTTTTCACGATTACGAAGGTAATATCGTGGCGCATCTTGAATGCCCGCACTAACATCTTCACTTATCGCACTATCGTCTGCGCCTCCAGCTCCGCTCACAACTGCGTTATCTAATTCGCTCATTTCACTTGTTGCTATTTCGCTCGCTGGCTCTGTTTCATTTTCATGTGAACTTTCAACTGGTATTGAAAACCGTTTTGGTTTTAAAAATCGCATCTGATTGGAATGCCGCTTTAGAATATTTTCATTTCCAACTGTGACATCATACATTACACTACCATCTCTACTCTCTACCTTTCCTTCCTGCCAAGCCGGAGCTGCCGGATTTTCAAAACTTCTAACTAAAACTGTTTCGCCCACATCGAATTCTCGTAACTGTCTCTTATTGCTAATTAATGTGTCGTCCTTTGCTTCAAATTTATTCGTTGGTAACAAGAAGTCGAACCTTGTGCGCAATTCGCGACCAAACATTAATTTAGCCGGACTTTCACATGTGGTACAATGTTTAGCTATTCGATAATCGAACAGAAATTGGGCTAATGCCAAGTCCAAATCCTTATTATTAAAATGTGATTTTTTAAGGAATGTTTTAATCGTTTTAACATTTATTTCGGCGGCTCCGTTGCTCGCAGGGTGGTAAGGAGGGCTATATTTATGAATTATACAGTTTCTACTTAAAAACAATTCAAATTCGGAAGAAGTAACAGGTGGACCGTTGTCGGAAACTAGAGTTTCAATTAGGCCAAATCTCGAAAATAAGGAACGTAAACATTTAATTGTAACTTCTGCCGTCGTTTTTTGTAATTTAAAAACCTCTAGCCATTTAGTGTAAGTATCAGTAACAATTAAATATTTATATCCAAACAATGGTCCCAGAAAATCAACATGTACACGAGTCCATGGTTTATCAGGTTTAGGCCAGCTTTGTGCTGGAGATTTAATTGGGTCAGGCCTGAAATTGTTACAAACTTTGCAATTTTTACACAGTAACTCTACATCGTTATCCAACCCAGGCCACCATAAATACGATCTAGCAATGGATTTCATTTTATTGACCCCTAGATGGGTATTATGTAATTCTGACAATATTTTTTTTCTGAGAATGGAAGGAATGTTTATTCTATATCCCCACAAAATAGCACCATATTCAAGGTGTAATTGCTCCCTTTTTAAAAAATATGGCTTTATTTCAGGATCACAATTATCCTCCCTCGCTGTCCATCCGTGCAAACAGTATCCATAAATTTTTTGTAAAGTTAAATCTTTCCTAGTTTCTTTCATAATTTGTTTAAAATTAATTGGGGTAAATTCATTTAAATAATAAACATGTCCACAATCGGCTGATCTATTTTTGTTCTCAGATTGCGGCAACCTTGAAAGGCAATCCGCATTTGCATTTTTTTCTGACTTAATATATTTAATATCAAATTGATAAGCGG
The DNA here is from genome assembly GCA_951805005.1 of Othius punctulatus. Lineage (NCBI taxonomy): Eukaryota > Metazoa > Arthropoda > Insecta > Coleoptera > Staphylinidae > Othius > Othius punctulatus. Next base: position 57,640,893 of record OX638141.1, read on the forward strand.
CCAATAAAATAGCCCATCTCTGCAGGCGAGATTGCAGCTGCCATTGCAGGGATTCCCTTTTTACTACCGAATATTGATAAAAGGGGTTTATGATCTGTGAACAAAGTAAAATTTCGGCCGTACAGATATTCATGGAACTTTTTTATACCATATATGATGGCTAATGCCTCTTTATCAATTTGAGAATAGCCAAGCTCACTTTTGGAAAGTGTGCGCGATGCGTACGCAATTGGCTTACATTCTCCATTCGGAAAAATGTGAGAAATGACTGCACCCAATCCGTACGAACTCGCATCGCATGCTAATGTCAATGGCAGTTCTGGATCATAATGTACTAATACTTTTGGGGATGTTAACTCTGTTTTTACCGCATCAAACACCATTTGACATGTTTCGTCCCAATTCCACTCGACTTCTTTTTTTAATAATTTGTGCAAAACGTGCAGTTTTGTACTCAAACACGGGATAAATTTTCCATAATAATTAATTAATCCTAGGAATGCTTTAAGTTCCGTAATATTTGAAGGTGTTTTAGCATTCATTATTGCTTCAATTTTATCTTTATTAGTATTTAACCCGTGTTGGTTAATAGTGTAACCCAAATAACTGATCTCTTTTTGAAAAAAACTGCATTTTTCCATTCGGATTCTCAACCCGAATGTTCTTAATTTATTAAAAACAAGGCGTAAACTCTCCAAATGTTCCTGTTCATTATTTCCCGTCACCAGGATGTCATCCAAAAATACTGCTATACCTTGCATTCCTGCAAAGACTTGATCAATGACTTGCTGAAAAATTCCCGGAGCGGATGCAACGCCATAAGGTAGGCGATTGTACTGAAAAAGTCCCCGGTGTGTGTTTATGGTTGCAATTTTTTTTGAGTCATTATCCAACATAATTTGTGCGTACGCCTGTGAGAGATCTATTTTACTAAATAATTTTCCGCCACGCAATTTTGAAAATATTTCGTCAATTTTGGGTATTGGGTATTTATTTATGTGCAATTTCGGATTAATTGTGACTTTGAAATCACCACAAAGCCTAATTGAACCATCTTTTTTTATGACGGGTACAATCGGGGTACCCCAATCGCTATAATCAACCGGGGATAATATTCCTTCCTTCACTAATCTTGTAACCTCTAAATCTACTTTTTCTTTTAAGGCGAATGGGAGCGATCTAGCCCTGCAAAATACCGGTGCCGCGCCCTGTTTTAAAATTAATTTTGCTTCGAAATTTTTTAAAGTACCTAATTCGACCTTAAATACATCCGGAAATTCTTTAATTATTGTATCTTTGATGCCTACTCTATGTTCCACTACATTACATATTTTTAATTCGCTATTAATTGCAATTCCTAATTTTTTAAACCATTGCCTGCCTAATAAGGGAGGGCCGCCGTTGGGTACTATATATAGTTTTAAGTTGTTAAAATATCGACCCCTATACTCCCCCGTCACTCTGATAAAACCATTTGTTTGTATTTTACTTCCGGTATATGATTTTAATTTTAAATCATTTCTAGTAATTGCGTTTTTATAGAAATATTTTCGGTACAACTCTTCCGCAATTACAGAAATTCCCGATCCTGTGTCCACCTCCATTTCTAAATTTACATTTTCGATTTTCATTTGAATTTTTAATGGGTCGGAGAAATCCTTAAGATTATATAAACATTCTTCTTCTGAATTTGCTTCACTGTCTTGTACATAATAAGTCGAGTTCATTTTAGTATTTAATTTACAAATTGTTTTTATGTGTCCTATCTTACCGCAGTTGTGACATTCCGCGTTTTTGAAATAACATTCGTTACTGCCGTGATTTCTTCGTCCGCAACTCTTGCAATTCGCGCATGTGCTGAAAGACGGACCTGCGCTCCTCCAGTTCCTCGATGACGGATTCGTTGGTGGCGCCCTCCTTGATGCTGTTCTTCCTGCGTCGTTTCTGCTTCTGATTTCGGTTACTCCGCCATATTGGACACGATGTATGGAATGTGACTTATCCAACATCAGGACCTCCTTTTCAGCTCTTTCCATGTTCATAGCTAATGAAACCGCTTGGGAGTACTCTAATTTAACTTCTGCAAATAGCCTTTGCTTAATCACGTCACTGTTGAGACCATACACAAACTGATCCCGTAAATTCTCTTCCAGCGTGGTTTTACATACATACATGTTTTTGCTAATGATTTAAGCGCTATAATATAATTTGCTATACTTTCGTTTTCTTCTAGTTTCCTCAGCCTAAATTTATAACGTTCAGCGATTTCTGAAGGTGTCGGCTCCAAGTGTTTTGTAATTATTTCTACTAGTTGGTCGTAACTTTTTTCTGCAGGTTTCTTGGGATCACTTAAATTTACCATGAGTTCATAGGTTTCATCACCCACGACTGTTAATGAAATTGGCACCTTACTCGTATCTGTGGTCTCGTTAGCAATGAAGTATTGTTCCAACCGCGCAATGTAGGTGCTCCAGCTTTTTACCCCGATTTCAAACTCCGAAACCTTGCCTATGTTCGCCATAATCCTCGTCGCCAATGTAGTAATTCGGGTAATAATAATTCGACACGCTTAAACCACGTTATTTATTTATAAGACACTGTGCATTTGCATACAGCGTGGCTCGGACTGGCGCACATTCCATGCGTACACTGCCAGCTGACCACACAAAAACATTACACATAAAAACCCAAATACTTTTTAAATACTAACATCCCAACAGTTTCTTTAATTATTAGTAAGTAAACTAATCATCAAGCATATTTTATTTTATAATTTGACTGATGCTTTTGTAAAATAAAAATAGCAAATAAATTCTGTACTCAATAGTTACTCAATTTGATGGCAAAATTACCCAGTGTCATAAAATTTAACCTCTTTTTTTTAAACATAACTTATTTTTTTTAAGTCTAGTGACTTTACATTGGCCAACAATGCTGTCACCCTGACAGAGCCAACTTAGTTAAAAATAAAAATGGAACTGTTTAACTCTGTATTTGCTTGAAATGAATTTCCATGCTGCAACTATAATAACGAAACATTTAAAGACGAATCAGTACTTAGACTTATTTTAATTTCAGCGCCAGCTCGCACTGCATCATCGTAAAGTTAGGGTTTTCGCTTATTTCTTAGATTTTGAATATTCCAAATGATTTTCATATCATGAAGCAAATTTCGTGCTATCCGCCGAATTATGCTCGCCCCCAAAATTCTCCCACGCTTTCCAAAATTGTCGTTACGACAATATCCTTAGCTTTTACAAACATACTCACGCATAAACATAAATAATTGGTCACTTCATAAAATTTTAAATGTGTTTTTTTAGCATGGTTATAATATTTTTATCTTTACCGTGTATGCTACAATAAAATGCAATCGAAATTACTTTATTTCTAGTGCTTGGCAACAAAATGCAGTAGTTAAGTAAATGAATTATGTTCTTGATTTGTTTGCTGCTTTATCGGTTGCAGTATTAATTAATCATAATTTTGGGGCTTTTAGGCCGCAATATTTGCTTATTACATGTAGAAGTCTTAATATACATATATAGAGAGTTTTTGTTTATCGCGCAACATAGGTTTAACCATTTTCAGTTATACACTTCTGTCACAATGACAGCAATGTATCAAAACTTTTTTTTTTATGCAACATACAAGTGTATGTGAGGTAAATATTACAGTTTATGAAATGAATAATGTTAATCTGAGGTTTGCAGTATTATTCATCTGAATAACAGAGCTCTTTTTTCAGTTGAATACATTATACAGCCATGGACTGTAAGAATGACGCGTCCGTATGTCGTAGCAGGCTTCAATCCCTGTCTACCGTGCCCCTACCGTGGGGGAGCAGACATCGATAGCAGACTGCTCGGACGGACGAACGCGTCATTCTTAGAGTCCGTGGCTGTACAATGTATTCTATTATTACTGAAGACTGAAGACCTCTGTGATTCAAATGAATGATGCTGCAAACCTCAGCTTAACATCGTTCACTTCATAAACTGTAATATTTGCCTGACAGAGAATTACTTCTATGTTGCATTTTGAAAAAGACGCTTTGATACATAGTTGTCATTGCGACTGAAGTATGTAACTATTGAAATGATTAACCCTATGTTGCACGATAAACAAGCTCTCTGAATATACACGGTGTTCCAGGAGATATGAAACGCCTTAAATATATACAATTTTTTTTTTTCGAAAAATCGCCAAAATGCGTCAATTTTTAATTACAGGAGGCCAACTTTTATTTAGCAAGTTATCTTAAAATGTTTTAACTCCCTTGCCGAAGGGGAGGTAAGCCAATTTTTGGAGTAGTGGTTGAGCGATGGTTCATTTGAAAGCATAATTTGCAATGCAACGGTGTATTATTTTTTAAATCGCAAGATTTTATAAAGCTACAGCGTTGTATTGAAAATTATGCAAGGTTTCAAATGAACTATCATTCAACCCCTACTGCAATTTAGATATCGTCGGTGTTCTGGCAAAAGTCCAATAAGGTCACTTTACAGTACACATTTTAAAGGTCTAACACTAACAGGTACAAAAAATCTCTTATTTAAGATTATAGGATCGTTATGTATACCATACATATACGTATGGTGTACAAAATGTTCCTATAATCTTAAATAAGCGATTTTTCGTACCTAGTTAGACTTTTAAAATGTGTACTGTAAAGTGACCTTATTGGGCTTGGTGACTTTTGCCAGAACACCGACTATATATCGGCTTACTTGCGCTGCTGTAAGGGGGTTCAAATATTGGAGATCATTTGCTCGCCAAACTTTGCCCCTCATTTAAAAATTGCCGTATTTCACGATTTCGCGAAACAAAATTGTATCCGTAGATATTTAGGGCAGTGCCTTTCTCATGGGACACCCTGTATATATTTTTTTCATTTTACATATCTTTCGTGGTAACCATTTAAATCATCATTTTGTTTGTCTTCAAAAAAGCGAAGCGTTTCCAAATTTTTAGCGCGAATATTGGCTTCAATGTGACGATGATATCCAAGCATAGCAACCAAGATACACTTTGCGGTTTTCCTCATCCCTGCAGTACTGCGTTTTTACCCGTTTCACGCCGTAATTCTGCGACCCTACGATTTTGATAGTTGGCTGTAATTATAGTCTCCGACTGGAAATGGATTTCGCTTTTCGGAACGAAATATTTCCTCTCATCCCTCCAACTTCATGCCTGACCCCCACAGAATGGGCATATTGCGGTGAATTTGTTATGGCGCATGGGGTATAAGCGGTGGGAATACTTTACGGACGTTTCCTTTGTATGTTTGTTTCGTCTTTTTAATTTTTTTTTACCATAAAAATATATCGAAGTGTGTATTTGAACTTATGAAAATTTTTCTTCGAAAATCTATGGGGTGTCACTACATCTGGACATTCAGGTGGAAAAGCCTGCTGTCTGGATTCATGAGCGCCAAAGATTTCTTCTCAATCTTATGGTGTCTCACTACATCAGGGCATTCAGGTGGAAAAATCTGCTGCCTATGACTCATGAGCGCCAGTCTTTCTTATATGGTATCTCACTAGATCAGCACATGTAGGTGGAAAAACCTACTGTCTGTGTTCATGAGCGCCAGTTTTTCTTCTATGGTATCTCACTACATCAGGACATTCAGGTGGAAAAGCCTGCTGTCTATGAATAATGAGCGCCAAAATTTTCTTCTGAATCTTATGGTATCTCACTACATCAGGACCTTTAGGTGGAAAAACCTGCTGTTTATGATTCATGAGCGTCAGTTAATGTTCTATGGTATCTCACTACATCAAGACATTTAGGTGGAAAGGCCTACTGTCTGATTCAAGGGCACCAGTTTTTCTTCTATGGTATCTCACTAGATCAGGACATTCAGGTGAAAAAGCCTGCTGTCTATGATTCATGAGCGCCTGTTTTCCTTCTATGGTATCTCACTACATCAGGACATTTAGGTGGAAAAGCCTACTGTCATTGATTTATGAGCGCCAGCTTTTCTTTTATGGTATCTCACTACATCAGGACATTTAGGTGGAAAAGCCTAATGTCTATGATTCATGAGCGCCAGTTTTCTTCAATGGTATCTCACTACATCAGGACATTCAGGTGGAAAAACCTGATGTCTGTGATCCATGAGCACCAGCTTTTCCGAAGTTTTGAATACACACCCAAGATAAAACATTGTATGGTTATAATAGCAAAAATTGCTTTATCCAAAAGAAAATTTTAAAAAAACGGGCGCAAAACGACAAAAATTGGCAGTGGTGTGTGTTGTCGATAGCTCAGAGATGAGTCGCAGTTATTGTGCTCAGATATGTACTCTCGCCTTGAGGCAGATTTTCATGCTTAGTCTTAGTCTTACTTGTAATCTTTAAATGATGAGCAATTTTTGCCACGACAAATATTTACGCGTGCATGTTCCACTTGCAAATGCTTTCACTTGGCACTGCTAAAATGTTCTTGACTTACATCTTACATTCGGAGCTTTCATAAGCTATACTTTAAACTGATATATGTACTATGTGTATCAAATTCTTTAGAAAACTATAACCGAATTGTATTAATTCTATATTATAGATCAATCAACTTAATAGGTATAACACTATCAACACTCAATGAGCATTTACAAGCAACTAGAAGTAACTTCTTGCACATATTTTAGTAATGTTTTATTTTTACGTTGCTACAACTTGAGAACAAAACACCACTAAAATATATTCATAATAGAAACTTCTTCAAGTTTCTCACAAATACACACTGCGTTCATACAATGTTTTATCTAATAAGTTGATTAATCTGTAATCAAATTAATATAATTTAAATAAGTTTTCCAAAAAATTTGATCATATAGTACATTCACTAGTTCAAAGCATAGCTTATACAAACTCCCAATATAGATAGCCAGTCAAGATCATTTACGGCGGTCTAAAAATGTTACGGCTTCTACTAATTTCAGTATTTTACACAATTACTACTGCAACTACAACAGATATTACTGCAAATAAATTTGAATATTATGCAATTAATTTGCATTCATTTATATAATTGCGTTACATATCTTGAGGTTCAAGATGTCTACGAGATCAAGTATTGGAGAGGTATTTTTATTGGAGTGCCCAATTTTCAGAAAACGCAGATTTTGCTGTGAATTATAATCGTGCAAGAAAAATCAGGTTTTCACCAATGCCCAGATTTTGGGGCTCCTTTATCATGAAGCGATCATTTATACAAATGTCTGTGCATGTGCATGGGAGATGGATTTTCATATCCTCTTTCAATATCTTGCAATTCTGCAAAGATTCTGCTAGGCCAGTTTAGTATGGATTTTTATATCCAATATGCTTTCTTTCAAAACCTCGCAATTTCTCCATTTGACTAAGATTTCCAGTGTTGTTGCATTAAACCTGATTAAGTTCTTGTGATGAGCCAGATTGGGATTTCTCTGTGACACTGTATAAATCATTGAGTTTTGGTGCAGCTTTGTAGAACTGTATTGGGAGTACCTCGTTGAGGCCGAATGGGAGGTGCTTTTGTGCCCAGTTCAGGCTTCTTTGTTGCATCTAAGCTTATTGAGTACTAGAGTTACATTGTAAATTACAATTCAGTGTTCATTTTTACACTCAATCATGTTTTCGTCAGCTTTTTGGAGTCTTGTCAGTCCCTGTTCTTAGTCCTTTGGGTACGTCCTACCCTCATCATAGAGAATATATGGATTTTCATATCCATTATCTTCCTTCCAATTTCTCGCATTTCTTCATTTGACTAAGATTTCCAGTGTAGTTGCATTAAACCTGATTAAGTTCTTGTGATGAACCTGTTTGGGATTTCTCTGTGACACTGTATAAATCATTGAGTTTTGGTGCAGCATTGTTGAACGTTTTTGGGAGTTCCTCGTTGAGGCCAAATGGGAGGTCCTTTTGTGCCCAATTAAAAGTTCTTTGTCGCATCTAAGCTTATTGAGTATTATAGAGTTACATTGTAGATTACAATTGAGCGTTCATATACACTGTTGAACTCAATTAAGTCTTCTTCAGCTCTTTGGAGTCTTGTCAGTCCCTGTCCTTAGTTCTTTGATTCCTTTTCATTCTGATGGGCCAGATGTTGAGGAAACATGGGTTTTCATACCCATTACTTCCTTTCGACATCTCACAATTCTTCACTTGACTAAGTTTTCAGAGTAGTTGCACTAAACCTGATTAAGTTCTTGTGATGAGCCAGATTAGGATTTCTCTGTAACACTGTAGTAACTCATTGAGTTCTGATGCAGCATTGTAGAACGTTATTGGGAGCTCCTCGTTGAGGCCAAATGGGAGGTCCTTTTGTGCCCAGTTCAGAGTTCTCTGCTGCATCTAAGCTTATTGAGTATTATAGAGTTACATTGTAGATTACAATTGAGCGTTCATAGACACTGTTGAACTCAATTAAGTCTTCTTCAGCTCTTTGGAGTCTCGTTAGTCCCCGTCTTAGTTCGTTGGGTCCTTTTCATTCTGATGGGCCAGATGTTGCGGAAAAGGGTTTTCATACCAATTATTTTTCTTTCAACATCTCACAATTTTTCACTTTACTAAGTTTCCTGAGTAGTTGCACTAAACCTGATTAAGTTCTTGTGATGAGCCAGATTGGGATTTCTCTGTGACACTGTAGTAACACATTGAGTTCTGGTGCAACATTGTTGAACGTTATTGGGAGTTCCTCGTTGAGGCCAAATGGGAGGTCCTTTTGAGGCCAGTTCGGAGTTCTCTGCTGCATCTTAACTTATAGATTACTACAGAGTTACATTGTAGATTGAAATTGAGCGTTCATATACACTGTTGAACTCAATCAAGTCTTCTTCACGAGTCTACTTTGAAGTCTTGTCAGTTCCTAATTCTTCGGGTCCTTATCATTCTGATGGGCCAGAAATAAGGATTTTCATATCCAATATCTTCATTTCAAAATTTCGCAATTTCTTTGAGTATACATGAGTATAATAGGGCTCTAGGCGATATCTCTCATGTACAAAATAAAAAGATAACGACATCAGTAAATTGAATTCTTGATTTGCATCCTTAATCAACGTAATTTTGTAATTAATATGTAATAAATAGTAAATAATACTATTTAGTAACTACAAATCACCGTCATTGAATCATGGTTATAAATATAAACTATTTGATATTTGTTCTATGATGCATGGTGTTTCACTTTTTTTTTTAAAGATTGCCATATGAAAAACAAATATTTTTTTATAAGGGAAAACCATGTATCTGAAGAACTCTACAGTAAATAATGTTTTAGTTGAAGGTGCAAATCAAGCATTTATTTTGCAGACTGTACCTTGCAGGTGATGTTGGAAATCAGTCAAAACATTGTCCATAAATCTAAAGAATAATAGAACATAGCGTAAACTCAGGGCCGCGCCTAGGTAGTTGGCCGCCCGTGTGCAATAGTATTTTGGCCGCCCTACACAGAGTAGCTATCCATTCTAAAGACAGGTCGGGGAATAATAATAATAATAATAATAATAATAATAATAATAATATAAAATACATTATTTTTTCGCAATGATACTAACATTTATTCAGAATATATTACAAATAATAAATTATATTTTTATCACTAATCACAACATCGGAAGAATATTGAAAAATCTACAAGCAAAAAACTACAAAAAATATGTGTTTCGCGTGCAAATTCTGATATTAAATCGTGCATGACTAGCTAATCCAATATCTCATGTTCAATAGATATCACTGATAAATTTACTAACGTTCTTGTGACATTGTAGATCGTAAGTATTTTTTTATAAACTTTAATTTCGAAAAAGATCGCTCACGAGATGCTACGGATACTGGCAATGTTAACAAAATTCTTATAGAAATAAATATATTCGGGAACGTTGCCTGAAGATCATTTTCCAATATGTATTCAAGAATTCTTTGTGGTTCTGTGACATCTTTTGATGGTAAATGGTTTTTCAAAGATAAATTTTCTTGAAAGAGGTCTATCCCATCAATATCAGACTCTTTTCTTTGCTAATCTCTTAGTTTAATTTGCAAATCCTTGCAAGATTTTAACAACACTTCATTCGAAATGCTATTAATATTGGTCATAAAGCCAAATAAATCGTTGTAATACACAAGTGTTTCAATTCTGGTCTCGATAGATGATAAAGCTTGGTTCAATAAACAAAAATAAAAATTTACTTTAAAATTGGTTTTTGGATCTAAAATTGGCTCATCCGCAGATTGATGATCAAAAATTTTGGGTGTTCGCTTTACTCCTATATTTTCCACTGTAGGGAAATTACATTCAACCTTCCAATTCCATAGCTAAAGTGTTAGCTGCAACAATAATGTCTTCAAAACTTTTATCGGTACGATATTTCTTTAAAAGGTTTGTCAAATTTGTTAAATACGTCAAAGAGGATCTTACCTTTAGTTTTGGGTTTTGAAAAATGACTACGTTGATATCAAATAAAATTTGATGCCAAATCACAATTGAGCATAAACATTTTTGAAACTCGATATCTTTATTAGCAATGAATGCGCCATATGTATAGTTTTAAAGTCTTAAGTTTTATCTACATAAATTTCGTATTAAGCGTCGTACACTAGTACAATGTGATATCGTAAAGGCTTTATGGCATCGATTCTACAGGACCATCGAGTATCACTTAGTGGTTTTAAATTTAACTTTCCTACATATTTTTTAAGAACTGTCCATCTTTGTGTTCTTCCAGAAAAAAAAACCGTACAATTCTTGAACAAGATCAAAAAAATTACGGTTTCATGTGAAATATTAGCTGAATCATTTACGACCAGATTTAAACTATGTGCTGAACGTGGCACAAAAAAGCACGAGGGTTTATGTTTAATTTTTGTTTTTGTAATCCATTGTGCTTTCCTCGCATATCTGCACCATTATCATAGCCTTATATTGCATATCCGCATATCCTGCATATCAAAAATATTTAATTTCAAATTCGATAATTCTTCTAAGAGAATAAGAGAAATTCAGATATACTTTCTCCTGTACTTTTTGTTGTTGGACTGAATCCAAGAAAATGTTCCCTTACTTCTACTCTTTTCTCATCTAAGAGTACAAATCGTACGATAACAGTAAGCTATTCTACATGGCTTACGTCCGGTGTATAATCTAATATAATGGAAAAATATCTCGACTTTCTGAACAAATCCTATATAGCACATTTAATTTTTGATCCAATTAGATTATTAATTTCATTTTTAATTTTATCGCCCAAATAATGGGGAATTCGTTTATTGCTATCTTTCTGCTTGTCAATACGCTGGATATGTTTAGTTTTTCTTTCCGACATACTAAATAAATGAAAAGGTTGTAAGTTGCAACTATTTAGTTTTAAATATTTTTTGTAGAGCTGACAGAAGTGTGGGCATCCACTGTATTTGGTTTGGGACGCTGCTGAGCACAACGGCAAACGGCCGCCCCCAAATTTGGCCGCCCGCGTGCGCCGCACGCGTTGCACGCCCGTCAGGCGCGCCCCTGCGTAAACTTACTATCGTGCGTTCAACAAAATTGCCAATTGGCGTTTGCAATCTCAAGTGCAGACATGACTTGAGATTGCCAACGCCAACTTCATCGTCGATTTTTGTCGAACGCTCGATAGTTTGGCATGATACATTAGCAACGTGATTTTTATTCACGAATATCAAATGCAACTTGTTTATAAATTTACAAGAATACGCTTTGATTGGTCCATGCATAGTGCATACATGATGATGCATTAATAAAACTGAATTAATAGCCACCATATTAATAACACACCGCGAAGTTTGTCAATTATTTCGGAATGAGGTTCGCTTTATATTGGTCATACTGGTTCCGTGTATCAACCAGCCAAATGTTGAATTCTTTTTAGTATCTTTACTGATTTCAATTTACTGATGATTTTTCACGCGCAATTATCACGGCAATATTAATTTATATATATTTTTTAAATTTATATATGTACAGGGTGGCCCACCTATCCTCGCTCGGACATTGCTGCTAGACTAATGCAAATTGAGGAAAAAATCTGATTGGAAGTTATTGGACAATTGATGTGCTACTTTTTGAAAATATTTTCGAGTTTACAGAGTCTACCATAAATCCGGAGCACAAAACTTGGTCTTGTTTTTAAATGGATTCTACCAAAGCCATGCAAAATTAAGTTCAATTCATTGAATGTAGTAAATATGTCGCACTAATAAGCCATTTTTATTAACCACTCAAAATCGTATAATCTATCCTTATATGGAAAAATAGCATCTTCTTTAGATGGTGGGTGTCCATTCAGAAATAACAAAGCTTCGTTTTTTAGCTCCAACAGACATTTTAAAACGTTTGCTTTTGAAGCCATCGTGAATTACAATACAAAATGAGTTGTTTATGATCACTCCCCATTTCCTTGCAAAACTCGGTAAAAAGTCTGCTATTTAATGGACGAGATTTTATGTAGTTTACAAACATGACACATTTTTCCAAAGTTATGTTTAAATTTCAAGGCAAGCCAACGCTTGTCTATGGATATAACAGTGCATACATACACAATTAATGACTAATTATTGAATTTGTTTAAACAAACCTTTATGACAACCTGCCATTGCACGTGCTCCGTCGCTACTTAAACCAATACACTTCATCCAATCAATACCGTGACCAGTGACAAAATCATTGGTAGTTTAAAAATCTGATCTGAGATCTTTCTTGTCGGAAGTCTTTTACAAAATAAAACAAAATCTTGTATCTCGTCTTCGTCAATATATCTGATAAAACACATTAGATTTGCATTATCCTCGATATCTGTGCTTTCATCTACTTGCAAGGATAAAACATGTTTTTATTTTTACTTTAGCAACTAGTTCTTCTTCTAAATGTTTCGCAATATCTTCAATTCTCCGTTTAACTGTATTATTATTTAATAATGGTATCGCCGAATTTTTTTTTTTCCTTTATTCCGCATAAATTATTTCCGACAATTTTTAAAGCAGGAAGTATTATTTTTTCTCCAGCACTATGAGGATACCCAGTCTCAGCTATTCATTTAGAAATTTGAAAAGGATAAAAGTGAGCTTTTTATTTGACTGGTGAGGAAAGAGTGCATTTTTCATTATTTTTTTTTGAGCAGCACTCGATTCCTTTTTCTATCAACAAAAAAGTTAATTGGCTTATCAAAGTACGTACTCAGATGAAATTTGTCTAAATGCGGTTTTAACTTTGACGATTTCATACTTTTATTTGAAAGTTGCGAATTGAAAATAACACATAGAGGCAAATTATTTTGACTGCTTCCGGCAATGAACCCAAACCGTAAATATTCGTCACAATATTTGCGAGTCCCATTAGTTATACGCTTGTTGTTTTGGCGCTGTATATCTGCCTTTAGGGGCTTCCGACAAAGTATCTTCATAATCATGATGTTTAGCTTTGCTCGAACTTGGTAGATCATCATCTAAATTTCTGGTTTTGTTGATTAACCATTTATCCATTTTCGTCGGAAACTTTTATAACAAGTTTTTTTTTAGTGATGACTTATAAGAAAAAGTATCCATTTATTTTGCGTGACCCGGCAAAATTTTTTTACGACCCTCACTTTGGGAAACTCTGCTATATGGTGTGATTCACCATTGCTGGAATATGAAATTCCCATCTGAATTAAAAAATCTTAACTTAAACATATTATTCAATTGCACAATTTAATTTTTATTGCCAATATCGCCAATTGAATTAAGTATTAAATAATACTTATTTATATAACAAGTGGATATTTTACACGTGAACAAAATTTAGACTAATTTAATTTTTTAGGTAATATATTCGAGTGAAACGCATCCTTAACTCACGTCTTTATATGTACAATATTTTATTCAATTTAGTCGAAAAACGTTTATTAGTTAAACATTTAATTTTTATAATATCAAGTCGGTGAAAATTCAAACTCTCATTTATTGTCATATTGTCTAAGTTTAAAAAGGCCGATTGCAGTGTTTTTGTACCAGAAGTGGTTCCAAATGAAGCCCCAGAAGCAGTGAGGAAGTTGGTATCCACAAAGTCAATGGTATTCTCATATTCAACATATCCGCTCGCTACTAATAATAACCATAATCATGTGCAAAAAACGTCGTCTAGCTGAAGCAGCGATAATTGTTATTCAATTAATCTCGAGGAATTAATTTCAAGGAAGAAATAAACCTATTCCTTTCATGATCCTAGCTGATGATGCATTCACCAAAATATACTTATATCAATATACCTTATACCGGGCTTTTTTTTCCTTATTACACATATGATGGACAATGTATAACTGGTTGCCTGCATCTGCCCACAAGGAATTTCCTGTGTAATTCTAAAAAAAAAAAAAACTCATTAGCGGCGTCGGTGCAAGCAACCTGCCAATTTTGGCATATGTTACACATAGAGGTTATGTTTTTATTCAAGGCAATACACATAAATACATAAAATTCGTCAAGTGGCTACATACACGTAAAACAGTATAGGAACAAATAATTGATAAACAGTAATTAATACCCTTATCTTGCCAAGACATCCATCATTTATTTATTTAGGAATTGGTATCAGATATAGTGCCTAGCAATTTATATTAATAATATTAGTCAAATTTGGTAAAAGGTGCAATGTACCTAGGCAACTCAATTTGCAGATGAACAGATGTAGATAGCGACTACAGCGCAAAAACCAATGAACTATATACTTTACACATTTTTTTATAATTAATCAAAATAATCATCCACCGTTAACAGGCGGCATGGCTACTCACTAATTTATATATATTTTTTTAATAATTGAAGCTGTGCAGATATAGATATTTAGCGCAATTAAATTGTCGCTAATAACTAGGCTACCACATCTACATATTTTGAAATCGTTTTAAATTAATCGTTTTTTATGAAAGTTTTGAGTAATTACTTTTATTGTACTACCAGGTAATTACAATAATTACAGTATAAGTCTCAAATACTAATATAGAATATTTAAGAAACAATGTTTCTAACAAAATTAATTGGGTGATACTTACAAACGATTATCAAAATATGATTAGAGAGGGTACTCATGATTGAATTTATTTGATATAAAAGCTTGTTAAAATTATTTTATTACTCTTCCAGTAATTATATTTTTAATCGTGTCTTGATTCTAAAACTTTAGATTTTGTTTAGATTTGGGGCAATGTTAAAGGCCGATTCATAAATTTCTTAGACGATGCAACGTAACGCTGTGGCAATACTGTCGCTAAGGGCATTTTGAACAGCATTAAATGTGCGTTGACAATGCCCATAGTGACAGCAGTTACACAATGTTGCATTGCGTCGCGTAAGAAATCTATGAATCAGCTCTTAATCTTCGTTTTCATCTGCATCTGGTTTTGAAGGATAGTGCAATATTAAATTCTTAATATTATTTATTATTATCTTATAATCATGGATCAGTTTATGTATTTTTTTCGCTCAACTGAAATTGAATTGAAACTATATTTACAAATTTATTCAAATTATTTTATTACTTCTTTATCTACGTTTTGCACTATTTCAAGGTTTAAAACATTCAACACAACTTTTCATCAGTAATATTTTACTGTAACATAAAACAACATTCAATATTATATGAATCACACACATATAAGTGATAAATTTCAATTGGATATAAATTCATGAAGAGTTTAACAATTAAGTATATTTTTCAGAAATTACTTCCATCTATAAATACATGTTTTGTATTAAATGTACGCTTAAAAATATGTATGGACTAGTTTGATCGAATTGCAATACTTAGACAACATACAAAATATAAAACATTCTTTTAAATAATTATATTAAATAACTCAAAATTGGGTATTTTCATATTGTCATATTAAGTTAATTAACTTGGAATAAAGCATATTATTAGGAATTAAGGAATAAAACTCTATTGTTTAACCACATGTGTGGTACATTTAAGCAAAATTGAATAAATACCATGTGCATGCAAATGTATATCCCAACAAAACCACTTCTGCAAACATCTATTTACAGTAAGTTAAAAATGTGACTTAATATGCTGCCTAAACTCCAAATAGTCCGAGAACTTTATTTTGCAAATTTTGCAAACTTGTGGCCTTAAGATCCTGATTTTTCGACCTGTATCACCGTCTGAATCAATCTCACTGTCTCGGTCTACTTCGCCTTTCATATTATCAATCATGCATGATATTCGATGCTTTCTGAAATGTGACAACTGAATGAAGCCTTTATCACAAATCTTGCACCTATGCCGCTTGATCCCTGTATGAATGACCTCATGTCTTAGCAAGTTGGACTTCCACGAAAATGTGGCCCCACAAGTTTCACACTTAAATTGCTTGCCGAGCAGATGGGCCTCCTCATGCTGTCTGAGGTTGTATATTAGCAGAAATGACTTATTACATATCTTGCACTTGTGTGGTTTCGTGCCACTGTGTGTCGTAATGTGCCTTTGTAAGCTTGTCGCCCACGCAAACGTTAAGCCACACGTGTTACATACATGAGGTCTCTCATTCGTGTGCATGGTCATGTGTCGTTTCAGCTGTGAGTCAAAGTGGAAAATTTTATGGCATATGTCGCATTTTATAAGACCCTTTGGTCGGCGAATTCTCGTCTGTTTAATCTTCAGCGGCATATCATTCGGCTCATAATTATTATGATCTAAAAAATATTTCATAACATAAAATAGAAAACAATAAATATTTACATTTATAGACAAATAATGGTCCGTAATAAATATCATGGAGGGCATATTCAAATTGATGGTCATAGGGTATTCGGAGCACTCTGCCGTTCAATCATAAAATGAGAAACACCGAGGATATAGATGAGCAAGAAACAAGTGAAGAACAAAAGGGTCTTCTGAGCATCAACTTGAGTGGACCCTGTATAAAAAAATCACTGCATAATTGTACAGTTTAAAGAATCTTACTTCATTTTAATTCCCGCTGTGGAACTTGGGTACTTAGAGAATAGAATCTTTGTTGGATTATGATGTTTAATGTTAAACATTAGTATCCAAAATATATGTATATTATCTATTCATATAATGTTATTAAACTGTTATTGAATTATTACTTAACTTGGAATATTAGTCGGACCAATGTTTTAGTGTAGTTACAGTTATTACAATTCATAAAATAATTACCACATTTGAATTTTAAATGGTTTTGAAAATATTTGTTTGATGTAAAGATTTTTCCACAATCTTCACAATTAAATTTATTTTCCTCGTCATTAGTTTGTGCAATGCCATCATTGATCTCTTTGAAATCTATTATATTATCATCCAAATTCAAATATGGCTCATCAATATCAATCACCAGGTTCTCAACAACTTTTTCATCACGAGGTGGACAGTTTACAAAGACACTTCGGCACCTCTTCACTGTTTGCTTTCGATTTTTTGTTGTTCCTTCTGAATGTATATTGGATGCTACTGCCTCATGTGCCTCCAGTATATCATCATCTTCAAGTATATTGTCTGAAGCTCCAGTGTATTCAAACAGAAATGGGTCTTCAACAACGACTGTCTGGGAACTCAAATACTGAGTGATATATTTAAATGATTTTTGGCATTTTTTCTTGAAGATGTAAGAAGAGGCAGTTTCAAAAGCACACGTCTCACATATTTTCTTTGGAAATGAGTCTTGTAAACTCTAAAAGTATTAAAGAACACGTATTGCATGATTTATGTACTTAATAGTAATTAAGAGCTAATTTTTAATTTATTTCTCCATTAATACATAACATAGATAAATCTATCTTCATAAAAATTAAAGGATATTTCACAATATTTGTTCAGCGGCATGAAATCGTGAAAAGCAATCTAATTACTGTATCGAGGAAAATTATCTGTTCAGAAGCTTATGAGAGGATTAAATTGAATTACCTCGGGTCCCATTAAGTATTTTAATACCCCTTGTAGTGAAACATTCTCTACAGACGAGGCTTTTATTTCGTTTAAGTTATCAGTCGTTGACAAACATATCCTGCACATTTTGTCAAAATTTATTACCTTTGTCATTGTGTTACCCAAAATATTATGATAAATTATAGGTACAATAACACTTTTTTCTTTTTGTATTCACGTGACAGATGACTTTTGACAAAGTAATCATAACATGTATATTCCTATGATGTTAGCTACAAGCCACTGCAAGCCACAATAGTTCATTTGACTCTGCTTGCAATTATTGATTATTGAAATAGATATGAAACTCTTAAATAGAATAATTTATACGCTGTAGTGTATTGTGTACTAATTGAGAACTTTGAATGAGAAATAATGATGGCAAGCATCAATTTACATAAGTACTAGGTTAAATACTTTATTGCTTGTAAGCAGCATCGTAATAACTGCTGTGTTAAGTTAAATATATGTAACAACCCGATAACGTAGTAAATTGTGATTTGTTACATAAATTATAATGTGACTAAAACAAGTATTTAAATACATAATAAGAAATCAACCCTTATACAGGCAACCCCATTCACAAATCGTCTACAGCGTGGACATCGCTATCAATTGCTGACCTAAAATCATGTATGCATATCAAATTTAAATACAATAATGAGCATCGCTAACCAGCAAGTTAACGTCGATAACTATAATCCGTAAACGCATTCTGTTAAAATTCATTGTTTTATTTTTAATTTATTTAAAATTTACCCCGTGGAACTGATAGCGAAATGGTTGAGAAATGCAAAATCAAAATATGAAATCGGTATTGTTGAGAGATGGTTGATATTAAGATAAAAAATATTAAAAATGCTTCCACATAGGCCAATATGCTCACTTAACAAAATGAAAATGGTCTATTAATTTCACTGGTCCACAAAAACCAGAAGTAATTCAATGAAACTGTTGATGGAAATAGTCTTATTGTTATTAAATAATTATTGTATTAAATAGTATTGAATATTGCTCCATCAATTACCATTCGAATTTTTCAATTAGATTTGTGCCGAAGATGATTTTTTGTACATGTTCCCAAAAATAGCTATTTTACGGACTCATCTACGTCCCTAAAATGAGTCTCTTCTGGACTCATCCCAAAAAGTTGCCATGGTTAAAACAATCTGGTTACTATGATGGCGTGGTAATTAAAATCTGAAGCTCACTATTTTCAATAAATATTTGTTTTGATCACATTAATCAGACATAATAAAAGGTTCGAATGTGTTTTTGGAAGCATATACAAAAAAAAGTGTTGTTTGTAACATGCACCTAAATTAAGGTTCTTTGGACCAATCTTGATATTCCAGACTCACTACGCTTCGTCTGGAAACAGTAACGATTCATCCAAAAAACTTCATTTTAGGCAATTCTAACAAAAATAACTATACTATAAAACAAAACAATATTTCATTTATCACAACTTTTATTAATTTTATTACAAAATTATTAATCACATTTGTGTATCTTGATTGTTTCAATATCATCTACACAATTTCCATGACCTGGGGAGATTAAATATGTTTGGCCTCCGAAAGTATACTTAAAATAAATTAGCGATACTAAAAACCAATTGATTTCCAAACTAAGGAGGCCTTAATGTTAAAACAACTACAATCCTGGACGCCCTCAAGGCATGGTATATATCTTAATTCTCTATCATGCCACACTCTTGGCCGTTTCTACACTTATTTCTTTTAGTGCAAATATAATATATGTGCCTTTTAAACATTTCCAGTATATTTTTCCCCATGTTCATAAAATAGGATGCTCAAAATCTATTGGGAGTACCTACTATTTAAATAAAATAGTACAATCAGTCATTAGTACATTCCATGTTAATCTATAGTTGGTGTTATACTGTAGCTAAGATTACTCAAATCCCACATGGCACATGACCAATTACCTAACTACATGGAAATGATCGCAGGTACCTTTACATCTTCAAACACAAAAGTATTTCATCATCTATCTTCGATCAAACAACACCAAGTCCTGCAAAGATTTGGAAATTCCTTACGAGCAAAAATGATTTTTATTAAGACGGATTTTCAGATTCATATATCTCGGCTTCGTTGACACCAGCAATTTTTTTACTACACGACTCGTTGAGATGCCGATCAAGGTTCTGCTTGTACTGAAACCCCTTGTTACAAATCTTACACACGTACATTTTCACATCGGTATGTATCGCCAAGTGCCTCTCATAGCTGGATTTCCATGCAAAATATTTGCCGCACGTCTCACATTTGTGGCCCCCCTCTTGCTTGTGAACTTTCTGGTGCTCTTTGAGGTTGTACAGTCGGTCAAGTATCTTGTTGCACACCTTGCACATATACTGTTTACTGTTGCTCCTGTGCTTGGTTTGGTGTCGGTAGAAGCTGGACTTCCAAGCAAATGACTTACCGCACTCCTCGCATTTATGTCTCTGTCTGTAGTGAACTTCCCTTAGGTGTACGTCCAAGTTTGCCTTTATTAGGAATTTTTTGCTACAAATCGTGCACTTGTGCCACTTTTTGTAGTTGTGCAATGTTGTAGGTCTTCTTTCATCAGATTCCTCGTTAGTATTGAAATTTTCACCTGTGTAAATAACATTATTTAACTCTGGTATATAAAAGTAGTGGTGCATGGCCATTATTCGTACTAGTAAATAAAAGTTCTGCACTCGAAGAGTTATGTTAGTGAATTAATGACAATTAATTGATGAATATTGAAACTTAATAACAATACCGAAAACTGTGCCATTGCTATGCACCACCGCTTGTAATACTATTACCTGTATGGATTTCCATGTGCATCCTGAGACTATCTGTAGACTGAAATTCATTTTCACAAATAACACAACAATAAGATTCTCCTGTAGCTATGCATAAATCATCCATCGAAGGGTTCTCCTCATCCTCACTTAATGTATCCTCTACTTTTACCGACGATTGATATTCTTTATTTTCTGTGGGTATGTAATCAATGTCCCCTGTGTCCCCTTCTAATTCATTCTTTATTACGTTTGACTCTACTTTTATGTTCGTCTCCTCAACTTCTACTTCTTCAATATTTTTGTAAGCGTACAAAAATGGATCTGCAACGTTATCAGTCTTGGATTGTAGGCATTTCGAGATGTAGTTGAATGACTTCTCACATTTCTGCTTGAAGGTGTAGGTTGATTCAACATCGTAGGCACAATGGGAGCAAATTAATTTCGGGAAAGAGTCTAATAAACACTAAAAATATATTATTTTCAAAGAGTTATAGATGTGTAAGCTACGTGAAGAGTATTTTAATTAAATTGAATATTGAAATATAGGTCAATCATCCAATTATTCACAGGTTAAGAGCGATGTTGAATCTCTAAATCTCTCTAAAGTAAACATTACAATCCGTATATACCTCTTTTTCGAAGATGTAATGCAAAATCTGTTGTATGGAAATATTGCCTGCATCCACATTTCTCACATCAGTCAGATCACCTGCGGTAATTAAACAAATTCTGCAAATCTTTTCCAAATCAATTTTGCTACCCATTATCACAAGTTTACTACAAAGAAAGTTCTCGAGGTTAATGATAAACTGAGTAAATCTTGTACTAAAAAACTGCAGTGTGGAATTTAACGATGATCAAATCGATGTATCACGTGTGCAGTATAAACAATAACATAAACATTAATCTACACATTATAATATTTGTGTCTAAATGCACTTGTACCAACTAAATAATTTTAGTCATATTCTACAGTACATGTCTTCTGTTGTTCAATAGCTGAACTAATACAGTGTGTTTGTAAATGAGGGTAGATTGTATTTTAGGCAACCAAACATACACGTTGGTAACACAACAAAAATATCACTAAGGATTAATTGGTGTAACATAATGTTATTTAACATAAGTAACTAATTGAATCAAGAAGCAACGGACGTTACTTTGTATCCAAGAAGGGAAACGGGTCAACGGGGTTTTTTAAGTCCAGTGTGGGTCAGTTAAGTTGTTATGATATACCTGATGAAATATCCACGAAACAACGACAATTAAATAGATACAAAAGAGAAAATTATCAGTACATAACAACTTAACTGACCCACACTGGACGAAAAAACCCTGTTGACCCGTTCCCCTTCATAAATAACTAACTTGAAATAACTTACCTAGATTAACTTTACAATGATTGCACGCTACTGGCGAAAATGACATTAAACTTTGACAAATTGCGGTGAAATACACTAAGCACCGACATGGAAAAACTTAACGACAATTAAAATCCTAAATTTCATTTAAATTTTGCCGCCTTTTCTACAATCATTTACAAACACATTGTATTAGGGCATCGTTACAATTTTCATTTGCTTGCAAACCTTATGAACATATTTTAATTTTGATTAAATGTGTTTCAAATAATTATCAAGTATGAATGCCTTTCATATAACAGTTGAATTGTTATATCTATGCCATCTATATGTATGGTAGGTACGTATATTGTACTGTAACTGCAAAATGAAAATTCAATTTCAAAATATGTACATTTGGTTGCCTTAATTTAGATGACTATTTTATTTTTATTGTGCAAAATATCAATACCTGCACACCATTAATGATTATCAATTACTGAATTTGTAATTAAATATCCCACCTGTTTTGAGTGGCAGGTTATTCTGATTAATTATAACAATTTGTGTGTCGCCTTCAAGGTTCATATTGCAAATTGGGTTGCCTAAATAGATAACATTTTTTTGTAATTGAACATATATTATTTTAAATGTTTTCACGTGTTATTTCTTGATCAATTAATAAATCATTATTGTAATACCTTGACGAGATAAGTGTATAAAGTAATATTTTCTATTTGTTTATTCCTGTACGGTTTTACCTGCATAGAGGCACTTACTGAATTGGATTTAACCATGTTACTACTAGTGTTTAGTATGTTTAAAAATGTTAATTACAACATATAATTTAGTAAAATATCATGTGGATCTGCATACAAAAAATATTAATTATAAAATGGGTTTTGATCAAATATCGTGCGGTATTACAACGCAATCAGTCAAAATAATGATGTCTTACTTCGGTTAATATAAGTCTGATAAGATATATCGCCACTAATAACATAGTATAACTATAATGTATATATAATTCAATTATTAAGATAAGATCTGCAACTTAGTGATTCTTTACAGGCAAGAACGCAAAAAATAGTTCGTAGATTCAATCATGTACTATTTCTGAAAGTACAATGGGTGCTCTTTATTTATGCCACTATACTTTTCGCGTATTGGTCTTGGTTTCGTCTTTTACATGTAGTCATGGGTTAAATTCTAACTCACCCTAATACCTAATAGGAGTATAAAATATAAGTAATTATCCACATATGACTATCCATCTACATTCTACATACACGTAGATATTTTTCAAGAATGGTCTTAATGTTCTCTAGAGGCCTCACAACGGATATTTCAGTTGAAATCTGAATTCGAAAATTTTCACGGAAACAATATTACATGGAGAAAATATTAATTTGTACATTTGGTTAAAACTAAATAATGTCACCCGTCATAGTGTAGAAAAAAGCATAGTGATGGCTTCAGGCCACCATTAGGAAGGGAGTTTGCTGGAATTCCACATTCGGTTCAGATCCTGAATGCTATTAGTTCATTACAAAAAAATCTACGATCCTTAACAACGGCTACCTTACTAACAACCAGAAGTTGCCACCGATACAGTGGTTTTTAAGAAAAGCCCATTATATTTGAAAATAATTACATTCTTTAAAAAGTTATTTTATTTTTATTTTGCTTAACTAATAATGTAGTTTTAAAATGGCATCCTCATATTTCATTCTTCTAATTGGTAAACGTTTATATTGTCTAAATGAAAATCTAAAAATGGTATGTTTTAGAGTTTTTTCATCTTTAGGAAACCAACTTAAATATTACATTCTGCTTGTTATTGGTTGATACATTAGCAGAAATGGATGAACCTAAAACAAATATTAAATTAAAAAAAACAGACAGGTTTCAGCTTAAAATAAGATTAATCACCAGTCACTTGAATATATAAATAAAATAAAATATATTAAGAGAGCTGAATATCTTTCCTATGCTAAGGATTTCGGGTGGAATAGTAAATGTTGTGGTATCAGTTATTTTAAGCAAAAAAGGTTCATATACAAATGTGTCAAATTCGTAATCGTTGTGGAGATATAGCTTATTGAAGTGACCAAGAAAATATGCTGTTTCGCTTTATAACTGTTGTTAAAAATGCCACACATCTTCACATCTGCTGATATAGTGGCATAGAAGTAGTGTACAGAACGGTTTTCTAACAGCAAAGTACCGCAAGTAAAGACTGGAAACTCTTCAACTGAGACCCTCTCAATTAATCCTCTCAGTTTAGAAAATTGTCAATGATATTCTCACAAGATACACAACACATGACTTACAAAAACTGTAAAATATGTACTATTCTTCCTTAATTACCATGTAAATCTGGATAGTTGTCAAGTAACACCAAAAAACTTACTTGAATTGAGATTGTTTAACAAGCAACTGCTTAATCATCCCTACTTTCAAGACAATATTTGAAATAAACCCAAAAAGCAATTTTGTACATTAATTTTTTTTTAATTTATAAAATATCAATTGAAGAAAACTATGCAGTGATGATATGTAATCAAACGCTCTTTTGCTATATTACCACATACTCCTTCGTAACATATCCTTCACGTTCAGAAGCTGCACCAGTTCAGAATCAGCTGCATTTACAAATAATACTTAATGCCGTCTACATAAATATAATCTACCAATTGTTATTTACTTCAAACTAGTCTAATACCAAATGTTAGTACTTTAAATCTGTGGTACTAAGGCAAAATCCCTTAAGTCAAATAAAATCGATTGTATGGATTGTTCATAAATATGTACGTTCCTTTATTCGTTCCTTCGTTTGTCGGTGACAAAACCCAATAACATTTTGACATCTAATTTTTGACTTATCGGTGTTTGCTTTAGTACCACTGAAAATGGAAAATTTATTCAAAACTATTTCCGAATGGTCCTATTTTAGACTGCTTTATAGAAATCTATGATTATCCATAGATTATCTATGGAAAGAGAAATGGGAGAGCTACATCAAATGGAAATGAAACTTCTGAAAAATAAGATTACATGAGGAAACACTTGGAAACAATACAAAACTTGGATTACAAAACACCACAAATTCGTTTGGGTTCACGTTATAAGACTACACAAAGAACTAAGAACAACTCTGAAAAATATGAACTGCTAAAATGCAAGTACAGTAGAGCGTCGATCTGCGAAATAACACTTTGAATTCCTCCACTTGATACGTTTTTGCACACATATTCTTCACTCAGTAACCCCCTTAATTTTGTTTTTGCTTAGTTTTTGGGTGTTCGGATTATTAAAGCTGTACTTTATATTGAAATTTTCAAATCATGGAAGTGGACTGGAGCACAGATGTAAGATGAATTAGATGGAGTTGATGGAACCCAGCTCTGGTGGTGTTGATCATTTATTTGTGTATAAACGAATTTAAAGTGCGCTACCGATGACAAGTTCAGATCACACATCGGATATATAATGGACAAAATCCATGATGTGCCTATAGAAGGTATAAAAGTGAAGGTGCACAAGATTGCTGAGGTCGTAGGCTTTTCCACAGAATGAGCAAAAGAGCTATGTTAGATGTGAGTGACGATTGCTGACTTTTAAACAAAAACGCCCACGAAATGTTTCAGCTTGGTGTTTGCTGATGTTTAAGCATAAACCACAGGACGTGTGATGGTCGATTCATGATGATAGATAAAACTTGGATCCACTATCCATGAGAGTTGGGAAATGTCTGATGAAAGCGTGCAAAAGAAGGTGAAAAGCATTTTTCTAGTCTGTGAAGTTTATTTCCAAGAAATTATCCCAATGGACTACTTGCAAAAGGGAACGACACTAATAGAAGAGTACTATGCAACATTATTGCATATTATTCTTAGGAAGAAGAGCTATAAAATAAACAACTAAAATTGGGATACAAAAAAGTGCCTTTCCACAAGCGTGCGCTCCCACAATTTAACGATCGTGTTGGCAAAATTAAATTAATAATGGGCTTTGAAATCATTCTTCATCTATCTCTTCCTCTTTATAAAATTGAAAATTTTACTCGGTCGGAAGTTGTTTTACTTGCTTTTATACTAGACTTGTCAAACAATCCTCATGTTTTTGAATTTTGCTTGACTAGAATCACATGGCCCTAAAGTCAAATATTCACCTGTAAGAGCGACATAAGAAATTATATGAATTAACGAAGCCAAATCCCATGTGATGTTGAAAACGTAGCTCCGACTTTTAACCCAGTTGTGTTTTTGTGTTGATTTTCCCCCAGGGCGATATTAAAATTGTTGAATTTCATTTTAGATATGTCTCATCCTTATCATATTCTAACAAATAAACAGTGATAACGCCTCCTACTCACACACAAGCGAGCTTCATTGCACGTTTGTTTAGTCGCAGAACTAAACTTGTTTTTAGTATGAATGTGCAAAAATAGAGCGTGTTGGATCTTTTAAATTGCTGTGATTTTTTATCACTTAATCTGCAGCTCTAAGATCAGTAATCACATCAACCAATGCCTTGAATAAAAACAAAATTAAATTAAGCCATACAAAACAACGAAATAGAAAACATATGGTCAACTTAAAACAAAAAGCGTTTACTTCATAGTTTGGTCAATGTAACTTGTCATGAATAAAATCTGCGTGTTAAAAATCAAGGTGAGATGTTTTTTAAGATAATGAATTATTGAAAGCAAGTCCTACCTAGCTATTATTTTACACTGGACCCCATAAAACAAGTTTTTTTATATATAGGTATATAATTTTAAAAATTCGTCAACAATTCGCTCTTAATTAAGAGCCACAAATATATTATTCAGACATTATAATAGGTTATAATAATAATATAATAGAAAAGTAGTAACTGCACAACACATAAGCAATAATAAACATAATCAATGCCATTGTTAAAAGTCGCAATGAAATGGTAGACATCATTCAACTGTCGTGTTTACATTGAATTAAATTGTTTTGGTTATTGTACATTGGTTGCTCGAAGTTTCTGGATATTGGGCTGTAATTTGTTGAGATAACATAAAACTATCGACCACACCCACAATATAATTGTATATAACTAATATATGTAATACTTTTGATGTGCTGAGATCCAAAACACTGCCAATTCATTTATATTATTCAAAATATAAAATATAAATATATATGTATATATATAAAATATTTATAGAATCACTTTACTAAAATCAAATAATTAGAAGTGAAAGTAGTTTATATTAAAAGAACAGCTCAGTATAATTACAGAGTATGGTTTTTAAATTTTTTTTGGCTTCGATTGGACATGTTTTGGAACTCAACTCGTCATGTCTAAAATATCTATAACAAAGAACTAAACAGACAAGTTTTCTGCAATAATATCAGTCAGTTATGCAGACTATAATTTTTTTTTTAAACATGCAACTTAAATTAAAATTAAATGATTTTTCTACAAAATAATCCTAATTACAGGCTTTTCAAACTAAAACTAATATTATGCAATTCAAATAAACCCACTTAAGTAATACTTAAGCAATATGTGCTTATACCTTTAATAAAAGTAGTTAAAAAATATGGTACATTCAGGGTGATCCACACAGCGAAATAAAGTACACTTAAGCATCATTCTCAAAAGTCGCTTGATAGCTTTGTACGAAAAAGGTTTTGTAGCTATATTTGTATGTACACAAAACAACGAAGAGCATGTGCATTGTGCAAAAGTGCTGTTTTCAGCTTGTATGTACTTAATGAGGATTATCTACACAACCTTGTACAAAAAAGGTGCTTTAACTTAGATTATCTATTGCAGTAATTAGGTGATCGACATACATAAGAAATTAACCAATTATTTTGCATTTTACACAAAATGAAAATATAAATGTTTCGTTTATTATTTATAAACCACAAAGTAACAGCTTCCAGTGTGAATTGCCGTTCGCTGGGAATAGTGGTACAAATTGAACTTATTGTAAACCTCTGTAAAACAATGATCAACTTTGTTGATTGATTGTATTCAATGACTACAAATTGAAAAATTAAATGATTGTACTATAGGTATGATATACAGGTCTCCCCCGAGTTATGTAACTATTGCGTAACTTGAATTTTATGTCGTAAGTGATAAAATACAAGTGCAACTTCATAAGAAACTGCAATATTTATAAAAGAATATAAGAACAAACTGAAATATTCACTTTTCAATTGAAAACTCTTGTCACAGCTAGTTTGGTCCATAGTAGGAAAATCGCCGTTCGAGAGTATGGTTGTAAACGGTAATGCTGCTGTCAAGCACTTTCTACCCTTAACCCTTATCACATAAATGTGAATTTACGTAAGTCGGGGAACACCTGTATCTACTTTTATGTTACTTAAATGCCTAGTATTGAAAACTCTAATTATGCACTTATACCACTTTTCCAGCTGCATCGCCAATCATGACCAACAGTGAATTCATTTCGATGTGTGGATGCACAGCTGTAATACTAATGCATCATATGCTGCTTATGAAGCAAACAATTCCCTGGTTTTGCAAATTAACGGTAGACTTCCAACACAAAGGTGTAGACTTTTCAGCATCTCCTGTAAGGCATCTTCTACCAGTACATCCGCTTACGCTTACCTCTGTGGGTCGCCTCGTGTTTCTGCATGTTGGACTTCTGTAAGAACTTCCGGTTGCATATCTTGCACTGGTGCCGCTTCTGGCCCGAATGCATGGCCTCGTGCCGCACGAGGTTCGACCGCCAGCCGAAAGTCATGTTGCATATGCTGCACATGTAATGCTTTCCGTTTTTGTGGAACTTGAGGTGCTCCTTGAAGTTGTACAGCTGCGTGAAGGTCTTGTCGCACGCCTTGCATACGAACGGCTGATTTTCCTGGTGGGTCGCCTTGTGCCGCTCGAGGGTGGACTTCCATGCGAACGCCTGCATGCAGACAGTACACCGGAATGGGCGTTCGTTCGAATGGACGGTCAAGTGGAGGTCAAGATTGGCTTTGAATACAAAGGTTTGGCGGCATTTTGTGCATGTGTGGTACTTCTTTCCGTCTATGTACAGAATTTTTCTTTGCAAGTCAGATTCTTCACCGGAGCTCTCGTTTTCAGCCAAATCATAATTTTCACCTGCATAAAAATTAATCAAATTTAAAATTTACGTAAAACTACGTAGCTCTAAAATTAGTTATGAGCCCTATAAAATGTATTATCATCAAGAACATAGAATAGAAAATGTTGCTTCTTCAAAATAAATTTTATTTCAATTGTTAAAGATGATGGATATTATCTAATTATATCTTCCGTTTATGGATTTGTGTTTAGTTCTAAACAATTAAACAATACAATAACTATTAAATATATTTTACCCAAATGTCTTTCCATGTGTCTGTCCAGGTATTTAGCGGACATGAAGTTTTTACCGCACGTCTCACAGAGAAACTGCACCCACCCATCACCATTCTCCTGTGGAGTCTTGTCAATTGCAGCCAAATCATTGATATAAATATGGTTATTGTCGCCCGATTCATTTGCAAACGAGCCCTCCTCATAGTTACTCGGTTCATCGAGCTCGTCTTCGGAGACCGTCAAATCAAAGTAGGAGACATTGCCGGGTTCTACTTCAACTTCAATCTCTTCGCACGATGATTCATCGACCTTAGAATCGCTTTGATTCTCTACAGGTTCAGATTTGATCATTACATTTTCCACTGGAGCCACCACAATTCCATTGCATTCTGGCACTGCATTTTCTTCTTCGTCCTGGGAAACAGCTTCTTCTACATCATCAAGAAAAGGGTCTACAAGTTCTACAACTGCCTTGGAATGCAGATACTTGGAAATTCTCTTGAAAGCCCTTTCACATTTTCGTTTAAAAATGAATGTGCATTCACTGTGGTACATGCATCGCTTGCAAATCAATTTAGGGAGTTCATCTTCAAAGCACTAAAAAGAGAAGCATTTTACAGTTTATAGGTAGATGTGAAGATTATTTTAGGTTAGTTTGTCTAAAAGTTGTTTGCTGTATCACATAATGAATAAAGCAAATTACCTCCTGTCCTAATAAATAATTTAAGAGTTGCCTAATAGAAATATCTCCGCTTTTCTCGCGTTCCATATCAGATAAATTTTCAGTGGATAATAAACAAACTCGGCATAATTTAGTTAATTCAAAATTCGCCTCCATTTTGCGCACTTTTGCACTGTTATTGTTGCCTGAATCGATCGACATTGTTAATGATACATTCATAAGGCCTTAAAGTGTATAGAAAATTAATAGTTTGGGCTTTATATCACCAATTGATCACTGTCCTTCACACATGTGAATTTAGCAACGATCTCTCCCCAAAAGAATGGTGAATGTACTAAAATTTTATATTTATGTGAGCACTAACATATACTTCAAATAATGATTTACGTATATATTAGCATTATTAGTCCAAAGAAACATAAAATGGGACAAAATATGCGCACTGTTATGCATTTTCTGTTAGGTTAGAAGGTTATCAATATTGTGTGTTTAATAAAAAAATATTCAAATTAAATAGAAATTATTTGTAGTTTATAATAAATTTAATCACTAATATTCTTTTTATTAGTTTCTATATAATTATGTTCGTAGTACTTTATTAAAATGTATTTATATTTAATGAAGTTTCAAAATATAAAAATTCGATACTAACGACACTAGAATGATTCATATTTCGATGCAAAGAAGAGACATTGAGGTATGTTTGTATTAACTTGGGCCATCTTTCGAAGCTAAATTCGAAGGCATAAACCACGCAAACCACGTTTTGAAATCTTTAATGCTTTTATTTTAGATTGTTTGGTCTTTTCAAGATTGATTATTATTACACCGTGTTATCTTAAAATAGACAAATATTGATAATTATTTGCAACTTTAATCTACACATATATTATTTTTAATTCTTTGTACTGCTTTATATGTATATTTCCAAGTTTTATCCGTTAAATTTGCACCATTTCGTTTTAGCGAAATATCCGAGTGATTTGCTATTTTTAGCTCTCTGTCCAAAGACGTTTCGATAAATTTCAATTCTGGCTAAAGCAATTGACAGTTGTCAATTGATTATCTCGTTATCTAACTTAAAATACTCCCTCCTTGTGTTCATATAATAATGTTGAGGTAAATAAGCTATCCAATTACTTTATTAACAATGAAGGCGCAATGAGGAACGGCTCTTTGGTGCGCGCCGCTAATTGTGCGTCTTGGGAAAGTCGTCCATTAATTAATGCATCAATTCATTGAGTCCATTGTTTAATGCAACTAATGATTTTAATAGGGAAAGAGATTCAATCTTTCACGTACGCAATGTAGTGTCTGCAGTCATAACCCTCACTCTTAAAATCCTGCTATTTCAGGAAAGCTGGGTGAAACCCGCACAGTTTCGAAGAGTCAGTCATAGATTTGTAGGCCAGTGAACCGGAAGCCGGCACAATAGGTAGCCAGGGCAGGAGATACAGTGCGAGAAGCATCATGACGCGCCCTCCGAACGAGAATTTGCCAACAGTGAAGCTGGTCGTGGTCGGGGACGGTGGTGTCGGCAAGAGCGCGATTACCATACAGTTTTTCCAGAAGCTCTTCGTAACTGATTACGACCCAACCATTGAGGACAGTTACCTACAGCACGTCGAGGTAGATGGGCAATGGTGCATTTTAGATGGTGCGTAATCCAAGTTTATGATTTGATCTAGTAAAAGAGGTTTCGATGATAAGAAAACTAATTAAACAGTTTTGGCATTCTTAATTATACATTCATAAGGGGTGAAAGTGAACAGAAAATGAATACATTGCGCTTTATACCACCAATTGATTCATCACTATTTTATTACTGACTTACCATTAAAGCAGTTAAGAAATATGGAAAATTATAACTAATGAGCTACTATAAATCTGAACTTTGAGAAAGGGTTTAATTTGTTTCATAATTATTATATACAAAGTGATTACCTTGTAAATCAAATAAATCTGTTCGTGATAAAAATTTCATTCAGTGATCAATTCAGTGATAAAAATGCAGAGGTAATTTAATTCAACAAGTATTAATTTTAGTTCTTGATACTGCCGGCCAAGAAGAATTCAGCGCAATGCGTGAGCAGTACATGAGAAAAGGCGACGGCTTCTTACTCGTATACTCTGTGACTGATAAAAACAGTTACGAAAACATAATACACTTTCACACTCAAATTTTAAGGGTGAAAGACAGGTCAGTTTGCTTTCCCGGATCTTCCTAGAATAGGTACTCATGCGGTGTTTCATTCCAGGGATGTATATCCGATGCTTTTGGTGGCCAACAAAGTGGATCTGGTGCATCTGCGCAAGGTGACCGAGGAGCAAGGGAGAGAGTTAGCGCACAAGTTAGGGATACCGTACATTGAGACTAGTGCCAAGGACCCACCACTCAATATCGACGCCACGTTTCACGAAGTAACACTAGGTGACTGAAAGTTGAAAATAAATCTTCAATCAATTATATTTTCAGGTGGTGCGCATCATTCGAAATCAGCCGCAGACGAAAGAGAAAAAGAAGCGCAGCAAACTGAAATCGATTAGGAAGAAAATGGAAGGCTGCACCATCATCTGATTGCGCCGGAATTATATAAACGTATACACAAATGTATTGCACGAATGTTTAAATGTTGCGGGAGTACCGAGCCCGTCGTAAAACTATATGTATTATAAAAGCTGTCAGTATTTAGGGGAAAATGGCATTCGCACACACTATTATTTATTGATGAATACAGACGCGGACAATAAGTGAAAAATCGTTTCGAATCGAGTTTTTCATTGGAAGTTGTTTTATATTTTTATATACAAAACAATGCTTTCAGTTGTTGAAACGACGTCCAAACCAAAGAATGCACAAATGGACCAAATTTGCTCACCTACCAAAGCTCTAATTAAATTTCGAACAACGCATAATTATACCCATTGTAGGAACTTAATTTTAGAAATTAATAACATAATTGCTTATGTTTGTCAGACCCACATTAATCGAGAATAACAAAATTTTTACTGTGACTAATTCTAATAAGGCATTGTACATATACATACTTTTGCAATCGGGGGTAAATTGAAATCAAGGCCTAAAACACGACCTTTAAACAAAAGCAAACTGCAAAACTATACTGCAGTTTTAATGATTTTAAGTATTGGATTTTCATAATCTGTGATGAGAACAAATGTGACAAATCTTTGCATACTTCAGATTGGTGGACGTTACGAAGATTGTAAATCTGTGTCAAATTTGTATAAATAATTGTTTTGATATGCTTTGAATTTGATATAGGTTTATTAAATAAATGTTACAATTTAATATATTACGTTATTTGCATGATAAAATATATTGGTTCGAAATCGTAATGTGTGATTTGTAAAAGATTATAACAGTAATAAAATGTAACCTTTTAGCAAAACTGTTGTTATGTTGGAATTGATGCTCCGATCGCATCCACAGAAAAACATCTGCATGTGCATGCTGTAACTGGACATTCTGAGTGTTCCCTGAAAGTAAATCGAGTGCTCGTTAATATTTAATGCGGTTAAAAACTTATTAATACTCACTTGAACCAATGAACCATATGTGATGCATGACCGCCGTGCCTACATGTTTGACACCATGTAAACCAGTTCGAAAAATCGACCATTTTATTTGACTCTGTGTCTGTGTTATCCTGAATCCCAGTCGTCGTTCCCATATGCATCAAACAAATAACGCATCTCGGTAGTGGTTTTCTGCAGTTTGGACATGAAGACATCTAAAGATTAATAAGTTTCAAGTCAAATATTGTACAGCTAATATCTTGCTAATGCATATACAACAGCTAACTTCTTTTTAATCCCACTAACGTAGCCTATGTGGCGACTTTCAATTGTTTGTAATATTATAATTGTATAATTGATCATTAATATTGTAAATTCTAAAGCTATAAATCTTCATCATTTTACTTCAATCAGATTTATAGCTTTGAAAAGAAATTATAATAATTTGAAAATACAGACAAATGAAAGTCGTCATCTACACGACACTAATGGGTTTACTCAGATCACTTAATAACTACTTTGGCCTACACTATCATCATCAAATGTAAGGACAGCATAAGTCAGGTGCACCGACAACATTTGTTTTCAGAATATAACTCAAGTGTCACATGGTACACTATCAATGAATTTGATTGATGAAAATCCCGATGAAAATTATTAGTGCCTGTTACTTCGTCACGCGTAGATGTAGATAATCAGGAAATGAATCAGGCCA
Organism: Othius punctulatus; assembly: GCA_951805005.1. NCBI lineage: Eukaryota > Metazoa > Arthropoda > Insecta > Coleoptera > Staphylinidae > Othius > Othius punctulatus. Next base: position 57,675,233 of record OX638141.1, read on the forward strand.
TAGCACTTGTTATATATAATATAAAAATATAATTGCACTAATTTTTTTTAAATTTGTCAATCCTAAAAGAAAAATGCATTTTGTATTTTCTATTACAATTGCAAATTCCAAAGGGGTAAGTGCCTCATTTTAGCCCCAGTGACAGAGTTTCGTCATACTATTTTATTTGTACTTACATTTTTTAATTATTTTTAACGTAATTTATTTACGTAATACTTTACCTTTAATTTATTTGCTGTACCACCCATCCGCAAAAAAGGCCCCCTTCCCCGGTTGAGACCCTGCATGTAGGCAGAGATGCTTTTGCCGCAGAAATTGCAAGAAACGTACACTTGTTGAGGCGGTTTGTCGTTGGGCCGCTGTGCCGTGAACATGATGTCGAATAAGGCTCGCTCATTCCATAGCTGCCATGAGTCCAGCAAGTTCCTGTAGCTTGTAATCCAGTCCAGCACTTCCTGTAACTGTTCGGCACCGAATGCCCGCACGGCTATCAAGACAGTCGACTGAATGTCGCCAGTTATGTCAAGATATTTTTGTAACAGTCTTATTCCATCCATGTTATTCCCTATAAAAAACGTAACAACATTTTTTGTTTAATTTATGAGCTAAAGCTTAAAATTCAATAGTTAACTGATTTGTTATCATTCGTGAAACAATGTTTGGGCATAAAATTTCAGATAAAGATAAATTTCAACGAACCTGTAAGCAACATTCCATCCAAATTGCCTTCGCTCATCAGTTTTGAGCACAGCACCTTCAGGTACTCATATAGTTTGGTGTCGGGCAGGAACATGCAGGCAAATGCCACACGGTCGTCCACCGATATTTCGCACTCATTCTAAAAATGCAAATGATATTACAACAAACACTCCAACCTGTAACAGAAAATGGACGGTTTTATAATGTAATACGTAATTTCAAACAGCCAAGAAGAACTACAAAATCCAAATAATTTTTTATGTATTTTCACTACGGAGTTTCGGACTCATACAAATGTCTTCTATTTGGCAACCACCCGTATAACAAAAACATGATTAAAATTTGCTAATTTCACTTGGGATATTATTAAAAGCCAAAGTAGGTTTGTGATGGTGTAAAGTCCAGCAAACGCTAAATATCAAAGCGAGTGTTATTGTTGCACCGTCATATTTTGTAATAATATAAATATTCTCTGTCGGCCTATGTGCAAATATAGAATCTGTAATTGTTTCTAGTAATGGCAGAGGCAGAGTGTATTAACCTTATCCTGCACTTAATTATCCCTTCGCTTTACTACTTGACCCTAGCATAATTCCGAATCTAACTTGTAAGGTTTTTACTCCTGTTAAATCTGATATAATATATAATTTTTTTGTTACAATCGAATATACTCCCACGATTATACAAATATTATATTATGCCGACACACAAAAGGATCAACTGTACATTTATATACATATAATGAGGTAACTTTCTTTTTGTTGCAGTATAAATTTCACAATTAATAATCCCATCATTAAAATGCATATCACACAATCACTGCCTGCTAGATAGTAAGAGCTACAGTATTCTGCACTCTGTCCGGTTATGAACTCCTTAATAATGATTAATTGAAGTCAATTTGTATATTTCTGAAATATGGCATTTATTTATCGATCTGTCTCTCAATTTCGGAATGTTTGGCATGAAATTGTATTTTAGTGTGTTAGGTGCAAATTATAACAAGGTACAGAAAAATTAAACAAAATTTCTACCGGTGAGTACCAAAGTATGCTGGTTAAGATATACTTTATTATATACTGAGCACTTTAATATTCCTTTGTGAAATCTTATCCCATTTCGGGTAAAAAGTTAATATGGTCGATTTTCTTATAATAAGAAGCTCTTTTTACCAAATTAAAAATTAAATTGCTTGAAAAACAATACCTGTATATTTTCATAAAGTTTTAAATCTTAAACGTTCTGTTATCTATAACCACTTCGTCAATAACTTTCCCACTGTAAATTCAAAATACTTACAAGGACGTTCTCGTAATTAAAATTCTCGGCTGTCAGGAATGCGAACATCGCCCTGAGGTACGGATCATTGAGCTTCATCTTGGGCGACGAGCAGAACTGCCTCCACATGCTGTTCTTATCATCTGTGAAACCCGCAAGAGCCATTGCGACTATATTCAGATTTTCGCTCTTTTCCGCACCGCGGTTCAATATGTCGATCGCCACCCGCACCTTCAAGTTGAATACGGCGATGGCCGCAGCCCTGGTGAAAGCTTTCTCCGCCACCAGCTGATCCAGGTATGTTGACAGGTTGAATTGATCCTTGTCGAAATACCACCCGCAAAGGTGTAATGCCTTTTCTCGATCTTCATGCCTAAAAAAAGAAAAATCAACTATAATAAATTATTATACCTATACTAAACTATAACAAAACTATTTATATAAAAAAAATGTTTGCAGTTATCAAAATGTAAACAATATTCATTAAAAACACATTTTTTTACAATTTCATGGTCGCTGATCACAAAAAAATAAGTTTTATTGTGCGGAAATATAATTTTTGTATTTCTAGTGATATTTTTAGTGGTTTTAATTTTTGCTTGAGGGAACTGCAGTACTTATTAAGATGTTTTTTTAACGAGGCTTCCTGGAATACTGTCAACTTGCATGTAAATTCAACAATTTATGTTCAAAACAAGCAAATTCGCCAAAATTTTAGTTTATGCTGAATTTTATAGCGTCGTTGATAACTGAGTCATACAAAACGGAACTAGATGCATTGTAATGTGCACATTCTTGTGAGCATTTTGACGCGGTGGAGTTTCTCTGTCCGCGTATAGTAACGAAAGAATTGGTTTATATGCTATAAAGTTAGGTTACCAAATCGCAACGTAGTGTCACATATTTTACATTTACAGCTACGAGCCGCAGAAACTAGTCCCCAAATAACTAATTGTTTGTGAAATTTATCACTATCAGCACACAAATTCGCAATATCATCAACATTAAGCGCCATTGCTAATGCAAAAAAAAAAATTACAAAAAATATTTCTGCACAAAAAATCTATTTTTTTGTAATTAGCAACCTTGAAAATTGCCGAAAAATGTATTATAAACTTAAATTGGACGCATTTTGATAAATTGCAAATTATCCAAAAAAATTATTACCCTCAGTGGATTGTTTACAAATTGTTCCAATACTTTTGAGGTGCAAATTGATAAATATCAAAAACAGAAAACTATTTAAATGCAAGTTTTTCAAAGTTAGCACATTCATTTTTAGCACATTTTTTGACAACGAACATGGTTAGCACAACAGAAGTGATATAAAATCTTATAAATGTCAAACAGTTCAACGAGTCACAGTACATGTCGCATGTTGATATTTGAGGTTACAGGATTAGTTTTTATCAACAGAGCAATCTAAGGCATTCTATTTTTTACCACAGCCAATTAAAGGAAGCTTAATTAATCTTTGCTATATTGTAATTCAATATCTTTCATAAATCTCGATTCTGCAATCCGTTACGATTTTAGGTCAACTTACTTGTATATCCTGGCTGTGTTAAAATTACTATTAGTGCTGCCGAGGTCGCTCCAAGATTTGGACACTACATCTGATTTGTTCGTAGATATATCTAATTTGAGGACATCACGGACTCCAGGGTGTTTAGAATTGTAACCTCTCAAAATTCCGTCTTCAACGAGTTTCTTGCTTAAATGCAGCCAATTCCAAATCCCCGTCAACATGTCATTATCTGCTAACTCTCCGTTCTTCCATAAATCATCCTAGAAAAATTCAATGTAATTGTATATACCGGATGTCATTCTGCCAGGCTTCAAATATTTTTAATAACCGACAATTTCCAATGAGGAATTAATAATCTGATTACCTTCAAACCGTATCCCTTTATTGCGCGATCCTTAATCTTTTGAGAAATATCATCAATGTCGCTGAACAGGCTACTCTTATCGTTAATGCATTTCATAGTCTTGCGACCGTAGGTCCAAACCACATTAGAATTCGGGGCCCAATTCAGAGTGATTCTATCAAAAACTCGGTAATCAATAACAGAACCTAAGGAATTGAATTATTCAAAAATTTATAACATTTATAAGAATTATATTTGAAAAGGCGAATTAAATTTTAAAGTATGTTATGTCTTGGCTAAAAATATTACGGAATTAAGAAACTTTGCTTCAATAATGACATTTCGTAATATCGCACATTCATCATAATAAACCTCAACAAATCTGGTTAATAGAGATTGGACCATTGTGATCATAGATTACCTGAAAGTGAAATCGTAAGCATCCTGTACTCATCGAAATGATGCCATGAAAACGATGTCAAATTATGTACTGATCCTGGGCGCACTTCACGTTCTAATAGTGAAGGCTCCACTTCCTCGTTTCCTATCACTGTTCGTTGTATGTCATAGAGATTAATCATGTTACTGTCTCTATGCAAAGCACCTAGAAGATTATGCCTAAAAAATTGAACATAATATAAAAACAAAATCGATGAGAATGGTAGATAAAATTGTGCGAGTATTTTTAGTGGTAATAATTGAATAACTGATTGCAAGAGAAACTTAAGTAATTAATTGGACTTTCACACATTTCTGCTCCTTTTTTAATAACTTACTTTGTAGGACACCAGGATATTTTAAGCAGCGTTTTTGTGTGGGGAATGATGAGTATCGGTTTTTCAAAATTCCGCGAGTCCCAAACATGGATCTGGTTATCCACGTATGAAGCCAAATGCAGCGAGTTATTAGGATCAACAGTCACACCATACACAGCCTTCGTCAACGTCTGGTTAACAGCCTTGCTTGGATCTGCATAAAAGTAATTAAAACGAGCACTTACAACTACCAATGCAAGTTGTACCTCTAAAATCAATTATCTTAATGTTCTTCAGGTTCATCCCGGCGGCGAGGATATCGCTGCTTCCCTGGAACCATGCCAAGCTGTGCGTGGTTTCCGAGAGTCCGTACTCGGCGACGGGACGGTAGTGGTCACTAGAAAGTCTTGCATTGCCGTTGTCGTTGTGCACCGGACTTTTCATAACGTCCCATAGCAGGATGGAGTGCTCGGAGCGGTGCTTATCAAGCCCGGTGGCTATTAGGGGCTCCGATGGCTTCCACGCAACGGCATTGCATTGCCTAGGATGCCGAGGGACTAAAAATAATTGGCTTAGAGGAGTGTGGTTATTGGGTAAGTTGGCTTACTAAATTCCTTTCCTGAGAGGCCTTGTGAGTCATATACCGATGGTCCGAAGGTTGAGAGGACGAGTTTACCATTGGCTTGACCCACAGCCAAAAGGACATCGACGTCCGATTTTGGGTAAACATCGATGCATTTCACGTAATAAGGGCTTGAGATGCTCGCCAGGAGTGTTGCTCCGGTAACTGATGATAGTTTCGTTGCTGAAAATTAATGCGTAATGAAAAAAATATATCCGCCTATGTGGTAGCCAGTTTAATTTTAATTTAATTTATTCATAAATAATTTTGAAACATAACAGCTAATAACGGTATTAATATTGAAACAATTGGGTTTAGTGCCCTGTAGGGAAATATTTCTGATGTAATGTTCATGTGTACGATTTAATCTTCGCATCATTTCCACATTCATTATATTTTGCTCAGCACGAATGATGCAGTCATAGAAATAGCACACAGCAGTTCTAGACAAATTACCAATTAATAATATCTTATAAGGAAACAAGACATTATAATCCTTCGGAATGAAACAAAGTACTCATCACATGTGCTATTTTCTATTTTAAGAGATTAAACTTGTTACTTTCAGAGTAAACCGCTATAAATACAAGCGATGACCTCATCAACAATGTATTATTAATTACTTTAATCATGTTTGTTGTTAATTCTTAGGAGGTGACTCACATATGGTAATGAGATTCTAATGGAAATTAGCTTACACCAAATATAATTATTACAAATTTGCTATTGATGACATCAGCAATCAGGAATTGTACAAATATTTGATAGGCCACTAGTAAACTGCATATAATTTAGATATAGAATTATTATATTTTATTATCCTAGTAATGTTTCTGTGTTGGATTTTGATTATTTGCCCTCTTAGTAGATAGTATTTTTGAATAGATATTTTGAGAACTAAAAGAGAATAGAATGGTTTTACGTAAGAATACGAAATAACAATCAAGCAAATAAAAATATTTGCATACTTTTAAACTACATCTTTGAAACTCGAGTAGTGAATTTAAAAAAAAAAAATGTGGGAAAAACATTTTAATATCAAAGTATGAAAATAAAAATATTTAAACTTTATTCAGAATCGTCTCCCCTTTGGTAAACTAGCAACAGTGCAATTTTTTCAGGAGAGTTAAAACCACGACTATTGGAAATACTAACTACATTTCGCCATTTCGGAAGAATAATGACGCAACTGCAAAATGATAATTGTTTGCAGGAGAGACCGAAAACGAATATTATTTAGTGAGTATTAAAGAAGTGAATACATTTTATTGGTAATCATTGTAATGGATATATTTTACATTCACATTACTACCAATAAAGTGTATACACTTCTTTAAAACTCAGTAATTATCAATTGCTTGGCGTCTCTCCTAGAAAATTCATTATGCAGTTGCATCATTGTTGTTCCGGAATGGCAATATGTAGTTAGGTAAATTAAAAACTGCTGATTGTACCCGAACGCAAAAAGATGCAGATATCAAACTTTGCCCGAATGTAGATTTTATATAAACACTAAAATCAATGCTCTTTACAGATTCAATTGAAGAGTGAAGTCGATATCTGCAATATAGTCTGCTAATTTAACAACTATGTACTGTTCAGACTAGGGATTATTTATTTTAATCATTATTGAGTATATTCATCGCTTTCTTGTATATATTTGAAAGCTGTTTTCATCATCCCTATAATTATCAGGCAGAAAACTTTGTATAACCTATTCGCAACAGTATGCATTTATGCACCTCGTATGCGAGATGTGCTCGTCTCATCTGTGGTTGCGATGTTTAAGAACATGGTTAAGCGAATGAAAGCAAAGCAAACTAACTCACTTGGAGTTATGCCTTCTTTGAGTGTCTCGACCTGGTACAAGGAGAACTCCGAGCCCCAGGTTATAAATTTGTTATTGGTCCTCGTCCATTGTATCTCATATCGCGACGACATCGCACATGAACGAAGTACAAAACATCAACACCAAATTTAGGTTATGTCGGTGCTTTCATTTTGTGATGTTTGTCAATATTTCATTTTTAAATACTCGCTGCCAACACGTGAACTCAAAACATATTAGAGAATATTAATTAATACACGCCGAAACTAAAAACCTAATACTTTTTAGTTACGTAATAATAATCAGTAATTATTATATTGCTGTGCAGTGAGCTGATAATTAATATTAAAGAAGTTTTTAGTACGTGATGATTTTTCTAATATTGGCAACACTGAATCATTACTGTGAAGTTGTTGCGTTTAAAAGAGACAGACATATATTTAATAGTGACGCAGAAGGAGATCGACAGCAGCTTCTTACGAACGTGACAAAAATGAAAACTGAATGCTGATTTGTAGGTGGGGAACGTGAAATCATCTTTTTGTGCATTTTCTGTGGACTGACAGTAATCAGAGTGCTGTTTATCTCGATCATCCTGTCAGCAGAGATACGTTATCTCACCCAGTGCGATTTTATCAGGGATTGCTGTCGCGTCTGCTCCACAGAGCAAGGTGAGCCTTCGGTTAGACACGATTTTGTTGATGAGGGTCAACGACTGTTTTTAATTGCACTTATTAAAGCAAATATTGTAAATGAGCTTACTGTACTCCTGATGTTATGTTCAGCGGCGGGGAACGCATCCTGTCCTTTAAATGGCAAGGTCCAAACGAAGCGGATAGCTATTTGAAACCTACATCATTTATTTCTCGAATACCCCCAGATAGCCGTGTTATCCTGTGAATGTGAGTCATGAGCGTTTTTCTTATCAAACAGGCAAATGTAGCTTATAAGCGCACAATTTTCATGCTTTACTCAACAAGTGTACTAATATTGCAGTGCGCAGCAAGTTACAAAGTAGGCGTGTGTACCCATGTTTACATTTAGGAAATTTATACCTAGCACAAAAATAACGAAAATCACAATATAATTTTGTAACACCACTTTGTTTATAATTAGAAATTACTGATAATTGCATATTTTACATACTTAAACTACCTAACAGAGAGATTGCAAAAATTTTGCTTATACATTTATGAACCATAAATATAATAAATATAATTGCAGCCAATAAAATAAACAAAAACAATAAAATCAATATCTTAATGATCTTCTATTCTAGGTTTAAAATGTCGAAGAAACCAACGGTGCAGCCCGCCCTGCACAAGGTAATCATGGTGGGCAGCGGGGGTGTTGGAAAGTCCGCCCTGACGCTGCAATTCATGTATGATGAGTTCGTGGAAGATTACGAGCCAACGAAGGCAGATTCGTACCGGAAAAAAATTCTGTTAGATGGTGAAGACGTGCAAATCGATATTCTGGATACAGCTGGGCAGGAAGATTATGCTGCCATCAGAGACAACTATTTCCGCAGCGGCGAGGGATTTCTGTGCATATTTTCAATAACTGAGGATGAGAGCTTTCAGGCGACGCAGGAATTCAGGTACCTGCACATTTATAGACGTTTATAAATAAATTGTTAAATTATATGTAGGATAAGAGTTTTTAGGCACTTTAAGTAATAGTTCATTTTATGAATGTATGCCATCCTGTTATCACTGTGAAATATTTACTGTGTTGTAAATTATAAACAAACTACTGATTAGATTGGAGAGTCTATTATCATGTTAATATATTTATTTATTGCAGGGAACAGATATTACGAGTGAAGAATGATGAAAACATACCATTCCTCTTGGTTGGCAATAAGTGCGACTTGGAAGACAAACGCAAAGTATCATTTCAAGAGGCCAGTGATAGAGCGAAGCAGTGGGGTGTTACTTATGTCGAGACATCGGCGAAAACCCGAGAACACGTAGATAAGGTATAATATGGGATCCATTCCCGCAATTACTATTGGCCTTATTGTTTTATAAATGTCCATTAGTGAAAGTGAGGTGAATACAATTTAATCTTCATGTTGCTAGGTTTTCTTTGATTTGATGCGAGAGATCCGGGCGCGGAAGATGGAGGAAAATAAGACGAATAATGGCAAAGGCAAGGATAAAAACAAGAAAAAGAAACTAAAGTGCGTTATTTTATAAGAAAAATTGATTTTATAAATGGATGTGTATGTCTCTTGGCGCTTTTTGCTTTAAATGTAACGTTTTGTTTTAGATTTTAAGACCAATACGTTCAACACATAGTTTATTATTGTTTGTATATAATTAAGTTAATCATCGGTTATGTAACAAATGGACACTTATTTTCGATTGGCCGCAGTAAACGTTTCACCGAATTCTGCAATTGACAAATCTTACCAGTACCTATGAAATGCTGTGTGAAACGTTTGTCTGAATAATCCTCTTTGTTTCATTTTAGTACTCATTTTTTGAAGATGAAATTACACTCCATCCATATTGCTATAATGTAACTTTTGTATTATCTTATATGATAGTTTTGTATATTGTAATACTCGAATATTTCTCGAATAACGTCGCTTGTGGAATTGTGCGTTGCCAAGTCTGTCGTCACTGTGTGGAAACCGACTCGTATATCTATGATGGATTTATTATTCTTTTTCAGGTGCTTTTGTTGTAACATTTGCGGGGTAAGTATAGAACCAATCAAACGATTATTTTCGTGACTAATTTCTATTGTCAATACAAATGTAAGTTCTTTGGCAACTGTTTGTGTATTTGTTATAATTACATCACTTCAAGTTTCCCCATACATCATATCCTGTGAAATATAAGAGTGCTATATATCCAATGTTCTTAGTTCAAAGTAATGATATGATATGATATTCCATTTTTATGACAGTATTTATAAAAAAGTTTTGCACAATATAATATTTCTAAAATGACCAATGTACATACTTTTTTTATCCCTGAACGTACCACATCAATCCAAATTTGAAGATGTCAAAAAAAAGTCTCGAAGCTGAATATTGCAAAATCTATGTATTTTAATAAAATATGTATTGATGTAACTGACTTAATATATTTATTACTAATTGTGGTAATACAATATTTTTACAGATACTCTTACCATTATCTCATTTGTTATAATGCTTGCAACGTCAATAGTGGCTAGATGTAATATTGATTTTGCAAATGGGTCAATATTTTCCAATTGAAAAGCCATCTTGTCAACTATAAATACAATTATATTTTATCGGTCCTCATCATATGGTAAATTTGTCATTAATATATTACATAATTTTGTAGCTACAGGAAGTTACAGTAAAGGATTTTTTTGTTGATACTGTTAAGTGATAATACATTTCTGTATTGTAACATTTTGATCTAAGTACAGCATCAAGAAGTGTACACCATAAAATTTTGTAAATGTTGCAAATTATGGAAATAATAATAGAATACACTTCATCGGTATAGTCTCCCTTGTTTGAATCATTGTTTTTACAATTTGCAAACATTGTGATGTTCGATGTGCGATCAACACAAAGCAAACTAAATTTTGTTGCTTTCTTGCCTGGCAGGTAGCACAACATTCCAGTTGAGATAATTAAAGAGTCGTGGCATGACTAGTGGCTATTCTTGGGACACTTATATTATCCAGAAAAGTGCATTACTTTTTACATAATGTCTTTTATTTATAAGCAGACGATTTATTATTTATATTATATGGTAATTTAATTTATATTTCTTGTAGAAAGATACATGTTTATTATGTTTTACTAAATTAACTATTCCAGTTCTATTACATTATTTTTTAATGTTTTACCCTGCTAGGTATTGGTGCGTAGAATAGTGCATAATAATAGTGTTAAAATGTAGTTAAAAATAAAACTCAGTAAGTGCATATGTATAGGGAAAACAGTACAGGTACAAATTAGTGATAACAATGTCGTAATACACTTATCTAGCCAAGTTATTCTAGTAATGATTAAGTAAATGGTGTCAGAAACAATTCTGAGTACGTGCAAATATTTAAAATAAAAGTTACATTTAATAAAACGTGCCATTAGGCAACCTAATTCGCGCATCACGTTGACTGCGACTACAGCGCAAAAACTGGTGAACTTTATACAGATGAAATTCTTATAATTTATCAAAATAATTAGCTAATAGGCGGTATGCTTTCGCAATAATATTCAAACTTTAAATCATACATAGTATGCAGATATTGAAATTTGGCACTATTAAATAGTCATTTATAACTAGCAACCTAATGTATATAATGCGAAGTTCCAAGTTTCTTCAATGATTCATTTTATTGGATTTGAGTTACCATTGTAGAACGTTTAATACGTCATTAGTGCTAACTATCTATTGATACTATTGTTAACTGGGAACTGTTATTATGATTTGAACAATTTGTCATAGGTATAAAGTTCACCAGTTTGTGCGCTGGTGTCACTTTCAACTAGCCTGCTGCAAATTGAGTTGCCTGAGTGCATACGTTTTTTGAAAAAAAAAACATTTATTTAAATATTTGTATGTACTATCGTTTTCAAAAACGCAAAGTACATTGGAGAAATGTATTTAGTTGCCAAGACGAATAATAATAACAAGCGCGATCCTCGTACTTTATTTAGAAAATTAAATGATATATTTTGAAACTCGTAATAAAAAACGAAAATGTTCCATCGAATGCTATTCGAAATTTGAGATGTCTATAGTTTTAAAATCAATAATCATTAGCGTACTAAATTAATAAAAAATGAAGATAATAAACGGCATTATTAAATAAGTAGAAAAGTATAAATACCAGGAAAATTGGTGTTACTTTACCTGGATATTTCAAAATTGCTTGATTTCAACTAAATTTAATTATAAATCAAATATCCACTATATAATATTAAAATTTATATTAATAGACTACTTGTAATCAAAATAAATATTCAATGGCAATGTAATTGACAATTTTATGTAAGACATTGTTTGCCTTTATACATAAACATAAATGATAAACATAAAAATACACGTTTAGAGCAGAGTGCCAATTATTAGGTCGATTTTATGTAAGTGGATATTGTAAATGGAATAAATCACCTAAAATGAATTTTATTATAGCACCATTTGGGAAATAACAATAAACATGCAAAAAGAAATAAAAATTACCACAGTTTGTATAAAATTTAGTATAAAATGATGTGGTACAATAAGCAAAATGTATACCGGGTGTTGAATCGGTTAGGAAATGCATAGGAATTTAACATGTAAAACCATATTTATTCCATTTCCTGCTTCCCAGATTATTTTAGAGAAAACGTATAAGAGTAAAGAACTGTTTAGAAACCAGAAATCTACCTAATTACATTTACATCCACTATCTATGTGCTACCGAACAAGAGAAAATGTGAAAATGAAATAGTAGTAAACACACGTAAAAATATCCATAGTGTACAACTGAAACTAGTAATTTCACTGTCAGTTTTGAAGTATAATTAATCAATGCGTATTGGAAATGGCTTATCATTACAGAATTGCCCATGAAAATCAGATCAGACCGGGCCTAAAAATGTTAAATCTATATGTAAAAATTATAACAAAACTCTACCACATTTTCAGATTTTCAAATTTTTTCTGACATGTAAATGCCAAAATATGCCAAAATAAAAATAAATAAATTTTTATATTATAACATGTTTGCAGAGTTACAGTCGTGAGTTGTTCACATAATTAAAATATTAAAATTCTGCTGAGGGCTGCATAATAAATAAACCGGATACAAGCAAAAATTGTGATTTTGTAACATTGTTTCGCTTAAGTGTTGATGCAACAAATTGCAATGACCTATTAGTTTGCTATCTGCCGAAATTGCAGAAAATTCATAACTCAATACAAAGTTTCTACCTTACAATAGGAGAAATTACTTCGTGCTGAGTTATTGTGAGTGATGTTTAACAAATTATCGATATGAAGAGCTACGGTTTATTGGCATTAAATGTTCTGGTTGTGGTAAATAATTGGAGATCTGTGTTCTGCATCGCAAGCCAGTGCACGATAAATGGAAGAAAAGCTGTGCATACCGTTGATGACAGATTTTTAAGTATATCAATTGATCCAGCAGTACTCTTCAGCGGAATAAAATTTAAGTAAGTTGCTGCGGTTCAAGCATAATAAACAAATTAATGAATAAGGGTTGCAGCTTATGAAATATTGAAAAAAAAAAAAATAGAGAGCTTATATTTATTTTTCACAACAAGCATTAATAGGTGCTTTCCTTTCACATAGAATCTCAGGTCATTTTGAGATTTATCCCCTCCCTTTTTAATATTTGCGGATAATGGTTTTAAGAATGCTTAAAATGTTATGTGTGAAATTTGCAACCATTGTAATGTAGTTCGATACTAAAAAGGTTTCTAATTTTCACATAAGAAGCAATGCTTATTTGAATTTGGCGGTTCTCACTCACTTCATACTCAGTTAATTTGTGAAAGGAAAGCGTCTAATGTTTTTACTGAAGATGACCGCTTAGCAGTAGAAATGTGCATTCAGTTTAAAAAATGAATGTTGTCAAATAATGATCGTGTATAAATGTAATTGATGAATGCTCAAATAAATTTTTTATTTGTAAATGCTCAATTTCTTATAAAAATCTCTTCACTTTTTTAATACCCAGAATGTTTTTATGATATTAGTAATAATTACCTATTTCGTACGTATTTGATTAGATACGATTTATGCAACGTCGATAATTTACAAAAAATAAATCTTAAATAGAACAGCAACCACTAGAACTTTTTGCAAATTTTCAGAACTATGCTTAATCAGCCTGAAATAACATTTTTAATATTTTTAAGATTATTTAAACCTTATCAATCTTACCTTTTTTCGATTACTTCAGTTCTTCATCTGTGAAACCACAGATGAATCAAATCTAATATCAATTGCTTTATAAGTCTTTAGAAAAAATACTCCATATCTAAAAACTTGGTTTATTTTTTGTACACAATTTTATTCATTAATTCCGATCATATTATTGTTCTGCTTCTATAAAAACACTTAAATAGTAAAGTACTTAAATCATTTATAGATGCCTTTTTGATTATATTAACTAATCCGAAAATACAATTATATTATTTATATGTGCCTAATATTATTTTCTTGTTGATTCAGTTCTGCTTCTTTGAATTTGGCAAAGCACTTAGCTCCCGCGTACATCCGCGTTGCTGGACCTTCAACTTCCTATATCAAATTTAGTGATGATGATAAAGCAATAACTGGGCGGGCCAATGAAGATTCCAAATATTTAGTCTTCGGTCCTGCCATGTGGTGGTCGATGAATCAGTGGATGAAGACGTTCAACTTCACCCCAGTATTCGCGTTGGGGGATGGAGATAGGATCGAGGATAATTGGGATCCAAAAGCTGTCCTGGGACTCCTCGACCTGTCTGCAAAAATGAACGTCAATTGTTACTGGCAGCTTGGTTACGGTAATAACAAATTATTAATTATTTTCTTCGACTTTAATAATATAAGTACACAACAAGGACCACAAATCATAACTGCTCATCTTGTAACTAATTACCTTGAGCGAAAAACAGCAATACAGGATGATTTGAAATCATTACTAAGCTAACTAACATCAAGAGAATGAAAACTTTAATATTAGCAAGTTTGTAGTTGATGCAATATGTATGGATTTGTTGGTATTCTCCTTTGGTAATTTCACTTTCACATTTGTTTGCTGTGTAAAGTGAAAATATTGTAATGCAAATAAACGTTTTGCGGTTTCTAAATGTACACATATTATTTTTAATAATTTTCTATCGTAATCTACTTATTGTGGTTAATACCTTTTCACATTTTATAAATTTAAATTTTACGTTTTTCAAAAATTTCTTCCTTTATTTCTAATATATTAAATTCTGATATCATCTGAAATCATCTGATATTGGGCTGAGAACACAACAAACATCTAAAATCGAAATATTTTCCTCAAAACCTGCGTATGTATACTAACATGACATAATTTAAAAAAAAAGTTTGCCTAATAATATTGATTGGAGACTTATTGCAATAATTATGAATCAAGATTTTATGAATCATAAAATAGTATAATTATACTGTAACAGTGCAATTATAATTGAATCGATATCCATAACACCTAAGCAAATTTTTATTGCTGATGTAAAATATTCCACTTATTTTGCAATGCACATATGGTTTGAGAAGCTTGCGCAATTAGTTTCCATGATTGGGCTAGAGCCGATGACAATGTAAGAAATTTTGCAAATAAAGCATATTACAACATTTATTTCAATGTAATTGTCTGTGTGACACGACTTGAGATTCTAATTTAGTTTCAAATTCTAATGTATAGTTGGGTTCTATTCTCTCACAGAAAAATATCAAAACTGTCCAATTTCCATTAGCTCATCATGAATTTATCGAAATCGATGACCTAAAAAATATTGAAAATACTTGGAACGTATTTGTATAATTTTCTTCACTGTACATATTTTTAATGTCATAATTAATAGGTATATCTAAAATCAAGTTTATTATAGAAAATAAGTTTTCACGACGAAGTAAGTAAAACTGAAATTAACACAATAAATAAATTCATGATATCTTTCTTTGGTATGCGGGAAAATGAGTAAAAAAAGTTCTAATCTAATCTTTATATCACATTTCTATATATTTAAAAAAAAAAAAAATCTCATACACTTCTTGTAGAATATATTTGGTAAGTCTTATTTTACCTGATGTCATTGATATTTTTTTTATATTCTTTACAAAAGTTGTAATTCGCAACCTTTACTTCGAAAAGTAATACTTACATTTTAAAATTGTTTTAGTGTAAATCCAATTTGTAATTTGTAGTTATATTGGTTTACCTACCAAGCAAAGATTTATTTGTTATGCGGGAAAACAAGTGAATTTTGAAACCTAAATAGAAACTGTTCTTATTTTTTTTCTCGTTCACATTATTTAAAACATAGTTGATAAATCTTATTTTCATAGACTAATCATTAAATTTCATTATGCAAATTATGCATATTTTTTTGTTGATGAATAATAGGCTGTGAAGAAAATTGTATATTTCGATAGGTAGAAGCACAACCCTTGGATGTCCATTATTTTATTAATTTGTATGTTATGTAACTTTTATACTAATAAATATTCTTATTAATATTATTAATTTCACTTTTGCACCATGAAGTTCAACGCCAGTTATTGCAAAATGTGTCGTGGAGGGCTGTACTTTAGAATTCCAATCTGTGAATTAATGTAAAAGACAATTTAGTCGTAGAGGTTTCGAACTTTATAAACTTTGTACTATAAAAAAACATTGTTTTGGACATATAATGGTTATGCTTTTACCCGAGAATATTTGGTTACATAATACATAATATTTGCTTAATTTTCATATCTAGGTATTTATGAAGTCTCCAATTGTGCCTGATAGTCGATAATTTTTTAGATTGTACAGGCAGAAGCGAAGAGCAATACTTACGTGACTTGAAGAGCTTGAGGAAAATCCTAGATGCATTTCCAGGGAAAAAACATACATGGAAGACAGTAGGAAGTGACCTAAGCGAGTGTGCTTTAGGAGCTCACAAGGAAATCTCGCGCAAATTCATCGAAGATCTGGAAGATGTGGATGCCGTAATGTGGGAACCGTAAGAATTTCATAACTTTAATTAAATTATCAAATGGCATTGGAACCTACAAAATAACAAATATATGATTAAATATTAATATTTCGTATTAATTCATTGGAAAATCTGAATAATATAAACTTTCATGTATACTGCTACATGTGAAGTATATAAATACATATTTATATTTCGCAATAATTAATTATAATATGCGAATAAAACTGATGTTATTATAATCACATATAATTAATTAGAAAATATGATGTGGATGCATACACACAAGCCACATTTCTGTATATATCACCAAATCGCCAACTATTTGAATAATTAATAATAGTATTAATATTTAGTATTGGAAACCGGAATAAAAATATTTGATTTGTTTAGTCTACATTTGAAGGCCACAACTTCATAAATGCCTAAATTTGAAGCATTTGAAAACTCAGTTCTTGGCTTTATAATAGTCTATGTCTATATGACAAGTCTAGTAATATTTAGACGGTTCTAAGTTCCCAAAACCTCCCAAAACGTTGTTATAATGGCCAAAATATGATCAGTTTTAACTAAGAACAATCAATGTGTAGCATATTCTAAGAAATTTACCATTGATCCCAACAATCCACGCCCCAAATTAGATATAATGAAAATTAATCATATGTTGACTATACTCCTACGTAAATTAAACAATATTCAAACATTCCCAGAACTAAAAATGTCAATAATAATAATTATGAATGATGTTAACAAAAGTTATGCTATTTTAAAATCTGAAACAAATTTTACAAAAACCTTGTTAACTTGGTGACTTTAGAAATTTGCATCACTTTGAAAATGCAAGAAAACTTCAAGATTCTGATATTGCTAGTAAACTCGATCATTCCGAACACGTTATAAACATCTATCATTTTATAATTAAATTCTATCGTTCCAAAAATATTTAAAAAAGCTTCGGAATCCTCTATAGTAATCATTAAATTGTGATAAACAAAGCACAAAAATCAGAGAGTAATCATCAAGATTCCTCAAGAATGATTTTTTTTAAGCATATTTTTTTAATTTTGTATTTAATGCAACGATTGCATGATATACTCTTGGTCATTTTCTTATAACATTTCCTTATAACTTATAACATAACATTCTCTTATTCCCAAAATAGCAAATAGCTTCGGAATCTTCTATAGTTATCATTAAATTATAAAAACAAAACACAAAACAAAATCAGAAAGTGATCATCAAGATCTATTTTTAAATTTGTATTAAATGCAACGATTGCTATGATCATTAACTCTAGGTAATTTTCTTATATCATGGCATACATCATGTTCCGAGGGTGACACATAATTTTAATAGTGTCATACCCTTCATTAGTAGGGTTTAAGGGGTCAATTTTTAAGTTAATATTTATAGTGAAAGCCCTTTTACGTTTTGTAATCTACACTCCATACCAAATTAAGATTTATTTAGAACTATTCTACAAAACCTTATAACTTAGTGACTTTATAAAATTTTATCACTCTGAAAATGCAAGAAAACTTCATGATTCTGATATTGTAAAAATATTCCTAAATTATCAAAAAACCTCGAAATTTTCTATAATTATTGAATGATTCAATGATCATCTTGGAGCATTATTTGTTTTTCTATTGATTAGTGTTAGAATTAGCAAATATTTTACTAATATGTATTCACTTTTCTAATAATATATTCAGGCAGGAAGAAGGAATCAGCTTTGCTGACGATCCAATGCATCGCTTCTTAGGAATTTATCAACCGAACTTACCCATCTGGAGCTCAGCTCCAAAAGACGAGCACCCAATATCATTCTCTGCAGCAATAGACTGGGCTTACAGAATCGGCGAAAGTGCTCGAAATGGATTCGATGTTGTCTTCAGACAACCAAGACTCCAAGAACTCTTTGGTGATACACCAGTAAGTATAAAATCACCTTCATAAAAATAAATATTTGAAATGTAATGTGTATCTCAGGTATCACAAGTTAAATCTGTTTATAAGCCAAACCTACAAATTATTATTATGTGTCTACTAAAACAATATATCGTGGAAACCCTGTATTATATAATCAAAAGTGGGAGATTTAGTAGATTCGTTGAATAAGTTACGAATCATCGTTTAGGAAACACTGCTTCAAACCGCCCATTAAAAGATTTCTCGCTAAGTTCAAAAACACAATGACGGACTCTGGGAATGACGCGCTCCGTAAGAGCAGTCTTTTATCCGTGTCTACTGTGCCCCTACCGTGCAGGACCAGACAAGGATAGCAGACTGCTCGGACAGACGGACGCGTCATTCTTAGAGTCCGTGGCTGTACGGACGTAATATATGTTTGTTTTATGACATTATAAAAATTAAGTAATCCATAATAAAGTGCTCTACTAAAGGTATACATAATGATTATTGAGGTTCAAGAATCATTATCCATAAACGAATGTATGCAGTGGTTTAAAACTAGTATTAAGTATCTGAAGTAGAACAAAATAAAAATTTAATGTACTTCACTATCAAAAATATACAAATTTGAATCAAAATTTGCACAGTCCTAGGTATATCAATAACTCAAAATTAATATCCACACAATTACAATTCTAAAATCATATAATAATTACAAAATATTATAGAATGACAACACACTACGCAAAAATCATTACATTTTTATCAATTGTAGTAACTTGCTGAATTTGGTTTCCGGCTATATTGTAGTAAAATAATATACCAATAGATTATACCAATCTATAGTCCTAGTCCTAGGTTCGACTGACTCCTGGGTCATGATTAATTTCGGGCAACTGCCCGAACTAACTACCTAGCTAATCTAATATCTATTTAAATTTTCCTAGGTATATTGGGTAACATTACTTCACAAGACCCTCATGGGTAGGAATGTGTTTGATGTGAAGACATCTACTTCGGGTCCACAAGAAGCACATGTCTACGCTCATTGCAGCAGGAATCAGAATAGTTATTCAATCAGAGGAGCAATGACTGTGATGGTTGTTAATAATGGAAGTGATGAGCATACCACGTCAATGAAGGTAGCCGGAACACAGCTAAAGAGCGTCGATGTTAGGTCTTACATTCTAACAGCAGGAAAAGAAAACTCAATGTAAGTACAATAAAGCCTGAAAGCAATAATTTAGATAACAAGGTAAAAGACATTTTTTTTTATAAAGTACCACGTTTGCATTGTCATGGAGAGGCACTGGCAATAAATAAACAAAATATATATTTTAAAATATTTGTGGGAATTTAAAAAAAAAATTACGAAATATAATATTTTACAATGAATTGTAATTCATATTGTTTAAAATCTTATTTTCTTTGGTCCAAAAATATGATGTGGCCATCATGTGATTTTTTCGTAGTAGTTTCTTTCAGTTTAAATATTTTTGTAGCTTAGTATAAAAAATGAGAAGTAGGCAATCTACGACTTTCTCTAGTTTTTAATAAATCCAGAAAATACAAATAAGTTGTCGTAAAATATTAATATTATTGAATTACGATCACCAATGCAACATTCCCATATGTAGTAGATAGTTCCTAAGAGACAATGGTAATTAAGCATATAAGCAGCATAAAACAATCTTGTAGACATACACATATATTAGTGAATACATACAAATATTTCTAATGTGTTATTGCAGGGAAACAATATTGAACGGACAGCAGCTTTTGCCAAAGATTCTAAACCAAGACAGACCAATATTCACACCAAAACTGAGACGTGCCAAAGCAACCACCCATTTAACCCTTACAGTTCCTCCAAAATCGATTGGATTTTTCGTATTGCCTGGGGCTAGGATCCCAATCTGCTTGGTAGATGAAGACGAAACTGATTTAATCTTAGAGGAAATCAGTCGAGATCAAAAGATCGAATTTCCAGAAGCAAAACCGACAAATTTACGCGCAAGAATTAATGCTCGAAAACCCACAAACTCGCTGTCGGATTTGTTCCAGCGTCTCGAACAGGAGATGAGCGAGGATGAGACATTCTACAAGAAATTAAAATTGAAGCCACTATTAAAGAAAGACATTGTAGAGAGCGTAAAACAGGATAACACGCATAAACAAAGAGAATGGAAACCTTTGCTTTTTAACGAATCGAAGCTGAATGATATTAAAAATCTTATAGACAAGACACTGGATATTAAAAAGGTCGACTTTAAGAACTTACTTAAAAAAGAGGATGCAAAACCGAAGTTAGATGTTGGTATGACTAGTGCTGAGATTATAAAGGTATTGGCAGACAGGGCCAAAGCCAAAGTGGACATGAGGATAGGTTTGGCAAATAGTGAGTTAGGTGGTGCCATAGAAAATGCAAAAATTAGGACAAGGCGTGATATAAATATGGGCCTGTTAAAGGAGAAAACTGATGTTAGCAAGCCAAAGAAATTCAATAGTATGTTCCATGCGCTGCAGAAGGAGGCAACTATTAGAAAACCAGGGGAGACTTCTGATGAGCTACTAGCTGATGAGTTTGAGAGCCCCGTCGAGGAGAAAAGACCTTCCAAAATCTACGCAGGGTTTGCATCAGAGGAAGACGAAGCTGAGGGTATGCCTGGTTTGCCAATGCGCCCTGCCAAAGAGATCTTATTTCCCAACTTACAACCAAGAAAAGATAAATTCTCGTTAGAGCCACACCATGCTCTTTCAAAGTTCAATCTACCGTTGTTACCAGCATTGAATTTATTCCCTACCAAGACATTGGCGACCACACAAAAGCCGAAGCAGAAGAAAAAGAATTTCGTTGATTACGTGAAGGATGATGAAGGCGATGATGTTGACGAGTTTTCTGATTTTGGCGGAGATACCGGGTATCACACATTCCACGAGGTATTTGGGGGCGACATAGTTCCAATTAAATCAAGAATTAAACCACAACGTAATCGGGAGCTGTGGGAGTTCGATGGTTTTGGAAAAAGCAAGGAGAGCAAAGGGGATCTCTTGGAAAGCGAGTTCATTATAAACAACGTATGTATGCATAAATTACAATATTTGTTGCTAAATTAAAAATATTGTTTTAGGGCGATAAGGAAGAAGTTGGCAAGAGTATTAAACGCTTGGAAGATTACTTCAACAAACCTGTAGCTAGGCAGGATGGTGATTTCGAGTCTAGTTTCGGAAGGTTCAAACGAGATCTGTCCAAGTTTAAACACGGGGATCTATATGAACGTATACGAGATAATATGGAGGATCTAAAGGCAGAACTGCATAAAAGGCGTGAAAAGAATCAATTAACCGGTTTACATGGGCGCGAGGCTTTCAAGGATATTTGCTCGAAACACCCGTTTAAGAGGCTTAATGCGCGCAGCAATGTTCCAGAAAGCTCGGCAAAGGATGAAGGCAAGTACGAGCATCAAATTCAATTTCTTAAGAATAGATTGGCACATCGCAAGAAATTAGCGGAAGGGCAGAAAATACTGCCCGGGGATTTGCAGAGGAAATTCAAGGAGCGCATCGATCTCTCCAATCGTCTGAGGAGGGTGAGATCCGCGAAGAATACGTACGATATATCCTACGATCATCTTTACGTACCGACACCGACAGTGAATCTTTCAGAGCATACGGCTGCTACATACGAGTCCAAATTGGATAAGATCAAGGAGTGGAAACCGGAGGATATACTGAAGCTTCCTAAGATCTACTACACGATTGATCAAATTCAAGTGGGCAAGGAGAAAGAATCCGATACCTTAGAACACAGCAATAGTTTGATGAAGGGTATTAAGAAGAGGCACATTATTACCGATCCTTTAAACAATGCTATTATTAACAGGCGCGTTATTTCCGATATAGTTGAAAATGATATCGAAGATTATCGGAATGAAATCATTAAAGATGTGACATTTTTTAAGCCTTCGAACGAGGAAAGTGGGGAATACACTTTAGTTCTTCCTACTAAAGACTCTATATCTCTCATACGCAAAGATGGTGACACAGAATTAAAGATACACACCTCGAGGCATGCGACCGTAGATCCAAATACGTGCCCCGCTTCAGATTTTACGTCCGAGAGTGCCGTGGCAGCTTCAAGCGTTATTACCATAAATGATGACTACGAAGAGACGACGTTGGTCGCCGACGACGATGTCAGCGAAGCGAGCACGTCAAATGGCACTCAAGTGCTGAGCACGCAAAGTGTGGAATATAACAAGGACTTTTTCAATAACCTATTGAAATCGGTGAATAATTTCATCGATAAAATACACAAGAAGATTAGCATAATATTTTAAACGAATAAATATTATATTGCGCAAAATTGCAACGTAGATAATTTTTATGTGAGTTACGTTGTAATAAGTATGTAGTTTGGTAGTAATTATATGATAGAAAATTTGTAAATTAAAGATTTCTAATAAATTATTACTGCATATTGAATAATAATTCCACCTATAAAATACTGAATGTGCAATTACTCAACATACTAGTTTTACGGGGTTTTAAAATTTTAATGGGTACTTTGCGATTATGCCCGTTCGAGCAGTAGGAGGTCATAAATTTTAATGCATTCAAAATACGTTATAAATATTGCTTTATTTTTCTCAGAAATGTGAAATGTGAAATCACTATCAACGCAAAACGTCGTAAATTTCTTGAGTACCTATGCCACATAATGCGTAATGAGCAACAATTTAATCGACAGAGAATAAGAATAAGAAGAATAATTCCTGGTACGCCACAGCCAACAAAATAAAAATAGCCATGCTAATACCCAATCTGAAACGGGTAGACACTCAAAGAAGCAGACATGTGGAAACAATAGTAATTGATTTTAAAGATAAAACCCCAATATTATTCTGCATATTTACTGATATATGCTATACAAAATTGGGCTATTAAAAACAGCAACATTATTTCACGAAGGGTCATATCAAGAGATTTAATAATTTAGATTATCTGTAGAAAACTAGACTCAAATCTACTAAAAAAAACTGAAGCTTCAATTTGAAGATTTACCAGAAGTTTTCACAGGGCAAACTCTCAATTTTGACTTACAATACCAGAACGTTAGATAGTCTCATTACATATTATTATGATTTCATGTTAATGGAAACCTAAGCACAGCTTCTAACTGCACACGAAAATTTGATTAATTTGTACTCTTTTTCACCGCCTGATCAATTTAACATATAAAATTGGCATTGGTTGGAATAGCAAACCACGAAAGCTGTTTAGTACATATTAAAACTTGTCTTGGTCATATCCACATGCTTCAGATTTCTGAACAACTACAGCTATATGCATTAATGGACCCAAATATATGCCCAGTAAAATACGCATTTACGCAATAAAGTGACTCATATTTTAAAAATCACGAATACAAACAAAATATTAAACTGATTCATTTACAAATAATCCCAGGGTGAAATGTGAGAAATAGCCATCGCAATACGCGACAGAGCGTCGCCAAATATCTCAAGAGCCGAGGGCTGAATGTGCACGTGTCTGGAAGATTCCATGTCGTGGTGTCACATAAACAATTTGGGTATCAGCAGCGCTTAGAAACAAGGAAGCGCCAGGCACGTGAAAATCACCTCGAATGGCAACTCTTTAAGTTAAGTGTAAAACTCTGCGCTAAAAACGAATCAATACCACACGCACACACAAGATTAATAATCACCATGATAACTAAGGGATGGGGGCGAATATTTAGCAGAAGATATGTGAGTGGAGATATGAAACTGAAAAAACCTATTTAAGCGTAAGCCACAGACGAGCGGGAACAGTAAGCCGCGTCGGCCACGGGCAACGCACACGACATGCGCGGTTGGATAGTATAAATTCACGTTGACTTTTATTAAAATTAACGATTGTATAACGTTGTAAAAACGCAAAGTATAATTTAAATTAGAATAAATCGAAAACCGTACAATTGTAGGTGCAGAGTAACTTAAAATGTTACTATTACCTAAAATATAAAGTTGTTAAACCAGTCTCATTATAAATTCACGGGAGTGCTTATTCCGTTCAATCAACCGTAAGTTACCTATAAATATCAAATAAATACCTATTCCTAAAAGTAAACAAAGGCGTCTCGAACGCCCTTCGTGTTTACGTATCATTAGAGGAAACAATCTCAGGTGTAATTGACGCCCTACAGGCGCACTTCATTCACGCACCTGTTATTGTGAAATCAAATTCCCGCACTAGATTCAAATTGACGGAAGATAGTGTATTCAAGGAATACATTATATTCCTTGACATGCCATTAACGGCATGTCAATAAATAATCTGAGGTACGCCGACGATACGGTTCTTTTAGCTGAAACGCTCGAAGACCTACAGACGCTAATTAATAAAATAGTCACAGAAAGTGAAGAATATGGGCTATCACTGAACATAAACAAAACAAAATACATGCTAATAACTAAAACAACTCAGGACAACCATCGAGTATATGTAAAGAACCAGCCTATTGAAAGGGTAAGAGAATACAAATACCTAGGCACAACCATTAATGAAAATAATGATAGCTCCCAAGAAATTCGAATCAGAATCGAACAGGCAAGAAGCTCCTTTTCTAAAATGAAGAGCCTTTTCAGTTGCCGAGATCTAAACCTCGATCTAAAAATTCGAATGATGAGATGCTACGTACTATCAATACTATACTACGGAATGGAATCCTGGACATTGAAAGCAATCGACATAAAGAGACTGGAGGCATTCGAGCTATGGATATATCGAAGAATACTGAGGATCTCGTGGGTAGAGAAAATAACGAATGTAGAAGTGATGAGACGTATGAATAAAGAAAAAGAAGTAATTCTGACAACTAAGCAAAGAAAACTGGAATATATAGGACATATCATGAGAGGAGAAAAATATCAAATACTACAAGTAATTATGCAGGGGAAAATTAGAGGAAAGAGGTCCATAGGAAGGAGACGAAACTCATGGATGAAAAACCTTAGAGAGTGGTTTGGCTGTACTAGCAACCAATTATTTAGAAATGCGGTCTCAAAAGTGAAGATCGCCTTGATGATTGCCGACCTTCGTATCGGAGATGGCACCTAAAGAAGAAGTGTATTCAACCAACCACAAGCTACTTAGAAAAACCAAACACCGATTACCTATTCCGGAAGTAAACAAAGGCGTCTCGAATGCCCTTCGTGTTTACGAATCACTAGAGGAAGCAATCTCGGGTGTAATTGACGCCCTATAGGCGCACTTCGTTCACACAACTGTTATTGTGAAATCACTTCCCGCACTAGAAGCAAATCGCTGTCCGCATCATAAGCATCTAAACGTATAAACTCATTATAGATCGCGCCCGTGATCGCAAATTAACGTGGATGTATTCACCATAACTATAATAACTAATCAAGGCATTCAGTGTTACCCTCCGATATACACTGTCATATTCAAATCAACATAATTCATAAAGATAATGGCTTCTTTATTACACAATCAGAAAATGAGCACATAATGTACATATTATTGGGCAGAGTAATTTATAATTGTGTAAATAGAATACGTTGGATTAAATCGTAATAATTTAAAAACTTTATTAATACAAATACTGGCTTCTTTATTTCAAATCATAAAATATGCACATAACGTACATATTATTGGGCAGAATAATTTAGAATCGTAGAAATAGAATAAGCTAGATTAAATCTTAATAATTTGAAAATACAATGACAATATGTGGTTAAAGATTGCAAACAAGAAATAAGTGGAATTATTGAAACCCCGTATAATCAGAGAAAATGATAAACGAGAAAATGAAGTTTGGTCTAATTACAAGAGAAGTTGTTTAATAACCTCCAATGTTCCTAATAATAATATATTATAACATTACATAAACATTTCCGATTGAGGTAGCAGGAACTATTATTTGACACAACTTGTAACATGTCTGACGGTGGTGACTACTTGTGACATGGGCACAGGCCGTGGTCGTGGGTAGAATTACGAATTGACCTCAATCAACGTAGGCAATGGCGCTCCAATAATTACATTAATGTGGACACAGACACAACCATGTGATTCGGGAAGATCGCGAGATATCTTTAGTAATCATGCATGCGTTGTTGAGGATATTTCAACATCTTTAAATAGTGCTATTTTTGGTCATATCACTTTCCCGTAGTTAAATCGAGTGAAAGAGCATGGCAATAAATTATCTGAGAAACTAAAGATGCACGTGCATGTATAACATACCCACGTAAATAAATTTCGTAGTCACAAACATTTTCAAAATATTATTTGAATGAATAAGAGAATTTACAAATTCATTATAAGGTTATCGAAATACAGAAAATAAATTAATTAATGTCATAATCGTCAACCTGTGATTTATTTCCCTGTATATTACAATTTCAAATAAATCAATTTACATAATCGTCAACCTGTGTTTTATTTCCCTGAATATTACAATTTCAGCGTGTCTATAATTAAATAGACAATACAAATCCATAAATCTGTGCTTTCTTATATTAATCCATTATTTGTGTGCGTTAATTAACACATTACCAATAGCAAAGTACCTTGAGAGTAATCACGGTAGTTAAATTCAACGTCACGACGTGTAAGTACTAAATACGATCACAAATTACGAGCCAAAAATAATTAAGAAATTATATAATAAAATCACGAGCCAAAATAATCAAGAAATTATATAATAATTTCACGATAAAAACGACGAATAATAAAATAATTATATAAAAATATATAGAAAGCAATTACGTAGCCAATAATATAATAATTACATTAGTCTGGACACAGACACAACAATGTGATTCGGGAAGATCGCGAGATATCTCTAGTAATCATGCATGCGTTATTGAGGATGTTAACATCTATAATCAACATCTATAAATAGTTCTATTTTTGATTATATTGATTTGATGATTTGACTATTGTTGGATGTATAAATTGGCAATTGCAATTCCATGAATTAATTTTTCAATCATTTCATAGCAGTCAAATTATTTGCAGCAGCTTGAGAAAATTTCACAATCAGGTATATTTATCATTCTCCTCGCTTTGCGCTATATAATGCAGTAGTTACCTTTAAACAACCTCATAATAAAGCACTCTAAAATAAAAAAAAAGTAATTACCTCTAAATAAATATTTATTTTTTACTACTTCAGCACTTCTGCATTGTTTCTTAATCATTTACTTTATACATCTTAAGAAAATAATTTAGGTATTCTGTCATTGTTTGCTTGATAAATTAAACTATAAGCCATACTTGTGTCCTGTATTTGCACTATTCAATGCAGTATTTTCCTTAAAACATCCGCTTACGAACGCTACTGTAATAAAAAGTCGTGATTGATTTTCATCAATTAATTTCAATTCCCAGAATAATCTAAGTTAGCTACCATTTTTCCGGGTACGTAGCTGTTTGTGAAAATTCCACTATAAGTCATACTTAGTATTCATCCCGTTTGCGCTATTTAATGCTGTCGTTATCTGGTATCAACCGCACACTAACGCACTTCTGAAACAATCCCCATTCAATATTGTCGCATTACAATGACTCCCCCGTGTGATTGTGTTTAATTTGGAGCCATTCTGATGGCCTTTGCTGACGGCACACAACTTAATACGGCTAATTTGCATCGCCGAAGCGAATGGGGCGGCACGCTTTAAAACCTAACACAAATTACACATGCACGTGCAGATAGAAGTGGAGCAAGGTAAGGAATTGCGGAGCAAATTATACTATCGAGAGCTGTATGCTAAAATTCTGGAAGTAAATTTACTAAAGTGACTATTGTTGGATTGTAGGCTCATGAGGAGCCTATAGCTGTAAGTTCAAAGTCGCACTTTATCCCAAGTTAGATAACCTCAGTTGACCTGATATTATATAATTGCGGATCTACCATTCAAAAAAATTGATAACAAGTATAAATGCTGCATTAATACCAATGAAACTGTAATTAATAAAGGAACAATCAAAATGAAATAAATATATAAATATGATACGCTATATTTACTGCTATTCTAATTACCGTTTTTTAGTTGAAGCTCTAAAGACGTTCTTTACTTATTGTTTCTATGAAAAAGTAAGTTAATAAGAAAAAGTTCGTATTGTTGTTATGCCATATTAGACATACATGGGTTTTGAGAAAATAATATCAAAAACATAGATTATAGTTTTTGTTACTATATATTAAATTAAATATTGCACCTGTTACGATAAAAATGTTATAGAAATAGTGAGAATCCAAAGAACGGATAATAAAAATAAATAATAAGCTGAGCCATGGTTCTCAGAATTTAAACACAGAGTAAATCCTGACCAATCGAAAATTTGCTTTATGTGTTGTCATAATGAAAAGCATCTTTAGAATTTTCTTAGTTAAATGGCTTAGAATAGGCATTACTATAAGCAATACAAAACATGGCATAAAGACGCTTGGAAAGAGCAAATAGTTGACATATTTTAAATTAAGATTGATCGAACGACTTCCAGTTGAAAGTTTTTGTTTTAAGATAAAGTTTTCATTTTTCATTTTTTTCTCTACAACTAAATAAAAAAAATAAAAATGGTACCATACTTTTCAATTTTAAACAGAAACAACTGTCCCATTTTACTGAATATCAGCTGTTTCACAAACTTTTCAATAACAAATTTACTTACAATTATCTACTTTAAAGCATGCAACTCTATAGTTACATAATATTTTTGATCGTTTACTTTTTGGAATGCAAAAACAGTCCAAAAGCAATGATTAATTTAAATACATTCAATTTTGGTTTAAATCAATGACCAGTCGAGCGGTTTTAATTTATATAGTTTGAAAGAACTATTCAAAAGAAAACAATTGTTATGATATTTATTTATCTCAAGGCGTGTTGCTCTTATCTTGGAAGTTTAATTGATGAATTGTACTTGATCAACAAAAGTTGAATGAAAATTGTAGTGATAACCTTTGTTTCAATAGAGTTAATCAACTTTTAACTATAGTACGTTCATTCAACTTTTGTTGATGAACTAAAATCGTCAATTCACGAGAACGCGCCTTTTAAACTTTTATGGAGAGTATTTCCGGTCAATCCGGACAATTTTTTTGGTATTTCTTATTTCATGGTGTAGAATATGCCTATGAAAGGATAACTTAGCCTCATATTACATACTTATTTAAAATATATATCTTACCTGAAATTTAATAAATCTCTTGGTATTGAATGCTCGTAGTATAGCCAAATTTTGAAAATTGGGTTCTTTACAGCTGTTTGTATTCTATTCAGAAGTTCCAGCTAATCTACCAATTTCTTCCGTCCCATGATTTTGAGAATTCAGTCCTGCTACATAAAATACAACAATATTTTAAGTACATTCGTAGATATTTGCTAAAAATAATATGAAATTGGATTATTTAAAAAAAAAAATTCTGGTAGCGTATCCTGTAATATTTTTACATAATTAATGTACGGGGTGTCTGGAAAAGACCATGCGCTAATTAGGTTGGTATCTTGGATAATATTTTTCTTCAGTTGGTACTGTTCAGTGGTGTGCGGGGTAATTTCTACAGGGTCAAATAAGATAACCAACAAATTGGGAATCAAATATAAACAGCATTGAAGAGAATTACTCCATGATCCGTTTGGGTTTTGAGTTGCACTCCTGAAATGGGCAATAAGGATGTAAGCATCTTGTTCTGGTGTAAACATTTTGGGATAGTTTAGAAGTCGGTTTATTAACAATGCTAGAACTCAGCTAAACGCTGTTACATTGACAACCAAATTGCCAAAACGACAGTGTTCACAATTGTAATTGGAAACTTTGGAGTGCTACCAACATAATTTGCGTACGGGTTTTTCCAGACACCCGATATAATTACAATCGGTGAACTTTAGTGGAGCTAGCCATTATTCCGCAGTATCGGATTAGCTTTAATGAACGCCATTCATTTCGATGATGAGTGGTCGCTCACTTCAAGTAGGTTGTGATTAGCTGTGTATGTTGTCAAATGCACGGTGCAATGAACAACGATTTACTAATAGATTAGTAACGAATTTATTCAGAATTTACGATTTTTGTTCTTGTTCGATATCGTTCGTAATTGTTTATATGAAATCTTCAAAATGGTTGTTTCGTTTAGAGTTTTAATATTTTTCTTGCCATTTTTAAAATTAATATTCTGTTTTTTTCTTACAACTTAAGTTTTCTTACAACATATTCGCTGACTTGCGATGTCCAAATGATGTTGGTGACAGCTGAAATTCGTACCAATCCACTTGTTTTAGTGCTTTTTGAAAAATTCTGGAATTTAACTTAATAACTGTTAATTTCCCTGAGACCTATCATTATCAGAGTAAATAACTTTACCTATAATAGAATATATTATTTCTTTGTTCATGGTATATTAGTGATAGAGTATTCGTTCACAAAGGATGCGGTTTCCAATTTAGATACTTACTATTAGGACATTTACAAACGAGTATGCTCAACAGCCTACACTGATGCTCGAACTTGGGCCCTCTCATCTGTGAAGCGAGTCGTTAATAACGATTCGTTATCCATTGCACGAGTAGACCTGCGTGGATGAAATTATTGACAAAATTGCATGCAAGGGGATTAATTTGTATCCAAGGTAAATAATCGCTTATTAAAATGAATCATATATCTAATCAATTGTAGTGACTTCACTACACAAGCTAAAT
This sequence comes from Othius punctulatus, assembly GCA_951805005.1. NCBI lineage: Eukaryota > Metazoa > Arthropoda > Insecta > Coleoptera > Staphylinidae > Othius > Othius punctulatus. The sequence goes on from OX638141.1 coordinate 57,706,598, forward strand.
GTATACGTTGATTACATTGATATTGTATACATATAAAAACAAGAAACATTTGCTTGATAAAATATACAGGAATATTGCCCTAGTAATATGAATGCTATGGAGACATTTTCCCAGGGGGCTGACAAAATAAACTGGTACTGTAAATAAATTTAAAAGTGAACAAATTGCCGAAAGCACGTATAATGACTAAATGCTGAAATAAAATTGCTAATTATTTTGCGAGTTGCGACTTAGAGTAATTATAAAATTCCATGTACACAAGGTATTTCCTAAGTAGGTCCTTGAAGATATTTAATTAGATTAGTTTTTTTTATTTGGCTATTTTAACATAAAACGTCCATATGAAACTTATTGAATAATGATTTAGTTACAAGAACAGTTCTTGCTGATTCGTAGGTAATTTTGCCTGCTGAATCTGAATATGCCACCAGAATATGTCCATCACCAACCACATTTTGTAATTGTATGTTTTATACAAGGTACTGCATAAAAATGTGTTTTTTGCAATATACCGGGTGTCCCATTCAACCCGACAAATCATAATAACTCGAAACATATGCATGGTACGAAAAATTGTTATTTGAAATAATTAAAAAAAAACAAATAAATGTTTACAAATGGGACATATTCCTGTAATAAAATCAGCCCTCCCCCTCCACCCCCAGTGGGTAGGGCGAGAGGCAACTTTGAAATTTCAAATGGGAACCCTAATTTGTTTACAGATTCGGATTCTGCGTGAAAAAATACATAAGTTTTGGACTAAACTTTTTTTTTCGAGGTAGATAGCGCTGTAATCGCAAAACATAGATTTTTCGTAATTAACTCGTAACCGGTGACGTGGAGTGTGCAACACAAATTGTCTTTGTAAGTTTTAAACAGCAGTGTTTTATTAACAGTTTACCCGTAAACAACTTGCAGGAGTATGCCAGACCACTATTTTTTGAATATTTAAATAATAACTATTGCTTTTGTTAAGTTTTGTTAGTTGATTAATTTTGTTTTGTTTCTTCAAATAGACAATGCCAGGCGCACCTTGTTAGAACTGTCAGAACATGTTTTTTATCCTTAGATAACATAAAGCAAATAATTATCTTCGTATATGTACGAGCTTAGGCAATTCCTTATATATTTTTACATTCTCTATATTTTGGTTATGCTTGCAGAAATTAAACCTGGAAAAATAATTAATATTAATGCTGGTATTACTATGCACGGTTTTTTTTTCGTTGGGGCTTTTCTTGAAACCCGAGAAATTACACATAGTTTGAACAATTACATTAGTGTACAAAGATTTTGTTGTAAGAGCAGTTCTTTCCGATTCGTATGGAATATTGCCTGCTGAATCTGAATATGCCAGAATTTCTCCATCGCGCACCAAAAGTTTGTAATTTTATGTTTTACCTCCAAATTACGAGGGCAAGCTGATAAAAATGGTACCCAACTATGAAGGAGTTGAAATAAAAAAAAAAAATTTTATCATTTTTCAATGTAATCTCCTACTGATTCGACACATTTTTTACATCTTGAAATTAGTGAAAATGAACCGTAAAAAAGTTTTATCTTGCTTCACAAAAAAATCTACAACTTCCCAAATTAACTCTTCGTCGTTGTCAAATCTTTGTCCCTTTAACTTTTTTTAAATTTCTTGAACAGAAAGTAGTCACAAGGCGCTGAGTAAGGGCTATAGGAAGGGTGATTTAAGTCTTGAAACTTTAAATCCTTCAGAGCATCTTGGACATTGCCACCTTATTTGCATTGTCATGCAAAAGCAAAATTCCATTTTTGAATTTTTCTTTACGTTTTTCTTTTATTACTTTTTCCAATTTGCCCAAAAATTCAGGCATAAAAGATTCCTTTCATGGTGGTTTTGCATGGGAGGTAATCAATCAATAAAATTCCTTCTGAGCCCCGAAAGACCAACCGAAAGGCATAACCTTGCCTGCAGAATGTTGGACTTTTAGCCTTATGTTTCCATTGCATGGATTCCTGTTTGCTTTCAGGATCATAGTGATTAATCCATGTTTCATCACCAGTAACAATTCTTAGTATAATCCCTTCTTTCTGCCCTTCACAAACGCTGCTTATCGAACGCGGTCAGCATTTTTGGGACCCATCTTGCACTCACCTTCGACATGCCTAAATAGTCATGAATGATGGTCCAAACACGTTCCCTGCTGATTTGCCGACTTTCAGCTAGTATATCAATTTTGACTCGTCGATCTTCAAGAATAAATTCTTCCACTTTTCGAATAGTTTCTTGGGTGATGGCCGAATTTGGTCGGCCACTGCGAGGATCATCTTCCATGGACTCCCGACAACACTTAAATTGTTTTGACCAGAATTAAACGGTTTTATAGAATGGAGAAGAATCGCCATAAACAGCTGACAGACGATTATTAATCTCCATCGGACCATTTCCTTCTCTTCTTAGGAACGTGGTGACGGCATGGTGCTCAATTTTTTCCATTATAAAAGAAACGTTGAAATGTCAGTATTAGAAAATTTCTGTAGAAATGTACAACCAAAACTGAACAATGATAATTACTTGACAGTTTTCTGACAGTTTAAGGAATATAGTAATTTTTTTTTGTTTTTCATGGCCTCCTTCATAGTTAGGTACCTTTTTTATCAGCTTGCCCTCGTAGCATATCTTGCCGCTTGTATTTAATTCTAAGAATTTATAATTTTCCAAGCTACTGTAAAACAATGCTTCTTTAACCAAGCATTTTTATTCACTCGATAGCGTATTATTCTGGAAAAATATGATTTCTGGAACTAACCTGGCCACTTTTGGCTTCCCGGTAATGAGTAATTGCGGGGTGTTGGGAATTACGCGTGCTTGGGAAGGCGCGTTGTGTTCTAAATTGTTAATTTCCTGACTGTCGTTTGTGAAGTGCATATCAATGCTCCATTATTACCCGTATCATACTTTGACAAACCAAATTTGTGAACCATTCAAGCACTGTTCAATATACAGGGTGACATAGAACAAACTGCAATGCATAGCACTTTACGATAGAGGACCCACAAATAAATAAAAACATTCCTATACACTAATGTCCGATCACTTTTTATTTTCTGTTATGGCTGTTAAGTTTTTTTAAAATTAATTTTAATAAATTAAGAAGGCCTTTATTAAATACATCAACATTTAAAAAAGGTAAGGTATTTAGCGCTACGGAAGGTGTTCAATTTAGTGACCTTGTTCTGGGATGCACATTTCCAATCTTCGTATTAATGATTGACGGCATCTTTGAAAAATGTTCGGATTATTACGAAATGTATCAGCATACTCTACAATTCTGTTCCATAATTGCTCTTCAGTGTTTATTTCTACGGCATAAACTTCATTTTTCATAACCCCCAAAATGAAAAATCGAGGGGATTAAGATTGGCACAACGATCTGGCCATGGTATAGGTCCCCCTCGACCAATCCACCTATTTCCAAATCTTCTTTGAAGAAACTCCCTTGCTCTTCGAAAATAGTGAGCTGGCGCGTCGTGTCATGCATGTAGTACATTATTTTTATAATATCCACGGGGACATCTTCTAATAAAGTGTTCGGTTCATTTTCCAAAAAATGTTGATAGAGTTCGCCTGTCAATCGTCCGGGCAATCGAAATGGACCAATTAGATAATTACTGATTATACCTGCCCACACATTAATAGAAAACCTATAATGGTGATTCCGTATTACGGTATAATGAGGGTTTTTATCGCTCCAATAAAGCATATTATGTATGTTCAAAACACCATCACGACTAAAACCAGCTTCATAAACAAAATAAATGACAGAAAATGTTGCCCTTTATTTTACAACCATTTTCAAAATTGTACACGCGGTAAAAAATCTTCTGCCAATAGGTGATGACTCTTTTGGAAATGAAATGGGTGAAGAAGTTGTTCTTTGAAGACTTACCTAACTGACTTACGGTTAACATTCGGTACAGCTGCACTTATTTTTCTGGTGCTAGTTCTCGGATTATTTTCTACTATTTGCAATATAGCTTCTTAGTTTGCAACAGTACGACGAGTTCTGTGGCCCCTGTATCAACTGTTGCTGTTTCAAAGCAAATTTTTGAAAGCAACAATTAAAAACGACAAATAAGTGAACAAAATAAGTAGGAAATCAGGAATACGACAAACTTTGAACAAATTATTGCAATATTAGTTTGATATTTACCAACGTTTTGTTTCATTAAATCATGGCCTGACTTCTTAATTTATTAGAATTATCTTCTGCCAAACGCCTATGCACGTAAATAAATGTTCTAATATTAGAAACTTGTCTTAATAGATATCTCTCTCGATAGATACGTTGAGCTTTGGAACTATTTAAAGAAGCTTCGCCGTAACACATAATCATGTCCATGTATTCTGCAAAAGTATAACGAACCATTTTTGAAAGAAACAATTAAAAACGGCAAATAAGTGAACAAAATAAGTAGGAAATCAGGAACACGACAAACTTTAAATAAATTATTAAAATATATGTTTGACATTTACTAATGTTTTGTTTCATGAAATCATGGCCTGACTTCTTAATTTATTAAAATTATTTAAAACAGCTTATAACTTGAAAACCAAAAGAGATCGGACATTAGTGTATATGATTTTTTAAAATTATTTGTTGGTCCTCTATCGCGTGGTGCTATGCATTGCAGTTTGTTTTATGTCACCCTGTATATTTTTAATGTTACAATGTCACACAACTGTGTGAGAGTTCTGACCACTTTTGTTACGTGTGGGGTAAAGTGATTTTCCTGTACCAAAAAAGAAATATAACCAAAATGTATAACTAAAATTGCTGGCATATCAAGTAAGTCAAGAACTGCAGTAGTATATCCAAACTTCCCTTCTGCTATAATACAAGTGTTGCACAGTATTACGGACCTTCCCATTACATCCCTTTCAGATTCATGACCTCTGGATTCTGAGGATAACCCACTAGAAGACCCACTTCGAGTACCAAGAAAACAGGGAAACGGACCGTAACTTTGTTGACATGTGCGATGAGCTGCATAAAGTAAGCCAATACGATTTGAATAACTACTCCGCGATCTGAATTTGTCTAAAACTCAAACAGAACTCTTAGGTTCAAGGTCAAAAGGATAGAATTTATTAGACAAAGGGATAAAAATATGCATATTCCGTAGTAGGCAGTAAGAACTGCAGCATTTATTTTCAAAACAAGATGACTTGGTATTCTGTAACGATGCCAATAGTTTACTAGAGGCAATGGGTCAGCATCACAATCCAGAAGAGTGCTGACACTTCATAGACTTCTGAAAAACAAATCTTAAAGCCGTTGTCGTTCATAATGGAAATTAAAATCCTTTTATTCCCATTGATCATGCTGTCAATGTGAAGAAGTGTTATGAAAGCATGAAGGTCCTACTGGATAAAACAGAGTATCAACGATTTCAGTGGTAAATTCTTGCAGATTTAAAAATTGTATCAACGATTTCAGTGGTAAATTCTTGCAGATTTAAAAATTGTAGCCCTAGTACTGGAGACGCTAGTAGGGTGTTAGTGTCTCCTGCACATTTCGATTCGTCGCACGCTAACGAGAGCACGAGAGTCCCCAGGCTATAAATATCGTGATATAACTTGATTTTTCTGTTCCTAGCTTTTCGTGATCCACCCACCCTTTCTCCGCTCAGTTACTAGGTGTCAAATTGAATTTGCTGGAACGATTTCGACTGAAATTGCTCAAATTAATGCGGTTTCAAGAAAAGTCCCAACATAAAAATCACCTTGTGTAGGTAGGTATAGTGTTTTTACTTGAAATTGAAAATCTACCTATGCAGGGTGTTTATTGCGCTCCATAGTGCGGACGGAATTTTATGACGGGTAATGGGAAGAGAACAGAGTCCAGAGCCGGCATCAGAAAATACAGATTCAGTGCCCCGTAGAAAATTAACATTAGTGATTCATTATCAATAAATTGTACTTTTCATTGTATTTTTAAGTGTACATATAATTAATTGTGTTTTACAAATGTAGTTATAATTTCATAGAAAATTTATATACAGTATGATTCGCGAAACAAATAACTTCAGTTACCCATAACATTATTGACTTACTCATTGCGTTAAAAAATAACGATGTTAACATCAGTTAATTTTTTCATTAATCGTAATGTAACAAGCAAATATTATTCCGCACAACTAGATTCATCGCTATCACTTTCAGTTTCAACATTAATAATTAGATTTGGTACACTAAGCGTCCTATAATCATTTTCAATTTTAATCACATGATCGATGCAGTTTTTCCAAATGGTACTTGAAATGTTGTTGCATTCTCGCTGAACAAGTTGAATTGTTTCTTCACTCATATTGAGATGTGCATTATTTTTCCGTAAATATATTTTTAAAGTTGACCATATCAGCTCAATTGGATTGAAGATACAGTAATAAGGTGAAAGGCGCAATACTTGGTGACCAAATTCTTCTACCATCTTATCAACCACATACGTTTTTTTTTGAAAATTTGTTTTTTTATAAGTTCTAATAATGTTTTTTTCTTTGCACTTAGGGGAATAACAATACCATTTTGAATGCAAAAATCCACAAAATTGCTTTTCTTGGAAGCGGCGCGCGGTTGGGATTTCATTAATTAGTTTTGAGTGGTAAGTTGCATTATCCATTACTATTATTGAGTTATTGGGTATGTTGGGCAATAATTGATTGCGACACCAAGTTTCAAATAATTCGGCGTTCATATCCTGAAGATAGTCTAACGATTTAACGATAGCAATATTCATGGCTGATAGGAGCAAACTATTTGACACAAAACCTGCGTCTCCTCCTGCACGAAGAATAACAATTCTTTTTCCTCTATTGCACGGTGTTCTAAGGTGACACTTATTTGAATTATTGACCCATCCCTGGGAAACGACGTCGTGAGTATCGAACCATGTTTCATCCACATAAATTATCGATCTCCCTCCATTTCTATATTCGTTTCTATATTTTAGATAAATATTCTAATCGCTCTTTTAACAATCTCGGCGATTCCATGATGTCAATTCGTTTCACTAAAGTTTTATACTTAAAACCCTGACTAAGTAGGTATTTATACAAAGTAGTTTCCTTATATGGAAAATCATTTCCAAGAGTTTCCAAAATAAATTGGACCGTGGGAACGTTACCTGATTTATAAGAATTGTAAATTATATTTTTGATCCTCTTGGCGATGGCATCGTCTATTTCGGTAAGTTTGGAACTTATTGTTCTTTTCCTTTCTAGCGGTCCTTTCGTAATTATTCTCCATACCTTTGAATATGATATTCCTGTCAGAATGGAAATTCTTTGCAGTGGAGATGCATGATTCTCGCTTATAAGGGTGTTATAAATATTTACGACTATCCTTTTAGTATCAGTTGAATGAAAATCATGCTTTATTAATCCATGATTTTCATTTTTGATAGTTGATGTGTCCATTTGATGATGGTTGTTTTAAAATTTATCAAAATCAATTTGAGAATAGCTTCCCTCTGTAGACTGTCGAAGGGATTCTTCAACAAAACTTTTGGAATGGCTTCTTTACTCACATAATTGAAATAGATCGTCGAACTCAGTATCATTATAAATTGATGAAATAATTGTTGCAGTTTCGCTTAACGACGTTTCCATCTTAATAAACTCTACATTTTCACAAGTTTATAAATGATAATATGCACACGTATGTAAAATGAGTACTGTTGCAATGTAAAGGTTAACACCGACTGAACGACAGATGTAGACTATTTGAGGCAGCCTTATTGATTGTCTGTCTACCTGGACTGCATATTTGCCCAGCAATTAAGGTACAATGAACCTTAATTGCATGGGCGAATGTATAATCCTTTTAAAACCGTTTCCTAGGTGACGGCTCTTAATTATCTACTGGCGTCTGTAGTCTTGTAATTATATCGAATTGTAAAATTGTAAAAAGAATTACGTCCGCCGACTCATAAAAAACCATGTAGATAGTTTTAAGATTATTGAATTCAATTTAATTAATAAATCATTTTTATATTATGATCATAGTGATATAATTGTGTATATATCGAAGAGAAAACAATTAAGTAGCATCTTTGTCGAAAGTAAATTATTTGGTTACGTTCCTGGACGCCCGCTTCTTCGCAGCACGCCATACCCTTGACCGTAATAAACCCTCATTGCAGGTACAGTTTCAATTTCAAGTGAAAACACTATACATAAGAAAGAACTACTTAGTTTAAAAAAAAAAAGTAATATGTAATTTCTCACCCTATTCGTCGTCAAATACTTCCCGGCTGCACGTGTCCTTTCAGTAGTCGCTGTGTAAGTCCACTGCAGTAGAGATTCTTGCCGGGGGAAGAAATGCTTGTGCTGGCGAGGTTGCCGAAGGAGGTATGTGGATAAATGAATGTGCAACGATGAAACTGTAATCTTTTTATTATCTCTCATCCTTCCACATAGTTTCATAGTTTATGTCCCTTATCGGCGTTGTAGGTGTTTCACAACTAACAACAAGTCGTTTACGGTACTAAACCTAGCATCCTTATTATCTTATTATTATATAACAACGTGAACAGCCGTAACTATAACTAGAGGTACTCTGGCAAACTACAACATGTTTGTCTCACTGCATATGAAACAATTACTGGTAATAATAAGTGTATAAATACAAAAGGCTGCCTATGTCGCGCCCGGCAGCCGCCCGGGGGGCGCGGCCTGTCGCCCCCGCACTCGCCACTTGTATACAAAATATTACAATGTACATTATATATATATAATATAGTCGCAGTATCAATAATTTTATTATTTTTGCCCCGAAAACTTTTGGATCAACAGAAGCGCTCGTCGGAGCGGCGAGCGGCGCGCCCCGGGCAACCTCCGGCCACAAATTAGTAAACTAAACAATTTTTTTCTTCGAATTAACAACAATATCTACAATACATTATATATACTGCGAATATCAATTGTTTTAACAATACAACATTTATCAATTTTATATAACGATGGGTACTTTTTTCAGTTTTTTTTTCTTGCAAATTATCACTAGCTCATTTTTTTAGTACGTCACTTGAAAGCAGAAGCATCATTTAAGTCGAATTTATTCGAAACAAAATAAATTCCACCGTTTTGACTCAAGGGCGAGCGCCGAAGCGCCCGCTTCCTTCAGCGCCAAAGAATTATGTTTTAAACCGAAACGTAAAATATAATTCTTCCGTCACTAATACATGATCATACATATTGTTAAAGTTGTAGACTAGTTAGGTTATATATAGTGTCGTTGTCTCCATTTTTTGTAATTTAAAATCATAGTGTTAACAACAATATAAACGCAATCATTACATCAATTAGGTTCGGCATTCGGTTGAGGTCTTGCGCAACCAATATCAACTAATTTTACACATAAAATTTGTCAATATCACCCGAACTGATTTAGGTAAGGTTCGTTTACTCTAACTAAGTACATGTATATATCACACACTATTTACTACATTGCTTATTATGTTTTTATCATTTCACATTAAGGTAAGTAGCCGTAACAATGTTCAGGGTTGCGAGGAGTCACATAGCTTACTAGCCCGCTCGCAATCCTGTGGGGGTGTTGAATAAACCACGATTACAATACCTGGATTAACCAATTGGTGCTTATACTAACACTTCTTGTATGTGTGTGTAATTTGCATTGTATTTGCATTGGCGTGTAAAAATCGGAACCAATAACGAAAAACGAAAATGAAAAGACATGAGTCATGAGTATCTCATTTATCACCCAAATTCCAAGTAAACATTGCGTTTTGCCAAAAAGACATATGAGCAACGACACCAATAGAATAATTATATAATACATCGACACTACAATACTTTCATCTACTACTTAATAGATAGATAAGACATAGATATACATACTATACATATGCTATAGAGAGAGATAATGATATATAGATATAATTGACACATAGATAATCGAAATGATAGTGCTGAAAACAGGAACATCATGAAGCCGGAAAATAGAGTGTGTGGCGAGCTCTGCGCGAGTCCCGTAAAGAAATCATCGTGTGGGTGCAGTCTGTGCGGTGCTCTCAAAAGAAGCAGTGAAGAAAAACACATACAGCGCAAGAAATAAGTGTAAGGTCCAGTAGACGAAACACACAAAAAATCACTCGCCCTACTCGCTCTAAATAATCATGAAATGTATAGATGATTTCTTTTATTATCATGGTGTTTCACACTTTTAAATTCTTGGTCGTAAGAGAAGACGATAGAACAGATAGAGAGATATCCATTTACAAAGAGACAAAGAGAACAACAATGAACAACGAACAATACCAACGATAGACATGCAACACGGAGAAGCGCGTTGCCCTTGGGTTGTAGTTAGTCGTTTTATCCGAACGTTGATCAGAAGGCAGCAACACATACATTATTATTTTTTTTATGGTTTTCAATACTAAGAAACACAAAAACTCTACGACATTGATCAAGCACGAATTTGAACATAACGATAAAATGAGCACACCTCCGCAATTCCCCCAAAACCCAGAGGAACTGTGGAGGTCGCTTCAACATCGAAGGCTCTATAACTAGTAAGGAATTTGGATGACTACTTACAATGTATGAAAGGTTCGAGGGCAGTGGAGGAGAAATAACAGTGTTCAATCATCGAAAAGAGAAACATGTGTTCGTGAGTGTGTACGTGTACGTGATGCGAGTAAAGTTTTGGGGAAGATGAAAACTGTATCCTTCATCGTTATTATTATTAGTTAGTATTATCTTTTAGTTCTTGTTTTATTGGAACGTAAAAATATGCACACGCTTTCATTTTTTTGTTACAAAAAAAATAGGTTAAAACTATATCCTATCTACATAATAATAACCTGGTTAATAACAATTGTTTTACAAGCTATTACAAGAATATTATGAGCAGATGCAGTATGTGTGTGTGTGCAGTCGTCATAATATTTTTGTTATTTGTTAATTGTTTATCGCAGTCTCTTTAAAAAAGTTTTTTTGTGTTTTCATTTAGTGTTTATTTTTTGTTGGCAGTCAGCTGCGCGACGCACATCATCATCATCCTCCGGGGGACTGTAAAATACCTCGCACCCAAAAAACGTAATAACTTGTTCTATCATCTAAAGCAAATTTTCACCTTATAAAAACATCAAATTATAATAAATCGAATTCGATCACAGGTATGCTATGTTAGGTTCTCTCGTTATTACTTGTTTCTCACATATACATAGTATTGTTTATATATATATTTGTCTGTTTGTATTTCTCTAAAGGCCGGCCTTGTACTGTGCCGTGCGTGCGGAGTATAAAGGGCGGCCTTTTGCGATGTCTCTGTCGGGGTGATGATGTTATATACTTGTATTTTTATATTATTAGTTGGGGTAGTTGGAATGGTGGGTAGGTTGTTAGTCGAGGCCGCGCAGTTTATTGCCGCATGGATGTCCCGAATTCATTGCATTACGCATTTACTCTCTATCTGTGTCTTGAGTTCGTTTACTTGTGTTTCTATCGTGTTCTTCAGCTCTGAAAATAAAGTTCAGTCAACATATGTGAGACAGAGAAAATGTGGACAGCGAGAGATTAAGACTTCTACTAAGGGGGCCAAAAAGGACACTGGTGGGGTACACTAGTCTAGCACTACATCTAAAGCTGAAATGCCTCTTTAGGATCGCGCCGCGCGTCCCTCGGCCACCCGCGCAACGCCTTTCTCGAACATCAAACACAAATTGGAAATTTTATTGGCAGTTCACAAGGTTGAAATTTACTAGCTCCGGCGAAAAAGAAATACTGAAATAAAATAAAATAACTTAATATATATTATGAATTCGATGAAATGTGTAGATCATACTTTCATAGTCTCCAGTGAAATATAATTATTACGATAAATGCAATTCAAGTCACAATTAATCAAGCAATATTTGTAAAAATAATTTTATTATCCATTATAATTTTTAAAATAACTTTAAAGTATTTTTGCCAGAAATATATTAAATTCATAGTTATATCCAGCACCATTAATACATTAAATAAGACCCTTCATAAAAAATATAAGGAAAGTATACTTTACATTGACTATTACCATGACTATTATCACTAAGTATAACTGTATTAACAAGCAGGAATTAATATTAAAATATTATCATAAGCTGTTTATAACCACATAATCCATAATGATTTATCCATTTTATATACAAATAATTTATATTTTACTGCCATTATGTCGATTACATTAATAGAAACCCAATTATTTAATAACGATAAACCACATTGTACATTTTTAATGACTTGGGTAAAGTTAGTTTTTAGGCCTAACATTAATTTCAGAAATCATTTCTTGTAATTCCAAAAGAAAATCAAGTTTTATTTATGGTAATTAAATACGTTATTTGATAATACAAATAATATATAAAAATATACAAAATATATAATTGTTGACATTAATATTGTTATTTCCAGTAAAATTTCTTGCAAAAAAATGCGAAAATTATTCTTTATTGTACTAAATCGGCATTGATTAATTTGACAGTATCAGTAAATGATTTTAATATAATCATATTTAATTTAATATAATGATTTTAGCTCTAAACTACGAACATTATGTTAAAATTAAAAAATTAGTGAGCAGTTCATTTTGAGTAAGATAGTTTACATAAGCTATAAACCAATAGGCCAGAGTTCAAAAGCTACAAGCGTCGATATTTTTTTTTTAATAATGTTAATATTTGAGAAACTTGAATCGAAGAATCTATAAAGACAAAAAGGAAATAAGAGAATGTTGAAATAGACAACGTGACAAAACAATCAAGGACTTGTTTAACGATGCTAACTTAGTATTGATGCTTTAGGACGAAAGTGTGAAGACTTTTTATAGTGATTTTGAAAAATCTTCAAACATTCTAATATTTTTATTTCTTTTGTATTTTCGGAGATGTCTTGTACAATAATAATAAACAAAAATATATAAAATATATCATTATTAGCGTTAATATTGAAATTTCCAGTAAAATTTCTTGCAAAAAAGTGCGAATATTTTTCTTTATTGTCTTAAATCGGTATTGATTAATTTGGCAGTATCAGTAAATGATTTTAATATAATCATATTTAATTTAATATAATGATTTTAGCTCTAAACTACGAACATTCTGTTAAAATTCAAAAATTAGTGAGCAGTTAATTTTGAGTAAGATAGTTTACATAAGCTATAAACCAATAGGCCAGAGTTCAAAAGCTACAAGCGTCGACATTTTTTTTAAATGATGTTAATATTTGAGAAACTTGAATCAAAGAATCTATGAAAACCAAAAGGAAATAAGAGAATGTTGAAATGGACAACGTGACAAAACAATAAGGACTTGTTCAACGATGCTAACTTAGTATTGATGCTTAAGGATGAAAGTGTGAAGACTTTTTGTAGTGATTTTGAAAAATCTTCAAACATCCTGATATTTATAATTCTTTTGAATTTTCGGAGATGTCTCTTACAATAATGCCGACTTAGTATTGATGCTAAGGCGAAAAATGAAGACTTTTATAGCGGTTTTGAAAAAATTTCAAACAACCTATATTGTTAGTTCTTTTTTATTTTCGCAGATATCTTAATTAATATTTCTTAACGTTAGAATTATTTACTTTAAACGCTTATATATCTGCAACTAAAATGTAACTACTAATACTTAATTTAAATTGTGTTACTTGCAATATCCTGCCAATTTAATGAATTATCCTTTCTCAAATATTTAATAGCCAATGCAATTAAGTTATACGACAATATTTACTAAAATGTGACTACAAATATACTTACTATCTGTATAAAAGTATATTTGTATTAAGTATTAAATTGTATACTATTGTAACAGATTCATAAAAAGTATTAAATTGTACATATACAACGGAAACGGATTCATAAAATGTTTGATACTGTCGTTAAAACTATTAACATCACACGTCTGGCCGTGAGAGTGCTTGAAAAGCATTGTTTCAGCATTTTTCGTCTGACATTACTTCTTTTATTATTCTAGTAATAGTCGCAGTGTGTCAGCGAGCCACATATCTATGTCTTTATTATACCTAACATTATGGCACACATGTTTATAGCCCATTCAATAATACAATATGCCATCATTTTACTGCTTTGTGCAGGAATAAGATGATAGTTTGAAAAACTTTTACAAGACTAATTAGCACATAAAATTGAGATTAATAAATTTCATGGTAATAGTTGACATTTAATTGTGTTTAGAATTATTTTTCCTATTTAACTATTGAACTGTATTATTTTGAACTAAATATTCAAAAAAATTATTTAAACATTTTTTTCATTTAGCATATTTTTATCTATATTGGAAATTAAATTTATGTTTCACTGTTTTCAAAATATCAATTTAAAAAAAGAGATTTTGGAAAAGTTTTCAATAATTACTAAAAAAAAAAATGTTTTGCTAAGTGCATATAATCTGTATGTAATAGGTATTTCAGTTCGCAGTGAGCCTTTAAAGCTTTCTAAAAGCTCACTGCAAACTTAAAGACCTATTACAAAAGCTTCTGCATTTATGAAATGCAAATTCACGTATAATATTGATTATGCTCTTGTTTAATACTGTATAAAAAACTTAAAGAGATATATATGTTATAATTTACGTACAATTAATGATTTGATAATTTATTAATAATAATAATTAAATAATTTATGCTGATTAATGGTTGAAATCTTTATCGTAATAATTATTGTGGATAATAAATATAAGAGAATTTAAACTATTTACTGAAAGTATGACCTAATAATTTCACCAAAAAAATGATGAATATGTATGAGGCTGAGTTGAAATAAGGAAAGTATGAACTAAAACTGAAATAGATTTAGGTATTTTGCAAAAATATTTAAAAAAAACCTAAAAATTTCACCAAAAAATGATGAATATGCACGAGGCTGTGTTGAAATGAGGAACGTATGAACTTAAACTGAAATAGATTTAGGTATTTTGCAAAAATATAAAAATTTGTGTTTTTAAAATATAGATATTATGTAGTAATATAATATATAAATTAATTAAATTTAACAAATTTAGGTTTGTTTCTAAAAAATGATTATAACAGTACAATAATGAATGTACTATTAAATAATTTGACCAATAATAAGTACGTATGTATGTATCAGTCTAGAAACTGATTGTAAGGATGCAATCATGGTCAATATCAGATTCTGCATCAAATTATAAAATAATATGAAAATTAATAATAAGGGTATGTTCCTAAATAACTTTTATTAAATGAAACTATTAAATAATTAAACCAATAATAAGTATTTATATCTAGAAACTGATGATAAACACGCAATCCTAGGTAAAATTACGTTCGGTATCAAATATTACAAAAAATAAAATGATAAGATATTTAGATAAAAATTGATAATAATAGATTCTATATATATATATATTATATATATAATAAATCCCTAAAAATTGGTAACGAGGGTGTGGTAAAATTGGGTTCTAAATTAAATAATAAAACAAATAAAATACAAAATTATATTTATGTTTCAAAATTGATAATAATGTTGTAATCTCTGTGTGCCATTGGCATTAACATAAAATAATAAAACTTATAAAATAATGTCTACAAAAATGTGTACTCCTGCAATAATTTATAATAAAAATACTAGGAAATCAAAAATATATCCAAACATAATTTTTACTATGGTGCATATAACACGAAAAATCAATCTTTAAATAGGCCTTATTTGAGAGAACCTTTTTCTACATAATATTATAGCACTATTCAATTTGCCTCAAGATTTAAAATATAATATGTGCAAACTTGACAAATCTGGTGATAAATTAATATTAAAATCGTTTTCTTCCCTTGTATCAGAAAATAAGTATAGTAGGAGTATAAACAGTGTAATGTGGTGTATTAAAAATAACGATTAAAATAACATTTAGTAAAGAAACACAAAAAACTTACGAACTAACAGAAGTAAATTGGCGTGGTTCCTTTGTCGAAAATATCTTTCCATACATCAAAAAGTGACAACAGTTATCAAAACATCAAACACCAAATAAGAAAAAGACACTGAAACGACATATCGGCGAAGAAACCCACAGAGAAAGAAACAAAGTAATAAAAAAAACGATAAGCAGTACTCAAAAAATAGAGGAGGACAGAACGTTGTAAGAGAAAGAGCCATCCGTCAATTTTGGCAACACGTCTTCTTCTGTTCTATTTTGGGGGTATATTGTCAGAAAATTTCCAGGCCGCGGAAGGCACGTACAAAACACATCTTACATCAATATGTGTTTTTTTGATTGTGTAACGTTCGTTATGTATATTCTTGTTTGCTGAATTTCGGCTTTAGATCACGCTTACATATCGGGGGTGTGTATATATAAAATTGGTCGATGCATATAAAAAGGTCAAAATCACATTCAGATAAAATTCCGAAAAAACACAACACTCAAATATATATCTATATAAAGTGTTTAACAACTACAAAATGACACAACCGTGGCGAGAAAAATTCGAAACATCTACTTTAAAAATACATCTAATGAGTTCTTTTGGGTGGAAAGATGGATCTAGGAAGAATTAGTGCCATTTACGTCAATGAGTTAACGATTATTTTTAATAGTCGATGTAATTATTGTCTCACTTTGATTATTTCGTATATGTAATTAAACGTATGATATAATATTATGTAACCATGTTTCAAGCTATTAGTACACATTGTCACATATAAAGTTTTCAAAATCCTGCAGATTATTTACTATAGGCAATTATTTGGTATTATTGGCATTGATTGGAATGTTTAATTTTAAATTATTTTGAATTTTGGTTTGCAAAAGCATTACGTTATTGTTTAATTATTTTAAGCTTTAAATTATATTAGAATTGGTTTTAGGTATTGCATGAAATTTGATTTTTATGTTACTTTGGATATCTTCAAATTGTTGTCAATTTGCCAATCAATGATTCAATAAAATCAAAAATATTTTTTTGAAAACTTTAAAATATTACATTATTATTATATGAATATAGATATTCTACACACAAATAAAAGTTTAAATTCGATCTTTGAATATTTCAGAAGTACCCAAATGACCTAATAAATTCATCAAAACTGAATAAATATATAAATATTTGCAAGAATTCCAAGCTACGACCTTCAAAATTCCACCAAATATTCTGTGTAATTTATTAAAAAATATTCTAATATTGTTATTAAAAGAAAAAAACAAACGCAAGGTAATGTTTTTTCTGTTCTAATTACGTAATTATTGGCACCAATTCATCTTTGCTTCCACCTGTTCACTTATAAGATGGATATAACATTTTGATAACATGAATAGTTTTCTATAAACTTACATATGATTTCCTACAAAAATGTAAATTAATGTTATCGCATTATTAAGAACCTTATTATCTCCAATGGTATCATAACTAGAAAATGTAACTAGTTATTATTCAAGCAACATTATTTTCAATCCAGAATCTCCAAAATTCCACAAAAATGAAATTCAAAATTAAAGAAGCAACAATTCTTAGATGTGCAATATTGAAAACGTTACAGGATTCCTTTAATCCAATTAATTCAATTTGAATTTATTTCGAGGTCTTTGAATTCATTCCTAATGCAATTAAATCAGTAATTTTAAATGCACAAATTAAGTTTATTAAAACAATTAAAGTTTAAAATGATAAGTTTAGGTTTTATTTTAGAGAATTATAAAATAAATTGAAAATGAAAATGTAATTAGCATGAAGTAACAATCATGTTTAGATGATTTCACATACAATTTTAAAATTTGATCAAAATGTTTGATTTAATAAACAATAAATAAGTACTAACTCAGTTTTAGATTGTGCAAAAAAATCAAAATTCAAATGAAATGTAATTATAATAAACATTTATATTTTAGAAGTATGTTTTGCAGCCATGCAATTAAAAATTTAATTTTAACTTTTTTGATTTTTTTGAGAACATTGAACGAACAATTTTCAAAATTGTTACTAAAGTTTTTAAACTTCAGAACAGCTGCAAAATAAACTAAACTTCAAAATGTACAAGGTAAGGTGACAAGAAAAATAAGAAATATAAAGTTAAATTTACCAGTCAAATATAAATACTTCCCAATTTGAATAAAATTTTGAATTTGAATTTTGACGCTGAGTTTACAAATTAATTTAATATTTAACTTATATTTTCACATTAAGGTTACACCTCAGTAATGCAGAAATGTAGAATTTTAATGTTATGTTTTCATATCATTGATACTTGCAGATAAAAATTTAATTTAGAGCTTTGTAAAAATTGTGAATTTGAATTTTGAAGACTAGTTTATAAATTAATATAAAATTTACAACATTCCTTTTACATTTACATTCCTTGATGCTGGTAAATTAAAATAATTTAGAATTTTTACGCTGTTTCCACGTTAGACACTTGTAAATTAAATATAAATTTAGAAATTGGAATGTCAAAGTTTAGTTTATAAGAACATCGAGAGAAATGTAAAGTTTATTTGTAAACTTTACAAAATGCTTCACGAAAATCAAAAGAATGGTGATTTATGAAATTTTCTCCATATTACTTACAAATTAAAATTAAATTTACAATTTAGAATTATTTAATTTTTATGAAATAATATGATAAATTTTCCAATTTTAATTTTTTTAAATTTTTTAGCTAATTAAAAGAGTTAAATTAAACTTATTAAAAACATTTATAATGCCCAAGTTAAATTGCCAATTTGCCAGATAATTTTCTTTGTATTGAAATTATATCCAAAGTTTACAAGTTTTATCGGTATTCCCAAGGGAATCTATATTTGGCTAGGGAACTTTGCATGTCTTTGTAATAAACTTAATTTGGTTTGTTCTAAAATGTACATGATTACTGCCTTACCTCTAGGAAATACTTTGATTTACAGGTTAAATTATCATGAAGTTCACGATGAATTTGAAGATTTATTCATTATAACACTTTTTAATAATATAATTTTTGTCAGAAAGCATTAGTACTATATAAGACGTTGAAAACCAGTAGTGTAAGTCCTTTTTAAGATTCAGAAATGTCCAGAAATATGCAAGGGACATGTCCTTGGGCACATTTCTGAACCTAATCTGAATTTAATAAAAAAATGACTTACACCACTCAGGTTTTCAACGGCTCATATGTCCCATTTTTAATTACCTGATATTTTTTCTTACATTTAGAAATACATGAATGATTGTAGTGAAAATAAAAATGCGAATTTGAATATGTAATCCTTACATCAATTGGAGTTAACGAATTTAAGTTTGAGCAATGGTTGCATAAAAAAAGCACCAAATCAATTGCCAAAACCTCGCAAATCCACTGTAAATAATCATGAGTTCTGATTAACGGGCCGCTCGCCATTAGCGCTAATGATCAATTTGAATATCTTATATTTCATTTGCCCGAAGCCGTGGAAATTAATAATTTAGGAATTTTGCAAATTTCGCATTTAAATTTCACGGACGCCGCCCCTCCTCCCTGGGAAACGGGCCCGTCTTTAATATGGTAATTCGTGTTTAAAATTACGTGAATATTTAGACCTCGCCCCGAGAGGAATTCGCCACGAGTGGTTAACTCGGAAAATTCAATTTATTTCCTGGTTAAAGAAAAGAAGAAGTAATGGATTGGATAATAGAAATTTGTTTGCTTTTTTTGAGTGCAAAATTTGTACTGTAATTACTTTCTTGATTGTAGTCATTACAATTACGAAGAATGTTTAATATTTAACCAGCTTGTTGAACAATGTGTACTTCATATTGACATTATTAAATCCTTGTTGTTGATGATTTTAGAGGTAATTGTTCTCAATGATGCGATAATGCAAATAGTGAAAAAAATCAAAATTTAATTACTACTATAACTAAAATCTAACGCAGGTAACAATTTATTGAAAATCCAAACGACTTGTATATATATAACAGCTCTAAATTGTTAAACTACAAACACACTACAATAAACTGTGCTATTAAAAATTCTAGTGAAACGTCCAATTAAGGATCGCAAAAAACTCCTACATCGATAGAGTCATGAACATCTACAGGCTAAAATTTCTTTTTTTTTAGATCTAAGTGATTTTCAATAAATTCTCCGTGCGGCTGGAGCGTGGGGTGGGGGTGGTAGTGGAGGACTATGGCCTAGATCAGGGTGCAAAGGCTCTTTAGTTTACGGACTTTGGCAAAGCACTCACTCGTAAAGTCATCCTCGTCCTCCGCCTCCGCTTCGGCGGCCAGCTCCTCCGGTGTCTTCTTTTTGCGCATCAGAGGATTGGGCTCCTCCTGCTGCAGCTGTTCCTGGACCTCTTCTTTCTTTTTTATATTGTACTGCAAGAGAAGGAAAATAGTCATAGCGCTGCCTACAAATTAGGAACTGCATAGAATACCACCTGGCAATATTTAGAACAGGACATCACAGAATTCAACAATTGTTCAAATCTTTACTCAAATATGGAAATCCAGAACACGTTAATGACAATACACTTTACAGATTTGTCAGTTGCCGAAACAATTGTTCACAAAATTTGTAAAATTTCTAAAGTAATACTGCGTGCTTTACTTTAATCTCACTTGAAAGTTGTTTAGAGATGTTATAGAATTAAAAATTAAGATTTTTGTATAAGTTACAGAGTGCAATATCAACATAAATTCAAGGTAAATTTCCAACTGGCAAATTATTTGTTTTAAAAGTAGAGGGAGGTGTTTGACCAATTTTCAGATATTAATTTTTAGTGATGACACATTCTTTTGTGTTAACAACTTTTATGACGAAGTATTGAGGTGTCTTTACATTTTTTGTAAATTGTAATTTTCATTCTAAACATACCGTTTGGAAAAAGTGATAAGTCAAAGGTCTAGTATACCTTTAACCAAGATATTTGTACCTTTGACCTATATGCACAAAAAATATGAAATTTTCAAAATTCACAATATTCACAAGAAAAATCAAGATTCTTGTCGGGACAAGAATACAATATTTATTAATTAAAAAGGATACATCAAAATAGTGTTTATTAACACAAGGATATAAGAAAAAAATGTAATAAAAAATTATTGTTCGCAATAAGGTGGCAAATCGATACCAAATGCCAAAATTATTGCTGTTGCCGTGCAGATCCACCCGCAAGCAATGTGTTGGGCAGTTTCGTGAAAATATCACCTTTTCAATGTTGTAAGACCATTATTAACGCACAAATTCGTTATCAACTATTTTTAAATATTTCATGTGCAATATATCTTTATCTCGAAGCGTTTTCAGAGTCTAAAAGAGACAGCGCCACTAATCGGTGCCTGACATCACTTTATATTGGTTATAATTTCATTTTATTATATTGGTTTTTATATTGGTTTTCACCTGCCCGTAGAGGCAGGTAGTCGCAAGTCTATTTTAAGCCGCTTAAAAACATATAGATCATATAGAACGGAAAATCTAGTGATTTTTAATCGGCCGCGGCATTATTCGATATTCTGTTCCGACGAGTCGTACAGTTACACACGTGGTTGAATCCTGGTGATTTTTAACCAGCGGATCTTATCGGGATTTTAAGGGACCTTCCGAGGAGCATTAGCTTTCAACCCTCTGGGGATTTATGTATAGAGGTACAACCAAGCCGAAGAATATTTAGACACCGTGGCCCAAATGTCACCTGCAGGGTATGGTTTTTATTACTCCTTAAATCGCGTGGCCGTACTCACTGTGAAATAATTATCCACAAGCCTTAACTACGATCTTAAATACGATCTTACTTCCGATCTTTATTACGACCTAACTTACCATCTTAAATTCGATCTTAACTGTTTCACGCGCTCTGACGAAGCACGCAGCACGGAGCCCGTAAGAGTCCGTGGTGGAGCGAGGCGCTTGATATCGCCGACGCCCGAGAACAACACTCCGAGAAATCACAATAAGGCTAAATTTTTGATTATTACTTGTTTGACTTTCGCCCATACTTATCATCGTCATATATTTGAGTTTCACCCATATTTTTGTATCATCGCGCTCATTTATGAACTGTGAAGATTTTCTTTATACAGGGTGTTTCAGGAGGAACTGCACATATCTTGGGAAGCTGTAAAGGATGATTCTAAGCAAAAAATGTCATATGAGCATGTGTCCCATCATTAATAGATACTGAAATAAGGTCATTATAAGATTTATTTGAGTACGAGAAATAACATTGTTGATTTTTAATTATATCAATTTAAATTAAACAGATTTACTTTGTTGGTTCAAAAAATCCACCGCTAACCTCAATGCATTTAATAATTCTATTGCTGCTTGTTGCTCTTCAAATAGCATCATGGCGTTCCTATATGAGCGCCGCACAATCCATGATTCTGGCAATCAATTCGTCTCTGGTGTTTGGTGTTCAAACACCAGAGACGAATTGATTATCGAATTGTCTTTGAACACCAAACACCAGAGACGAATTGATAGCTAGAATCATGAATTGTGCGGCAATCAAATCAAACTTTCCCAATCTTAATCATTTTCAGGGCGCTAAGTGTGCGAAATTAACTCATCAACTTTATTTTGCTTCATTACCACTTTGGTAAATAACTAGATATTTGGTGTTGATGATTGAGGGACGGCGAGTACAATTTTCGTAGTTTATTGTGGTGCTGATCCCCCGGCAAATTAACTCATTTGTGGAGTATCTTAACTAAGCTCCGAAATAACGTGTAATGGTAAAATTACGAGCCCGTTTTCACCCACCTCACTCTCCGACATCGAGAGCTAGCGGCCCTCCTCGTTATTCCAAAGGGATACTCCGGTTGTCTTTACGACCCCATGTGCTGAAAGCCCTTCGGGGGCGACTTCATAAATTGAAAACTTGTTCTATCGTTTTTGCCTTTTTGCAATAGGGTGTCAGCAGTTTTTCTCTGATTTTGGTTAATGCATCGTAATCACTTTTTTCGCATTCGATTTCCATTTTAGCTCGTGTAGGTATCAGACCTCAGACTTTTACAAGGGGCGAACAGTTTTCTTTGGACGGAGTTTTCGTCTGTTTGTCGTTTGCATTCATTTTGGGATATACAAGGTCCGTCATTTCACCTCCCGTCTTCTATAGCTCAGTTACTAATTGAGTTAGCAATTTGATATTTTATAGACTTTACTTGCACTCTGGGGCGTATTTCAAGAAAATATTTTTGATTATACAGGGTGTCCCAAAAAAGTGTGACTTCATCATGATGTATATTTTTAGATTGCATGGTATATTTGTTGTTACTTATTTGGGCGCCCTTTATGAATGCCTACATACCCATAAAATTTTATTGAAATCGGTTCAGTGATATTAGCACAAAAAAATAAAAACTGAAAAAATCAGTTTTGCACCATTGTTTAAGAAAACTAATAAGGGATAAAAATAGTGCCTCGTTAATAAAAACAATAAGGTCTGACAGTTGCGTTAACCAAGTTTTATTGATATGCATTATACAGAGTGTCCAAAATTTAGTGTCAAACTTTTCAAACTTTAAAGCACTTTATTTTTATTATTTTAAAGTGGAACGCCGGTATAATTGTTTTTCAAACCTAACTTCGATTTGATTAATTAAAATGGCCATTGAAATTATTGATAAAATTCATTTTGGGATACATATTGTAACTTCGACAAACTAACGATTGTAGCCGGTGATCTGTCAAAGGTACATTTGTTAGTGGTCCAATGTTGAGAACAACATCAAGATATTTCGAACTACACAAGATGTTGTTGTTTGTAAGATTTTTTATTTTTACTTGTTCTAGAAAGATTTCTAGAAAGATAATGATTTTGACGTTTGACAACTTTGTCACTGTAGGTACTAATTTCATCAATGGATGTGTGCTGCCCGCTTATAATAGCCTGCAATAATAATAATAATAATAAAAATTGTGTAACCCCTGACATTGTCGCATCAAAGGAAGAGGTTGAAATATGTATTTTGGTTGGCCAAAAACACTGGCGACTTTCAATTAATGGAACAATACAAAACCCGAAAGAGAGAACATAAAACCAAAATTGTAAATACAAAGAAAATGTATCGCTCTACAACTATAGAAAAATCACATAATAAGTTGGAAACAGTATGGAATTATGATAGAAACGACACAAAACAAAACAAAAAAAGCCAAATCGATCTTAATTTAAACAATACATTTATATCTGAACCTGTCGAAGTGAGTGAAGCTTTCGCCACTCATTTTGCCACAATCGCAGAGCACAGTCTAGCAAATACTAATTACCATAAATCTAGCCAATGTACGTTAGATAAAACAGTTAGTACAGTTAGTACAAACAGTTTTTACTTCTATGAAGTGGAAGAAAGTGAGGCAAACTTTGTCATTAAAGACCTAAAACATAAACACAACTCTGGAGTGACAAACATCTCGATAAAAGTAATCAAAGCTATCACAGATATTATTCTTAAACTACTAGCAAAAATCACAAATAAATGCTTCAACTCAGGGGTATTTCCCAAAATATTAAAAGTAGGACTGGTCACCTCACTTCATAAAAAAAGTGACAAATCCAATATAAACAACTATCGACCAATATGCTCTTTCAACTTTCTGCATTGTCTAGTATGAGTCCCCTATTACTGAAACTTCTGAAAATTTATTAATTACATATTTAACAATAGATTTGTGTTTAGTACACCTGACGCGCAATCTTCTGAAAATTTGACAAAGTCTCAGTACTAAATAAGTGAGAAAATCAAAGATATAACTTTCTACATTGTCTATTACGGCCCCCCTGTTACTGAAACTTCTGAAAATATATTAGTTACATATTTAACATTAGATTTGTTTAAGTACACCTGAAGCTTATGATCTTGAAAATTTGACAAAGTTTCAGTACTAAATAAGTGAGAAAATCAAAGATATAACTTTCTGCATTGTCTAGTATGGGTCCCCTATTATTGACACCTCTGAAAATTTATTAATTTCATATTTAACATGAGATTTGTGTTAAGTACACCGGAAGTTTATTCTCCTGAAAATTTTACAAAGTTTCAGTACTAAATAAGTGAGAAAATCAAAGATATAACTTTCTGCATTGTCTAGTATGGGCCCCCTATTAGTGACATTTCTGAACTAGTATTAATTACATATTTAACACTAGTTTTGTGTTTAGTACACCTGAAGCTAATACTCCTGAAAATTTGATAAAATTTCAGTACTAAATAAGTGAGAAAATCAAAGATATAACATTCTGTATTGTCTAGTATGGGTCCCCTATTACTGAAACTTCTGAAAATTTATTATTTACATATTTAACACTAATTTGTGTTTAGTACATCTGAAGCTAATTCTTCTGAAAATTTAACAAAGTTTCAGTACTAAATCAGTGAGAAAATCAAAGATATAACTTTCTGCATTGTCTAGTATGGGTTCCCTATAGCTGAAACTTCTGAAAATTTATTATTTACATATTTAACACTAATTTGTGTTTAGTACACCTGAAGCTCATTCTTCTGAAAATTTGACAAAGTTTCAGTACTAAATAAGTGAGAAAATCAAAGATATAACTCTATGCATTGTCTGAGTGCAGTTGTGAGTGTACTCTCAAAAATATTCGACAGGATTCTATATAATCGAATGAATGAGTACCTGACAAAATACAATCTATACAGCCACTGTAAACATGGATTTCGGAAAGGTACGTCGATGGAGGGCGTTGCTCATACTTTCGCGGACAAAATATATGAATATTTGGACGAGGGAAGGTACTTAGCGGGGCTCTTTTTTGACCTATAAAAGGCATTCGATTGTAAAGACATATCTTTTTTAATTGAAAAGCTACATGCTGTGGGCTTTCGGGGGAAAATAAGGAAGTTATTAAATAAATAATCCTATCCCAAGGCTAGAGAATTGTGTGTAGAAGTCAATAATAAGTTGTCGACTCCACAAAATGTGACCATGGGTTACCCAGTATGAGGTAAGACCCAATATAGAACCCTGCGGTACCATATTGGGTCTTCTGTTGTTTATCATATTTAGTAACGTTCTATAAAAACTCATTGGGACTCATTAATCCTCCATGCCGATAACTTCAATGCATTGGTGGTAGCAGATGATGTAAACACCATGTCGGACCGATTAAAAGATATCATAATGCAAGTGAAAAGCTGGTGCCAAACAAACAACTTAATGCTTAATGTAGACAAAACAGTATGTTTATATTTTTCAAACTTGCACAGCAATTTATCTGTAAAATTTACGATAGATGAGCACAACGTGGAATCACAAGACTCCGTAAGATTTCTTGGTTTGGAAATCGACCATTTTTAAGATGGAGCTCACATATTAACTCAAGTGCAAGTAAAATAAATAAATGCTATTATGCCATTCTCCGATTTAAACCAACTTTACATGAACAGTATTTGATAAGAATGTATTACTGCCTGGTATATTGTCATCTGTCTAATTCAGTCCACTCCTCTAGGAGTTTCATTGCCCAAATAAAGTATTACGTTTAATATTCAGCCTAAAACAAGCGGAATCTTGTAGTCAAATATTTGTAAAATATAAAATATTAACGCTACCATCCATATGCATTTATAAAACATTGCTATTAATAAAATCTAATGAGCATCAATATAAGAAGAACTGTAGCCGATGCCGATCTAATTTCCGTTTTAATTTTAATTAAACAATCAACGCGTGTAGTGGCTACATGATGGTCGCTATCTAATCACCGTTTAAAATCTTGCATTGAATTTCCTGCTGCTTATAAGACTAAAAGTATGGAAGTAATATGTTGAACATTGATACAATGCAAATTTATGATTCCAAAATACAACGACCATCTATTTGCAAAACAAAAACCCAAATAACGGTTGTTACTCCTTATTACAGTAATTCGTAACCATATTTTGTTTTATAACAGTATTCAGTAATACAAATTTGTATAAATTAAGTAAGTAATACGAAACAGTATTACGAGGATCTTATGAAGATAGCTCGAGTAATTCTACGCAACAACTTAATCTGGCCGAGAGTACCGACTTTACCACCAGCAGACTCGAGACAATCTCCTACCTTTATCTACTCCAACACGTGCGATTCACCCTGCCTGCAAACCTTCGCCAGACCTGCCCTCATTCTCACTCGAAAATTCTTTAAATGCCACCCCGTTCTAAGATCGAAGAACACGCGCCCTTATAACTATATACCACCTTGAAGTTTGAACTCCGGAGATAATAATAATATAAACAAGATCGTGATGGATGGTGGGGATTGAGTTTTCTGGATGGTAGGGGTGAGTTTGCTTGAGGAGGGGATTGAGTTTACTTGCGGTTGAGGGTTGGGGGGGGGGGGGGGGGTTGTGTGGGCGAAGGGCGCAATATTAAGCCGAATGTTCTTCCCCGTCGTCTTGTTTATCGAATAACACTCGCAGACGTAATCATATTAGGGCCCCTCCCGCGCAGAAAATGTCGACGAGGATGGAGAGCGGTCGTAAAGCCGGCGAGGTACTCACGAGGCTTATAGGCGATAAATTAAAATTGGCACTTAGGTGCGTATGTGTGCACGTGTGTGTTTACAGTGTAAACAATGTGTGTTTTACTGCGAGCGCGAATTAATAACTGCGAACACGTGTCGGGGGCTCCGTGTGCAGGTTCAATGTGCAAATAGGGCGCGAAGTTGGTTATTCGTAAATTTCGAATGCATGAAAACTGGGAGGTATAATTAAGGCGACGAGAAGATCTTCAAACAACGCGATATTGAGGTAAATATTGTGTATACATATGTAAAGCTTTGTATAATTATCACAAGGGGGTTAGTTGAACACCCTTATTTATGCAGGAATAATATTTTAATTAAAGTTAGTATTTCTTCACGTTGCATGATTTGCCATCACAACAAACAGAGTGTTTATACGGAATAATTTATTGAGGTTAAATAAGGCATTTACTTCTTACGTATTATAGAGATATCCAGAGATAACAACCTCCTGTCAAGTTATATCTCATTAACTTCATGCGCATATGAATGAAAAAAAATCAGGTTTGCTGAATAACGGGGCTGCAGGAAGACATTCAGACAGCATTTTGTACAAGTCATTGTGAAACAACCGATTGTAAATCATGTATAAAAATTCACTATTGGTATTTCATTATTCGGCACCTGTAAAATTGTGACATTCTAACAATCAACAAGTGTCAAATATGTCATTTCACTGACCTAAAACTGTCAAATGTGAATAATAACATTTACTGTCAAGTAAATAAACTGACGTTTACTTACTTACTATCGACTGTTCGAAATTCTAGTTCTATCTACCTTTTTAATCCGTGTGTGATCTACGGTGTAAGTTGTTCTATTAGTTGAAAATCACGAATTTATAAGAATATTATGTGATATCGTTCTTAGTAATAATTATTTGAAAATTGTTTAATTATTTTAATTGATCAAGGATAATGTTATTTTGTTAAGTCTATTTATATCAATTCATTTATGTCAGTAAAACTATTAATACTTATATATTCCCGGCGCATGCACCATAAATGTTATTATAACGCTTCATAAAGATCCGCAATAATAGTATACACTATACATAGATCAAAGCATGTTAAATAACTTCATTGCCCTTACATTTATGTTTATGCATGTAAATAGTTCAACTAGAGGCACGCTCCTGAAGATGTAAACGTAAACATTAATGCAAATGCCAAACTTCCAGGCGTATCCACCATAAATTATATCACAAAGTTTTATTTTAGACAACCGGTTTAATAGAATAAATAACAAAATACAACGCTAGTTAAGGTAATTTAAATCACTTCTACTTACGCCCGATACAAAAGTAGTTAAATTAATTTACATTCGTTGCTCATACGCTGAACTTTATGTGTGTCAAGTTTAACTAATTTAAACTTTATCCTGCGAACTTGAACACTGAACGCCGACGGTAAAACTTGAATAACAGCTTTATATACGTACAGACGCGAAAATCCTGCGTCCACCGTTGAACACAATTAATCCCATCCGAATGTTCGAATAACAGCCGAACATGTTTAATGGTGGATGAGCATGTGATTGAGCACGTGTAATTCCGCTGTCATCGGAAGCCCCGATCAACGTGTTTCACGCAATCGCCAAATACCCAACTTCAGTACCTGACGTTTTGCACCAGATATGAATTCCGCGAGCAAAAACCACCAATTGGACTGCGAGAACTTCCGGCATCCCGACGAAACTTAAGGTGCATTCTCACGAATCAAGTTTAATTGTTAAATATATAGTTGATCAACAAAAGTTAAATGAAAACTTTATTGAGAACCTTTGTTCAATAGAGTTGATCAACTTTAAACTATAATTTTCATTCAACTTTTGTTGATCAACTAAAATCGATCAATTAAACGTGATTCACGAAAACGCGCTTTATCAGAGGAAAATTCAAAAAAATAAAATGGTTGAGCAATTTTTATGACAACCAAGTTTAAACTAGCACATAACTTAAGCTGTAAGTAATTATAAACAAGCTCTTTGACAAATCGTTATAGAGATAAATAGAGTAGCAAAAGTAAGCCGTAGTGAAGTAACAAACAAGATCTTGTATTATCATAGCGATCTAGCCAGTTATGAACTATTATAGCGATTCTTATTTTAACTATTATTCTAGATAGTGCCTTTGTTCTCCACCCGAATCATTCGCGTAGGTTTCTATAAGCTCATATTGGAATATTAAAATTTTAATTAAATTACTTCTACTAGAAGTGCAGAAATAAAAATCGATGGAATTAAATTATGTCACCAAGATCTCCGTTTGGTAATTTAAATGCAGAACGAGAAATATGAATAATATTTTATGTAAAGACTCGAATTCGCGACTTAATGCTGCCATAAAAGATTTAATAATATATCCCTTGGGGTGCAAGGCTGTTTTCTCGGAGATTATGGGGATTATATGAAGCGCAAGGAAGATGCCGGAAAAACACATCGAGTCAAAATACGAAGTTAAATAGTATCCAAACAACGGGAGGGCTTTGTGAATTTCTGTAAAATTTGATTAGGACTTAAAAATATTTTTATATTTTATTGTACATTTAATACTTTTATACTTGGTAAAAATGAAAAATATGTTCTGTCCCACAGAGAGTTATTATATCATAATAGTTATGGGTAAAATATCACAAATTATTCAAGTAATCAATATATAGGTATACGGTGTCCCACACTCATGGACCATTAAAAGATTATGGGGTTTCCGATAAGATGAAATTTGAAAAAAATCATCTAAATATGGTTCATTCTGTTCTCCCCTGGTGAAATACTTTCAGCCTTCTATCACTTCCGGTTTCACCGGAAGTAGCTGTCAACTTTTGTTTTTTAAATGGAACACCCTATATATTATTATGTTTCTGGCTTCCCCTTTTAATTTGAAACCTCTTTTGTAGAGATCTGTGTACACTGTACACTCTACACCTATCTTTTCTGCTTTCTGTAGAAAAAAATTAAACTCCAACATTTTGACCTCAATAAGATGTTATGAAAAATGACTTCAATTTCTCTTACAAATTAGACATAAACGGAAAATTTATCTCGAATTGTACTTGAAGGGTACCTGACACATATATGTTGCAGCTGAAAATTTTGACAATTAGTCATTAAAAAATGTCATTAGTTAAGTGTCCACTTAACGGAATGACATATGGAATGACATACTTTTTTCTCGTAGATCAATTGTCATGCAATCTGATACAAAAAGTATTATACAAGCATATCCCCAAAATAAGTAGATTTTGAAATATTTCGAAATACGAATTTTTGCATCATGTAATTTCGCGTATGCTATTTACACATGCATCGTAGTTTTCTAATTGCTTATTTTTCGTCACTGTGATAACCAATGTTAACAAGATATTCAATTTTGAAAATTTCAAATAAAATGTGTTAATATCGTTGATAGTCCAGTTATATTAGCCCCAGAAATTTGGTACATTGAGTACTCTAGAATCGAATATCGTCGAGTTTACCCTCCCCGGTGAAGGCTTCATCCCTTAATATTGAGAAAACATCCGCCAAACGGTGAACTTGTGTTATTTTTCGGAATTTTCTCCTAAAAGGCACCGCCTAAAAAATTTGATACCAGACAAAGTTGATGAAAACAAAATTTTGAACAAATTTTATATTACACGGTTTGCCACGAAATCTATAGTTCGTAAGGCATAGAGGCCGGAAGTAAAATTATCCAGTAAGTTCAGTAAATTAGACTTCTTGGCGGAATAAATTATATACCTACCTAGTTTTAAAACTTTTCAGAAGTGAAATTTCTTTGTTAACATTAGTTATCACAGTTACGAAAAATAAGCATGTTTAGCAAACCATCATGGATGTGTAAACAGCACAGGCGAAATTACATAATATTCGAATATTCGAGAATAGAAATTCGAATATTCGAAATATTTCAAACACTACGTATTTCAAGAATATAGGTATAAAATACTTTTTTTGTAGTAAATTGTCATACCAATTGATCTATGTAATCAAAAGTTTGTCATCCTGATAATAATTTTAAAAAAATGCTTAATTTAAGAAGGCACTCAACTAATGACATATTTGAATGACTAATTGTCAAAATTTTCAGCTGCAAAATATATAGAGGTACCTTTCAGATACAATTCAAGATACATTTTCCGTTTTCATCTTATTTGTAATAGAAATAAAAGCCATTTTTCATAACGACTTTTTGAGGTGAAAATCTTGAAATTTATTTTATATTTCAGAAAGTAAAAAAGATAGGTGTACACATATCTCTACAAAAGTTGGTTCATATTAAACGGGGAAGCCATAACCATAATAATATATAGTATGTTTCATTTAAAACAACAAAAGTTGATGGCTACTTTCGGTAAAGCCGGAAGTGATGGAGGAGGAAGTGATGGTTGAAATTATTTCACCAGAGGAGAACGGAATCAGCCATATTAGGATGATTTTTTCAAATATTTATCTTCTCGGAAACCCCATTCACATTTAATGCTCCATGAGCGTGGGACACCCTGTACGAATATGATAAGCCACAGATCACAGCACATTTGTAACACTGTAAGAGAGGTCTCATAATATTTATTTATTTTTTCGAGTATATCACAATTTCTCACCAGACACAATTTTGTTATTATGCAGTAATTACAGATGTATAATAATAGCAATAAATACTCTATATTCCAGAATGTCACATTTAAGAAAGTACGATTTAAATCTTTCGTTCTGGAGTGAATAGAATTAATTACTATAATTGTTATACTGAGATTAATAATAGTTAATTAGTTTTAAGTAATTGCAAACACAGATTGAAAATGTATTAATTCATTCCGACGTACACACATGACATAATGGCTCTATGAGATTATGACAAAAAAACAAAAACCAATCATGTAACGACCTATCGATGGTGTGGTACACAAATGTTGTAACTGCAAAAATTAAACTTTTTTTGTGTGTGTAATTTACACATTTATGCAGGGCGTTAAAGATTGCTATACAATGAAATTTTGTTATTAGTGAAAATAAAGTACTTATGTTCTTAAAGAAAATAATTTAATCCATTGAATTTGCTTACCAACAAAACATATTTACGCTTTTAACATAATTTTATCCGAAAGTGTTCTTACAACATTTGTGCACTACACCATTGATATATTAAGAAATGAATTAATGATTAATTCGTGCATGCTTTTCTCAACAAATTTGTTAAAATCTGAGGCAACATCGACATTATATTAAATAATAACCTCTATGTTCGTTTTATGCACATGAATTGCTCCATATTAATATGAATAAAACGATAACATTCAAACTTGAACGTAGTTTTGTTTACAAAACAAGAGTGCATTTTTAAAATTATTGATAAAACAAACATATTATATAAGTATTAAACAGCGGTTTTCAATTTTTGCAAAACGGTTTCAAAACTTTAAATTATTCTAAATATCTTAATTTCAAAATTTTAGTCTAGATTTCGAAAATTATATATATATATATATATATATATATATATATATATATATATATATATATATATATATATATATGTTGATACTTATGAGATGGAAAATACCATAATTATGGAACCTTTATCCTTTATCATAATTATTGAAATATATATTGCAGTATAAGTGTATAAAACTTTAATATTTGGCGTACATTGCAGTAAATCGAAAATTGAATGCGTCCTTTAAAATTAATGCACTTTTTTTGGTTAATAAAACAAATGTTTTAAATTTTGATAACGGCAGGATAACGTAGGAGTGTAATATTTAAGCTATTTCTCTGCAGTAATAAAGGTTTCGGACAATCAACTTTGTAAATTGAACGATTAATTCGTATAAGCAGTTATCTACTCTTCTGGTAGGTGATAAAAGCGGAGGTGTAAAAGTTTTAAGAGCTAGTAATAGCCGGGATTGTAAAACAGAGCTTTTTTATTACGGAAAATGTAGTGTAATTAAATTTTTTACTAGCCTTCGATCTCCAATTAGAGGTTTTTGTTTCTGAAAACAGTAGTATTCCCTGTAATTATTTTATTAATATGTCATATTGCCGGTTTCAAACCCGTCGCGTGTTTAAAATTAATATTAAAAAGACGCGCGATTTCTTTAAAGTTGCTAAGGACAACAACGTCATAAAAATTAGTCATACATAAATATCTGTTAAAGTCGCCCATTTTTCTTCCATCCACTTAATACATCTGTTGTATTTCTTTCAATATTCAACTAACTTCTGCTGAATCAATCTAATCTCGGATGTAGCATTTTTAATTAATAATTTTAGATTGCATTTTTTACAAGCTAATGCTAAATTGACAGATTGTTTACTTTGAATTTTCGATAATGTTGAAAGTGCTATTTTTTTAGCCAAGTTATGGACATGCATTTTAAAATTTCACTTTGATAGATTTATGATAATTTTATTACAGTTGTATTGTACTGATCTTGAACGAACTAAAATTATACCGAAATTATAACAGTATACCCTCAAATTAATTTGTATCTAGTTATTTATGATGTGTACCAAAAACATGTCAGTTTAATAGCCAACTTTAGCGAAAATAGATCGTAAACGGTGTTGATGAAGCTGTTTGTTCACTTTGAGGTCATTAAAATGTCTAATCATTAAGCCCGGGAAATGTCAAGGTTGGGATTTTAAGTAATTGGTGCATGTATTAGTAAAATGAAGGTTTGTAAAATATTAATGTATGGAATAATATACTCATCAGTCGATTTAGATATCAATAATGTACTAACTACATATTTAAAATAATGCCTGCTGACAATTGTCATACTCATATATGTCATATATATATATATATATATATATGTGTGTGTGTGTGTGTGTTCAATGTGGCGTCGTATTATGGCCTTTATACAAGTGTTTCCACAATTTCAAGGGCAATCAGATGGATATAAGTGCTTCCCTACAGAATTTAATACCTGCGGCTGAATCGATCAGTTTGTTAAATCAACATTTACAAATTCATCTCATAGTAAAACATATCTACATTAACTATATAAGCAACACACTGATTAAAATGTTTGACGGATTACCATCTATGATAAATACTTGTGAGTTATGATGAAGTTTTAGTACTATTTGTCGTCTATGTCAGAAAAACAATTGAAAATGAAATAAACACGTAAAAGCTATAAGCTACATTTTCTTTAATAGAACACCCTGTATATTTTGCTCATTTCTAATAGGCAATAACATTAGCTTTATAATGATACCACATAAGTAGCCCTTTATTATACAAATATACAACATCCGTGTTATACTTAATATAAAGAACAGAAAGCGAAATGCATGTGGAAAAATAAATCGGATTTTTGTATTATCCCTTATCCCATATCCCATATAACAGTCAAATACTTTAATTTTCAATAATTTATTTATAAAAATGATTTCTTAAAATATCATTCATTTTGGAATATTTGTCAATACAATTTTCTCAAATGAGATGCAAAATAATGTACCATCAAATACCAAGAAGAACAAAACTCTCGATTTAATTGTAGAAGAACAGCTTGAAGATATTGCAAAACAAATGGACATAATGACAAAGAAAATATTTAATACGTGGAATACAATGGCCAAAATATTGCAATGTAAATAATGCAATGGTATGTAAAATTTAGGGTAAATTTTGATTAAGTCCTTGATTATTTAAACAGCTCGTTGTTTCAATACTATTCTGGCAGTATGTTTGCGGAATATTGCATTAAGAATTGCATTAAATATCACTCCATGGTCTATTGCTAGCCGGACATTGTTTTTACTATTATTATATGTTAATGTAGTTGAAGTTGACGTTATAAATAAACTATTGAACATTGTCTTTGGAATTGTTAATTGTTTGATTACTTAACATATACAATTTTAAATGTTTGGTAGTTTGGTTATCAGATATAATACAACGAGTGGAATCATGATAATCGATAATCGATAATCGCATGAGTTGGGACAAAACTGTTGTCAAATATTAATTCCACGAGGCTGAAAGACGAGTGGAATTATTTGACAAGATGTTGAGTGCAACAACCAATGCGATTATCAATTGTTACGATTCCAAGAGCTGTATTTGTAAGATTACATCACGAATAAAAAATCTAAATGTGACATTTCAGTTGACAGCATAGCACACTAGATGTGCAGAGGACCAAGTGAGATTATCACTTATTGGTCAATTCGAGTTCTGATTATCAGGTATTAGGCAGTAGCTAGGATAGGGAAGAACAGCATTATGAGTCATATAGTCAATAAAATTGTACAAGTAATTAATATAAGCTTAAAACATTTGTTTAAAGGTTTCTCAAAATTTAAAAAAAAAAAACGGGGTTGTAATCACCATCAACCACACTCTAACCTGTGCCCTAGCACCCCAGGTCTCCTTCTTCTAATTTTAAGAGCAGCTTGATAGCGTATTTATAATGATATCGCTATAATCAATATACTTAGCTAACTCATTTTCAAATTGCTACATGATTTAAATCCCTCCTCAACTGCTCCCCCTGAGCCGTAACGTTAAGTTACTGTTTTCAACAAACAGTTTTACAATGTTTTCGTTAAGTTTTGTGTATGTTTTGTTGTTGTAAATTTGTCTGTTCTCAGATCTGACTTTCTTCTTGTATTGTGTTGATGGAATTGTTTATTATTTGTTAGTGTCATGTTCGTCTTTGTTGGGTTGTTTTTAATTTTATTTATTAATTGTAGATTACTTAGTTCTATCATGTTTCTTCATTGAGCTCCTTAGTTTTCTTATATAATTCTGCTGTATTTGTTCTTCGGTCCAGTTTGTAGAGTATTTTTAATATTTTGTTTTGTTGTGTCTGTAGTTTATTAAGGTCTTTTTCAGTTGTGTTTCTCCATATGTTGCAGAAATAGTTAATTTTTGATGAAAACAGTGCATGATATATTTGTTTCTTTTTCTCTTCCGGTACGTAATTTATGATTTTCATTATGGCGGCGATAGTTTTAGAGTTCCCTTTTTTAAGCGTTTCTATGTGTTCCCATTTCAGGTTGCTTTGTATTTTAAGTCCTAGATAATTTACTTCTTTTATTTGTTTTATTTTTGTATTCTTGATCGTGATGTTTATGTCTTTTGTTGTTTTATCGTTTGAGAATATTATATATTCTGTTTTTGATTCGTTTATTTTTAGCAAGTTATTGAAAAAACAGTTTTCCGGCAGTTTTATATCTTCGTTCATATTGTCTTCTATTTCTCTCTAGTTTTTTCCCGTGTAAACTATACAGGTGTCATCTGCATATATATGTAGTTTTCTTTTCAAGTTCATTTCCAGCAGATCGTTTGTGTATATAAAATATAAGATTGATGGTAGGTTTCCTCCTTGTGGTATTCCATATTCAGGTACAAGTGGTTGGCTTTATGCATTATTTACTTTGGCTTTTGTGTTCTGTTTGATAAATATGTGTTCAATATGTTTAGTTCCTTTCCAGTTATTCCTATTGCCTTAAGTTTTTCTATTAATTTTGGTTTTGATATAGTGTCGAAGGCTTTTTTCATGTCAATGTATATAGATAATACTAGTTGTTTCTTGTCCATCTTTGATGATATGTGGTGTATGAGATCTTGTGTGGCCGATGTCGTTCCTGAATGTTGTTGGTAGGCATATTGTTCTTGGTTGATAATTTGATTTTTAAGAAAGTAATTGGTGATTTGAATTTGGATGGTTTTCTCTAATACTTTATTTAGTGTTGATAATAATAAAATAGGTCTGTAATGTTCCGGGGTGGTTTTGTCTCCTTTTTTTCTAACTTGGTATAATTGTGCTAGTTTTCATATATTCAGGATATATTCCTTCTTCGAGTACTGTATTTATGATTTCTACAAAAATAGGTGTTAGTATTGTTCTGTTTCGTTTTAAGATTTCGTTTGTTATCTTATCAAAGCCCGGTGTTTGATGGTTCTTTAAATTTGTTATTATGTAGTTAATTTCTTCTTGTGTTGTTTTTCGGAAGATGAGGGTTTCTTTGTTTTTGTGGTTACGGGTGTTGTTTGGCTGCTTCTCATTTGTTTTTCTGCAAGTTCTTTGCCTATATTTGCGAAATATGCGTTTATTTCGTCAGCGATTTCTTTCGATTTATTTGTGGTGCCTCCGGTTTTTTTTCTTATTTCTTCTATGTAGCTTTTGTTTGATTCTTTTTTGTTTATTTGGTCATTTATTGTCTTCCACAATTTATTTTAATTGCCTTTATTTATTTGAAATTTGTTTTTTTAGTATGTTAATGATCGATTATTAAACAAAAACTCAAGCTGCATCTTGTGTAGATATTTATAGACCAATTTATAATCTAGTTTCAACAAGACTATCGATACACTACGAGCAAACAGTTCTAAAACAAACATGCGATGCAAGACCCTCAGAGGAAAGCAAACATTAAAATTCCGCAGTGGCGGGGCGAATTCTGCCGCCCCCGGCCTCCGGTAATCGGGGCAAACATGCACAGCCGTCTGCGAAACGTATTATCGGGAGATGATCCGCAATAACAATGTAAATGCGATCGGGGGCAAGATTGCGTATTTAAAACCTCGCACAGGCCGGCTCCAATTCTGGCAATTTCACTTGCAAATTGAAACAAACACTCGGGGGCGCCCAGGGGCGCACACCCGATCTGCACGCAGAATCGTGGACCTATCGCCCCATCAGGTCGGGTCAAAAAATAATATATAGGAGCGTATTAAACCGGGCCCCAAGGGGGTGGTCTACCCCCGCTTGTCCCACCCGGAGGTAATGGAAAGTTTTCCGGGTGAAGCGGCGCGTCTTGTTTATGCATACAATGTAAAAGCCGTGCGGCTGCGGGGAAAAAGTGTAAAAACTTTGCGAACATTACGCGGAATTTGCATGCGAATGTTTTTCAAGGGAATATTCATATCTGCGTATTTGCATATACTTATGAAAATTTTAATAATGACCCGCATCGCAGTATGCCGGATCCGCCCCCCATTTTTCTTAACCCAACGTCACCGTTAACCTAATTCGATAATTTTGCAGCTGTTGTCCCCGTGAACGTCGTCCATTCTGCATGTCCGGAGTATTCCCTCAAAGGGAGTCAACCTGACTCCGTTAGGGAGTCGCTATAAAGTAACGGACTCCCTACTAGAGTCAATTTGACCCCGATTAAGTTTCCGATGATCTCAGCCCTCGCTGCTCCTCCTCGCCTCCTTGGATTGGGCGCCTCTACCGGAAACGCTTTTGGACGGAAAGAAACGCTCGCACACGTACCGGCCTACACATGCACAAAAGTGGGAAAAACCGGCGGGCATTTGATTGATTAACAGGCCCACAGGACATTAATCACGCGTGACGCAGGGGCCCAGATGGCTGCAAAAACGCACACAAGAAATGCAATTAATAAGACACGCAATGAAGTGCAGAGCGTGGATGTGTGGAAAAGTAATAGTTTTTACAGAAGACTTGATAGTCACAGACTTGATAGTTTACAATACGAAATATTTTGAGATCAACATATACATATTGAAGTTTGCATGGAATAATTGGAGTTTTTCAGCGTCTGGAAATAAAAATGAAAATTTAAACCTGCACCTGCGTGTTTATTAATGGTTCCTCAGGTCTAATCAAACAAATATGATGATATGTTAATTTCAAAATGGTTCGACGTTTTTCGGAGGCACAAAGAATTGAAATTCTTATGATTAGAGATTGTGGTGATAGAATACGTACCTATGAAGAAGTGTGCGTTTATTTTAATAATAAATATCCGCTTCAAGAACTTCTTCTTAAGACGTCGGTTAGTGCAATCATAAGAAAGTATGAGCAGTTGGGGCATATTAGAGATCGCCCGAAAAGTGGACGACCGTCAGTTCCGGAAGATTTTAAGCTAAACGTGCTGTTAGAGTTGCAAGAAAACCCTCATATTCCATCCAGAGCGGTTGCAGCAAATAGTGAGCTTTCACAAACATCTGTTTTGAAATTTTGGAAACAGCAGAAATGGCATCCTTATAAAGTAAATTTAATCCACGAACTGAACGAAGATGATTTTGATCGTAGGGTTCAGTTTTGCGAACAAATGATGAATATCTGAAACGTCGATGAAGGGTTTGCTACCAGAATTTTATTTAGTGAAGAAGCAACTTTTTATCTGACTGGAACGGTGAATAAACAAAATTGTCGCTATTGGTCCGCAACCCTCAGTGGATGATGGAAGCCTATACCCAATTTCCGGAAAAATTAAATGTTTGGTCAGGAATAGTAGGTAATATTATTATTGGGCCCTTCTTCATTGATGGCTCCTTGACAGGCCAAACATATTTGGAGCAATTGAGAGATTACCTCGTTCCAGCTTTGGCGGTTCTATTCCCAAATCAACACAATCCCTACATTCCAAATGAAGACTTATGGTTCCAACAAGATGGGGCTCCACCTCATTATAGCCGAATGCTACGCGACTATCTCAACGAAGTCTTTCAAGGCAGGTGGATTGGCAGAAGGGGTTTTGTTGAATGGCCAGCGCGTTCCCCTGACCTGACCCCTTTAGATTTTTTCTTATGGGGTTACATCAAAAGAAAAGTATACTTTAATCGGCCAACCACAATTGAACAATTGAAAGAACGGATCCAAGTCGAAATGAGACAAATACAGCCAGAAGTTCTCCTCAATGTCTGTGCGGCATTTCGACATCGATTGGCACACTGTCAAGAACAAAATGGTGAACAATTTTAACATGTTTTTCCCTATCCAATATTGTTTCGTTATTGTAATTATTTATGTGCCTTCATATTGTTTTAAAACTTATCTTAAAACAAGTCATTAGTATTTTTTCTCGATAAAAATTTCTGTTGGTTTTTCTGTTCTTATTTTTGTAATTGATGATATTGTAATAAGAATGTTTTTCAGGTTGAATGTTTTATTCCAATATTTCAAATCCAAGCCTATTTTCCTAATTTTGTTTTAACTGATGTTATTTTGAATGGTAACTAGATGCATTCTGCACATTGAAATAATAATTTAATAGTTTTACTTTAACGCACTTTTTCTAAATTTTTTTCTAATGTTACATATTGAAAATGCCATGTTGTTGAAAACATAATAAAAAGTACTATCAAAATCAATAATAAAAAATATAGGTTGTCATTAAAAACAAAAATGACTCTGACGTCATAACTTCAAAACGGAGAGAGATGAAAAATTGAAAATGGTCTCAAAATATTTGTTTGAAAAAAAAATCATTTTGACATATGATATTTTTTCTTCTTCATGTGCATATCCGATTTCGGATGTTTGCGATGAGCATGACTATCTACATATGATATACTGTATGTATACGTATGTATACTACTACATATGATATACTGTATGTATACGTATGTATACAACTACATATGTATACGTAATGATATATTTTTAGGTGATTTATACTTTATAGTCCTTATGTAATTGAATGTGTGAGTTGAAAAAGGGGCAGTTTCCTATAGAGTAAGATTTTGGGAAACTAAAAAAAAATTACAATTGATAATTTGCAGCGATAGTTAATACACACTGATAGAAATATATATATTTTTTAATATAACTGAGAGTCAAGAAATAAATATAAAAAGGTGATGGAATGGAATGAGTCCCTTTTTAAACTCAATAATGAAATTTGTCAGATATTATATAAATAAAATGAAATACAAGTAATAATAACTATTTATTTAGCACAATTTTATGAAAAAAATATAAGAATGACATGAGGGAATATGGTTTAAACTTATTTAGTCATTTACGTCTTGGTTTTCATTAGTAGGGATATGTTTCAATAGTATTAATTGTTATACTTATTAATTGAGTCATTGAAATTGTAAAGGCGTAAATCAGTTATTTTTAAATTCACATAAGAAA
Organism: Othius punctulatus; assembly: GCA_951805005.1. Classification (NCBI taxonomy): domain Eukaryota; kingdom Metazoa; phylum Arthropoda; class Insecta; order Coleoptera; family Staphylinidae; genus Othius; species Othius punctulatus. The sequence goes on from OX638141.1 coordinate 57,747,959, forward strand.
ATTATTTCTTATCTGAATTTCTGGAATTGATAAGTCTTGAAGTATACAAGGGATGTTGTCCCTGCCTTCGCCGCTGGTTTTCAACGGCATAATTGTTTCATTAGTAGAAGAAATGTGTCTCTTCTTATGCTCATATGTCACTAGATCAGAACAATAAAATGGATATCTGAGTCTAATTTTAATATTTTTAGAATATGTCATCTGACGGTTCGAACCCAGGTGTACAAATTATCATAATTCCTAATATTGGTTTGACTCATGATTTAGTGGTGGTAATTTACGTTATGTTTGATTTTGAAATCATTATCGCGAAAACATAATTTTATTCGTTTTATGGGCAATGTGTCTGATAGAAATTTTTGTTAGTAAGTACAACACAGATATTAGGTTTTAATGTGATTTATTTATTTTAAGAAGTTATGCAAACGACAGATAAATTTGTTATGTATTTTGTTACTCAAATTGGACGTTATTTATTTAATTATCTGTATTCAAAATTTGAAAAAGAGAGAAGAGAAGAAAAAGAAAAGATTATAAGCCATTTCCAAGATACATTGATTAATGAAACTTAAAAACTGGCTGTGAAATTACAAGTTTCAGTTGTTCACTGTCATGGCTATAAATATTTTTATATTTATACCCTGTGTGCGCCTAAAGTATGGAATGAATTCAGTGAAACCAAAATCAAAAAAATTGAAAAAATATCCTCAAACACGTCGATTTTCTTTGATAAAAATACACATTTTTGCACGACAGTCGATCTTCAACCATAATTTGTTTTTGAGTACACGAGAGCTTTTTGTTGTCGAAGTAAACTTGACATTTCAATGAGAATTTTGTTGCCTGGTTATTTAAAGAAAAAAACTGTCTTTGAAAAAAATTTTCAGGCAGTTTTTTGTTAAATTGCTTAAGGGCAACAAAACTCAAATTATAAATGTCAAGTTTACTTGGACCAAAAAAAAAGCTTGACTGTAATTCGGTAACGACCAGTTCCATAATGGTATTTAAGTTTCCTTTAAACCGAAAAGGCGCCTTTAAGTACTGTAACGTGTTAAATACTTTATTTTTAAACGTGACCTTACGAAAAAGTGTCTTGTATCATATGAAACAGAAGCAGACTTTAAAGTCAACTAATCTATTAAGTAAGCTTTACATAAAGCAGAATTTTCTGTGATATTATGGAACCGGCCCTAAGACAATTTACTGAATACGTCAATTACTAAATTAACAAATTTAAGTAGTTCTCTCGTCCTACGGACTCGTAATTTTTTCAAAGGCAGTTTTTTTCGTGAATTTTCCACACAAAACAGCGTAAATTGTCGCCAAATTGACGTAGTTGAATTCACAGCATTGCGAGGCACATTATTTTTTATGGCTTTTCAATATCTCCAATCGAAGACCCTGCAAATCTCAACATTTTCACAGATTTCACACTTTTCTGACAACGCAAGTTTGAGAAATAGTATATTGTAATAAGAGTGCGGAAAGGGCTTCATTGCAAAACGAGTATGAAAGTTGGAGCACGAGCACCAGCGAGTGCTCCATTCATACGAGTTTTGCAATGGCCATTTCCGCACGAGTGTTACATACTATTTTTTCTACGAAAGTGTACAAAACTAAAGATTAATGTAAATTTAATCATTAATTTAAAATAAATGTCATTGTCATTAATTTAAACGTCAGAAAATTTATAAATCGCTTGTCACCAAATCGAGACTCGAAATTTATACATTAATACTGGAAGTAGAAGAATATCAATAATGGATTCCGATAGTGACGATATAACAAACACTCCGCCGGAACTTGCGGCCATTGCATCCACAGTTTCGTCCGATTTATTGCCTCAAAAATCAAAAGAGAGGTATGAAAAAGAACGGAAAGTACTTTCCGTGCGGAAAGTACTTTCCGCACTCATATAAGTGCGGAAAGTACTTTCTGCACTCCTTGTAACAAATACCAACTTTCAAGGTTAAATTTTATGACAGAAAACGTGTCTTTCAACACTTTCGTAGAAAAAAAAATATTTACAAATTGTTTATTTATTGGTTGTCATGTCAGGGTTGCTAGAGATCGATGATGCTCTAAAATAATCGGGGAAGCAGGAAAATGCATAAATGTGGGTTTACATGTTATATTCATATGTATACCTAAGCAATTCAGCACTCGGTATAAATATATAAATCTAAATATACGTATTATATTTTTTATAACAAAAAAATGTGTGGTCTTGGTTCACTTGAATCAAGAAATATGTCACTTGTACTTACCAGTGAAATATTTTATTGGTACATGTACTTATTTCAACTTGTCACTTTCGTATATATTATTTTAAACATATTTTTTTGTAATCATTTTATTATTCCAAAAACAATTGCAGGGACATTAACACACGGTACAGTTATAGAGTGACATTAGATTTATTTAAAACAATTTATAAACCAGTTCTGTGGTGAGTCGGACAGTATTAAAAGGAAACCAACATTTTAACTATGTGATTGTACACTTAAATTCGCAATACAGGAAATATTGCATTATGATCTGATTTTACAACCAAAACGGAATATGGAATTAGAATCAAATGTACATTCTAGGTCGAGCAATGAAATTTTAATAGACTATATGACTATTCCCCTGGTGCTTTTCTGATTAAAAGTTACAAAACTATTCCAATTTATCTCCTGAGATTACTTGGTCATGTTTGCGTTCCACCAGAGCACTCCATTAATCCATTTTCAACATAGAGGATCAGATTTTAATTAAAAATAATACGAGGAGTAGAGCTATTCAGAATCCTAGCGCAAGTTTTTGTTTGATCACATGGAACTAAAAAAGTCAAGAGAATGAACGGATTGTTACTTTATGTCGACGTAAAGAGATTACTTTTCGTTGATTGTATATTCAAGTTTAGTGGATTGCACATTAAGTGTACGTTATTTGAGCTGTACCTATGTTTTAATTAAAGAAAGAACAATTTTATTGTATGTACTTATTTATTAGTATTGTGTATTTATAGTTATATTTTATAGAATATTTTAATATGTTTGATGCCCACACCCGCTCAATGTTTACCTATTATTTGTAAGTGTTTTATATGTAGCGGCTTACTTAAATAAAACTTCTACCTATCTATCTATCTAATTGGTAAGCTTAATCGTGTGATTAAAATAAAGTAAAATTGAGCCAAAATTATCTCTCCCGATTTCGTTATGTCGACCTTAAAGTCACTTTAGTTAAAGTCCAGTTTAACTTTTAGTTTCGTTTAAAGTAGATGTAAAGCTGATACATTTCATGAAGCAGGGCAGCTATATTTATTTAAAGTAAAGCTTTCAAGCCAAAATTACTATAGGTTTTAATTTTAAAGTTGTATTATGAAACACAATTTCACGTTGCTTTTATATTTACGGTTTATTATGAAACCGGGCGTAAATTTTACAGAAATCATCGTGAGATTTCTGGGTTAGATCCTAGCAAAAGTGAACACTGTCCACAAACGACACGCTGCCATGGCCAACTCAAATACTTCCCCCAGTTGGGTCCTGCACTATAAGTTGCCAGCACTGTATGTGGGAACAGGAAGATGGCGAATGCGAATTTCTTCTCATATTTGCACCCCAGAAATAGTCGTATTAATTGTCGTAACAGGGGTCAAAATTCATCTAGTTGTATTTGTATTTGTTGTAACCTTTACTTAAACTCAAACTCAACCAAATGTTAAAGTTTGACCAAGTTGATTCAACCAAATGTTGAACGGCCAAATGTCCATAAACCCATCCTATTAATTTACAGTGGCATTCGTATACACCCTGTATACATATGTATATGTGGTCGATTTTGTGATGTACATACAGAATATGTAATGCTACTAATAATATGATAATAATTAATTAAGTGCTAGTAATATAAAGTGTTAAGAGACGCACTTCAAATGTACAGGGTGGCCCAATTTGGATGTTTCTATAGCGGATCTCGGTAACTAGAAGAGATAGAGAAAATCGGATGGCGTATCCTCGATCTCTTTTGTTAAGACCACCTCAATGGTGAAAACAAAAATTGGCTATCGTCTTTCGTTTTGAAGTTATGGCCAAAAACTCATTATTTTCCATTTTCGATTTTTATCAATATTTCATTTATTTCTCATTTTATTAAAATGAGAGTTACACGTTCTTCAGGCACTTTTTTACGGTGAATTGAATAAGTTTTACAGAATTTTAATATATTCGTTAATAAACAAGATACAATACAAAGTTGTGTTTTTTTAAATACAAGTCGTAATTGGCTTTGGCCTTAATAAATAGGTTATTTTATTCTCTTTTCAATGATATATCACATGTGAATGTTATAATTGCATTTTTGTTGAAATCTATTAAAATTGTGTCAACACGTCATATGTTCTCTTATAGGGCGTAGTAGACTGGTAGTAGGCTTGTATTGTTTAGAGTAAAATTATTTATTGAAAATGCACACATTTGCCATCTGTAAATTACAAAATACCATGAGAATACAATATTATATATGTTAGAAAGGTTTATTAAATAAATAACAATTATCTTAATGCCTAGGGAATGTTATAGGCTCGATCATCTAAAAGGCAGACAACCCAATAAATTGATTTTTCCAAGATTAAAAAAAAACCTTCAATGAATCATTGAAAAGTATAGACACAATATTTAAATTACAATAAATGTTCCAATTGATATCCATTATTCAAATTGCATATGTTGCATCTTTTAATAACACTTTCTGTAAGCAATATGAATGTGAACATTTGAAATTAAATTTATACAATCTATAAAATGTTGTCGTAAATTATTAATATTATCATTTCTTATTTTATATATTTTATCGTTCTATATCTTGGTCGTTCAAATGATGTCTTTTTCGAATAATGCATGGTCAAATTTTAGGTTTTTTTAAAATTCTAAGTGCTCGATTCTTCGAAATTCCGGATTCATCCTCAATATGCCGGCTGGAAATTGCTGGATTCACTATTACATCTAAAATTACATCAGTAGCAGTATCTTAGGCGTCTACTATATTGTAAGACCTTGATTTTGGCTACTTGAAAGACCCGCGGTTGATAAGATTTTTTTTTTAGTTTTTGAAATATTGATTTATCCGGTTGTTTTATTTCCGGATAGCGATTAAAATATATTTCTATGTCAATTAGTGATTTGTTATTACTTTGAATAAAGCATCTAACATATCAAATATTTCATAATTTTCGTACGACCATGTTAAATACTTCGAAATATAAAGATCACGTCGAATGTATTAGTTTGACAATCAAACAATTTAAACAAAACAAACCTACTATGTCCAATAAGAGAACATATGATGCTTTGAAATAATTTTAATAGATTTCAACAAAAATGCAATTATAATATCCACATGTGATACATCATCGAAAAGAGAAAAAAATAACCTATTTCTTAAGACCAAAACCAACTACGACTTCTATTTAAAAAAACACAACTTTGTATTGTATCTTGGTTATTAACGAAGATATCAAAATTCGGTAAAACTCATTCAATTTACCGTAGAAAAGTGCCTCAAGAACATGCGAAAAATCGAAAATGGAAAATAATGAGTTTTTGGCCATAACTAGAAAACAAAAGACGATAGTTAATTTTTGTTTTCACCAATGAGTTTGTCTTGTGAAAAAAGATCGAGGATACGCTATCCGATTCTCTCTATCTCTTCTAGTTACCGAGATCCCCTATAGAAACATCCAAATTGGGCCACCCTGTACACAAAAATAGGCTCATTTTATATTACTAACATATTGTTTTGTGGGTAGGACATAATAACTTACCTTGTATATGTTTTGTATATTGTATGTATGTGGTTATTATAAAATTTTAAAATAAATGAGGCATTACGTGAATGTTTATAAATGCGCAGAGTATGATGTTTACGTATGGGAATAATTCGTATGTATGTCCTAGAAACGCGAAAACGTGATTGCATTAGCGTGTGCTGTTGTTGGTCCAAAGGGTTATTCCGTTCGGCACGCAACTTCCGTGGAGTCAACGACATTACGCGGGTCCGTTGTTTCCTGCCCTCGCAAATGGAATACTAAGAAGTTTGAGAGGGCTGCCGTGAATTGAATCAGGAAAATCGTTGAACTTGCAAATAGATAGAACAGGAATACTATGCATACTATATACATGCAAATATCAGTTAACATTTTCTGGTATATTTAGATTTTTTGTTGTACAAATATAAAATGTTAAGTGTGGGTTGTAATAACTTCGGTTATTAAAATTAGGTAATATACGCAAAATTGGTGCGTGGATGAACTTCATTTAACACCTGTAGGCTGCAAGATAGAAAAAGTACTTAACACATTTTTGTTACATTTAATTGTACCTAAATGTAAACTAAATAGTGTCCATTTTCAGTCAATATTTGTAAACAATTGTAATCTGGTCAAGAGGGCGTGATTGCATCAAGCTAGCTAATGCGGACATTTTCACATAAAACCGAAATCCTTCCACTGGTGAAATTTGACCAATGATAATGCATTCCAAAACCGCGAGAATCATAATTTTAATTCGAGTCAAATTATTTCTTATATTTTTTAGAAATGAAGTGTTTTGGAATAAGCAACCGCATTACTCAGGGGCAATAAACTAGAATTCTTCAAGAGATTAATTTGCATTTCTGTTATCCAGTGCGGCTGGACAGAGGAGGGACTTCAGTTTGATGTGAAAAGTGACATATTATCTGGGGTGGACTATGTATATCTAGAAAGAGAGCGTTACCACAAGACTCGTTCCTGCTAAATGGCGCGGTCTGGCCAGAGAGTACTATTAAAACTGGTACAGCTGCCAATCTATATAAACCCTCTGTAAGGTAAGGTAAACTAAAAAATCACCATTTTCCGGAATATTCAATGCCAGAGAGAGACTCAATATTTATTAGGCTATCGGCCATAAGCCTTTCCGCCTGTCCTCAATGCCATTTTAAGAAGATTACCTAAGTATAAGGTTAACGACATTAATAATAAACTACTTCAGCGAATTTTATTCATACAATTGTTGATTGTAGTGATTTTTATAAGTTTTCATGGGCAATGTGTGATTGTAGGTGCACTCAAATATTACAGTTAATAATTCCAAATGACTTCGTATTTCTAATAGAAAATATAGTGTTAGAAACGGGCGCAAAGATTATGTCTAGCTAACTTGCCATATTCAGCAAAAGTGCAAATTACCGCAGTTCCTTCCTCACTAAGGAAGCCATAAGCACGGCAATTATCTGCTCCTAGTTCAACCTCTGCCCTGCTCACAAAGCCCAACAGCAGGAAATCCACATCAAATGACAATCTGTGCTGCCTTGCCGCAAACGGCCGTCTTTGCTTTCAATTAGGACCCCACAATGCTCCAGAAAAACAACAGCGCTTAAAAGCACCTTCCACATTATCGCAGAAATTACCCGAAAAGTATAGCAGACGCTTATTCAATTACTCCCCCCGCGCTTTTCCCCCACCCCTGTACCTCCTAATAACTTCTAACTTACAACCGCAGGCTGTTATTCCCCACGTTGGGGTAGCTAAAAAGAATTTTAACGTCTTGCAGCTGACGCTAATGCTTTTTGGTTACGTTATACGGCAATTATGGCCCAGGTAATGACGCACTTATTCTAATCCTGCTGATAAACAGATTCTTAATCGTCCTTTTTTGTAGGATAATTAAATAATAATGAAAGAAAGAGCAACACCGAAAATGAGATTTCAAAATATATCAAACTACCACAAATTATGATTGTTCTATATATACAGGGTGTTCAAAAAAGTGGACAACTTTTCACTTTATGGGGCTTAGGCGAGCAATGATATTTCACAATAAATTTGTTAAATAATAGGTATTCCACAATAATTTATTACTCTGATCATTCCCTATGATCAAACTATCAATATATTTGCTGGACTGTCAAAAATATTGCTTAATACTAGTTACTACTAATTTTATGTCGCATATTACAATTTAAGAGATATTTTCGTCATATAAAGAAAACTGTTTTTAATTAAGTGAGTATTCAAAATATGTAGTCAAATTTGTTTGTGTGTTGGGAATTTCCAAGGAGGCAAAACCACTAAGAAAACAGTCAAAATATGTAATTCAACTTTTATATTAATAACTTTTTCTTCATCTTTTAGATTAGTCTGTTGCACATAGGTGAAAAAGGTTATATAAGGTGTTCCTAACGAAGAGTGATAAAACCAGACAATAATCTTTATTAGGCTATTGACCCTCAGCCTTTATGCCTAGTCTATCGCACTACAAATAAAAACGTACGTACCAATGTTGCGTATTACGTGTTTGTTACGTAACGTCGTACTAATGTTGCTAAAAAGAAATGGTTTTCAACCATGATTTTTTAAATTATTATACTACCTATACATACAAGCATACAAATGCCTGTTGACAACTTGCTGTTGCTACTATTTAAATTATTGTGATTACTATTACACAGAACATACGTGTGACAAAATTACTTCCACATTCTCCATAATCAATTTTTTCTGATAATTTCATTACAGTGGATGGGAGCTTAATCTGATGCTAGATGCCAACGCCCTTCAAAATTTATCGTGATGGAGTTTAAAATGGGGATGAGAATGATGTACATTGGTCGTTAATGTTAGAGGCATATGTAAGCCGAGTGGCTGTTGGATGTCATAGGGTAATGGAACGCTCATGCATAATGCGGGGGACTGAATTTAAAACCCACGATCTCGTGTACACAAGCTACTAACCTAATTAGAGCAGGGTAGTTATCATCAAATAAAGCTAATGAAAAACGTTCACAAAATGTATGAAAGTAACGAGTCAAAGGCTGCGAGTACTTAAGTAATTGTGAAGTTGCATCTGTACATTAGTTTGCATCAAATAGAGCAAATACGAAAATATACGCCAGCCGGTTCCAAGAACGTATTGGGACTAAAACGACAATTAAAATAAACGAAAATTATTCAAATCTAGTGGGAATTAGTCTTAAATTCAGCAATAATAAGGTGGAAACTTTGAAATATCTACAATCTTAACTGCTATTTGTTATGCAAATATAACCAAAAGCTTGTAAAAGAAGAACTGATGTTGCTTCAAAATATTATTTATAAATGATTCACTTTGTATTTTGTAATGTTGGAAAAAAAAATGAAATTTAAATTGAAATTGTAAAAGAAGAACTGATGTTGCCTCAAAATATTACTTATAAATTATTCATTTTGTATTTTGTTATGTTGGAAAAAAGATGAAATTTAATTTCGTTTCGTATTGGATAAACATCAATATTTACAATTTTCGTAAAATAAATGAATTCCTTCTTTGGCAGTTGTATACAGGGTGTACATTTCAAAACTACGAAAACTGGTCGGTCTTGTTCATTTGTTTCGTTGAAAAGAACTAACATTTGTTCAATATAAATTGTTTTGGAATTTCTCTTTTTTTTTCCCAAAACGAATCGACAAAAATCTTTTTTATTGCCTCACTAGATTAGGTATTTTTTAAGCTTTAAAATGAGGTATCGCAAGGGGTAGGGAGTGCCATTTGAAACTTCAAAGAGGGGGTGGCTAGGGAGGAGGGGGTAACACTTAAAATTTATTTGACATGGTTTTTAAACTTCCCCCCCCCCAAAAGTCAATCGACGTGTTTATTTTAATTTTTTTCAAGTTAGCTTGCATTCAAAAGTTATTGAGACTGGCCAGTTTTTGAAATGTACACCCAGTATAGAAATGAGGCTGATAGTAATATATGTACAGGGAGTTCAATTCTCGATCAGGGTAATATTAAAATATGAAAATAAACATTTTCTAATTTCTGGACAAAAATGATTGTTTCGCAGTATTATGTTAAAGTTAGGTTAAAGTTAGGTTATGGTTATACTTGTGATAGCCTTACATGTATACTTAAATGAAGATTTTACAGTATTCAAAAGTGATTATCAAAGTTTGCGAAAAGTGCGTTTTCAGAGAATTTTTGCTTATTTTCATGATGAAAATTTTGGGATGTATAATTTCTTAGTGCAACTAACAATCCTGCTAATAAAAGTGTGAAAATAATCAAAAAAGTCATTTTATCATTTCTCGGGTATAATTTTGAGTCACAATAACTTAGAAATTTTGAAAATACATTCTCATTGCAACATTTTGATCTGCATTAATTTTGTTGTTTTTATACGTCGATTCGATTCTGTTTTATTCAACTTTTTTATGGGATCCATATTTTTTTAACACATTTTTTATAGCATTTGCTTTTCCGATTGCAACATGACGCATGACACATATGACACATGACACATGTGACACATGGCACATGGCACATGACAGTTTAGAAACTAATTTTTCAGTTTTCCATAACCCTGTATAATTATCATTATCATACATATTTCTGTAGATTATTATTCAGCATAGTATTTAGGAATTTGTTAAGAGATTTGATATGCCCATGTTAGGTATTCTATTAGAATTACCATGTCTATAATTTAAAGGATTAAATTTGGCAATAAATTACAACTATTTCACTAACTGGTAATCGAAATGAATTTTGAGGAGGAATTTATTTATTGTGTTCCACTGTAAATGGACATTATAATGAACATTTACCTTTATTATGAAGCATATTTAATTAGTTTTTGTTATGAAATAAATAAAGAATAGGCTGTTTTCAAAATATTTGGTAAAAAATGTTCTTTTATCGATTTCTTTCAACTAATTCTTATGCAACATATTCTATAATCTGTTATACAGAGAAAGAAAAACTACTTAAGAAAAGACAAAAAATGGTAGTCAATGTTAAATTTTTTTGAAGACGTCGTAATGTCCCCATTTCCGTTTGGAGAGAATTAAAAATGATTCAAATATATTGAAACAATTGGTAGCCATTGATAGAAATTCTTGATGATGTTATGAATACCACAACAATTTTCGAAAAAAACTTAGTAAAGACAAATTCTGTTCGATAAATGCGCACTTGTGAAATTTCTGAACAACAAACTATCACTGTTATCAGTAAATTTTGTCAGGTAGGTAGCTTTATTGACTTTGATTCGACTTTGATATATTGTACCAAGGAGTCGACTTAATACAAAATTATGAGTCTGTTCAGTTTCAGTTGAAAAAGCATGAAAACTAAAAGCTGGAATTCGGTTCCAGTACAGTATTTTCTTTTGTTAATTTTTTTTTTAAATTTATAATAACAAAATTAGAATTAAGTACCTAAAAGTTTTAGAAAAACTAAAATTAAATGTAGGTTTTATTATTTTCGTTTTAATCATTAACATTTTTACATTCAATTTTTGCGAGAATTTGGATATGAACTATCAAATGTGCAAACTATAAAATGGCGGCATAATACTTTTTAGTTAGTTACTCTCCATTTACGATGTTTTTGCGTTAGGAGGGTCTGTGAATATCTAGTAATGTTGTTGGTAGTGTTTCGGAAATAACTGAATACGCCAATAGAACTTGTCAATTCTTTTTAGGTTTTTAAGTTGTTTCCAATTTGAGGTTATATTTTTAAATAACATTGTTGATAGATGTAAAGATATAAATTATTAGAGATGAAAATTTGTTGCAGTTGTGAAATTTTTGGCATTTTGATAAATATTTTGATAGAAGTGAACATTATTTCTCGGTTCGAATATGCAGTAAAAAAAATGATATCTTTAAAAGCTAGTAGTGAAAAAAATTATAAATCTGACAATGTGGTAGGAAGGCTAAGACAATGTGTCTTAGCAAATGTCTAATAGACATTGTGGTGAATGTATACATGTTACAATCTTTATTCGCTATCGACCAGAGGTCTTTCTGCTTTACAGTAATAGCTTAATTATTTATGTAGTTTGATGTATGAAATATTAAAATTAATAATAATTCAAATGAAAAATATATTAAATTAGAAGAGATAGAAGAGAAAAAAATTAAGAAAAACATCAGATATGATGAAAATGTGAAGTCTGAACTATATATATATGAAGGTGAAATGAGATATGTCAACATTGTATGATTCGTAGTGTTTTGAATGGAATGGTCCGTTTGGTACGTTGTGTGGTTCATTTCAAGCATAGTTCATCCATCATTGCCCAGTTTAGATTATCGATTTTGAATTTAAATCGAAGTCTTTCGAACCTAGAAGCGATTGGTAATAATTTTGTGACTTCATATAGATTTTTGTTGCTAGGATTGTGTAATGGGTTATTGTTATGTTTTAACTTTGTTATCATTCGTAGCGCGGTTCTTTCAGAAATCTCAATGGTTTTTTGTGTGATATTTGATGTGTTTTTAAAAACTATATGACCGTAGTCAAGCTTTGGCCGGCATATCGCTACATAGATCCTTGTTGCAGTTTTAGTGGAAATCCCCCTATTACTATATGTGAGGCAACATACATGTTTAGCTCGTTTTATGATTTCTAACTTAGCACGTTTAGTATAAGTCTTAAACTTAGCTTTGTTATCAAATGTTATATCGAGATATTTAACATCGGGGGTTGGATGTTAATATTTTATATTTTGTTAATATTTTTCCTGCAAACAAATACGAAATATTTATAAAGTGATGAAATATCTCAAAGCAATTATTTTTTCTTCCTAAATGTAAATAATAGTTAACAAAACTAATGCCGATATGAATGAAGTTTTGGGAAGGTGTAAACATTTTTTGGACGACACAATGTGTAATGTAAAAGCTATGGAAACGGGCGAAGATCGGGAATTTTTGATAAATTTGACGAGTGCGTTTGCAGTCGTATTCCTCTTAAAGTAAATCCAGGGCAACTTAAAGATACAATAATAATAGAACCACTAATTTCTAAGCAAATTGATGCAAACATAATCTCTTAACGGCCGCACAACAAGTAATAGTTCAGGGGCCTATGGTAAAATATAATGTAATAGGGCCAGAATTCTCTGTCAAATTATGACAGTAACCAATTACGCGATAGGCGGAGGAGTAGTAGAGATTATTATTATTTTTATTATTATTAACAATCGCATCAATACATAATACACGTATTTACCTGATAAATTCCAACGTCTGTCTAATTTGATGTAATTTAGCGCATTCTAGCGAATTAAAGCACATATATAATAAACACAACTCGAACAGAAAAATCAGAATTATTTTATTTTAATTATATTTTACAAGGTGAGGAAATTTGAATGAACACCAAACATTGTTGATCGCAATATCTTACATATACTACGTAATATAATATATTGTAGAATTATCAAAATTAATTAATAGCCGCAAACTACCAAGAAAATTTCTTTGAGGAGATAATTACGAAGCATTATTCATTGCGTGTAGTATAAATACGAATTCCTCAAGACCCACATCATCCACTCAAAGCATAACATTGACAGGTAAATTATTCTCGTGGTCTTTGCACACAGAACAATCACTTCGCTCTGAAAACAATTTAATATCCGGAGATGTTTGCTGCGGTGATCAATGCGGCGTTATCGCCACGTGATGATGGACACGTTGTCAATCTATACTATTTACAATAACTTCAAGGAAATGTCCAGAATTTCAACATATACAAATCGATGAATTTATTTATCATACGTATGAAACAGTATATCATATCGACACCCCCGCCGAAGAGGGCAATGACAGCAAAACCATAATGCGTTTAAACATTTGATTTTCATGAGTACAATACATATTTTACAGATAGCTTTGAGTTTTGAGCATTCACACATTTTACTATTTTTATTTTCATTGCTACGTGCCTTCTGTTAGTGTAGCCTATATTTAGCTACATGAGTAATTTGATTCGGATAATTAAAAAGTTAGTTTTAGCAACGTGAAGTGATATTAATATACTAAGCATACACACAGTGGATTGCAAAAAAAGTAGACAAGAAATTTTCGGCTGTTTGAACAACGTTGATATTAAAATGTCACGTAAGTGTCAGTGTCATTAATTGCAATTAAACAGATGACTTCAACGACATTTTTTGTATTTGGTGAACTGGTGAGACGAAAGTGTACCCCGAAACACCGTTCTCGAATCATTTATGGCTTTGGTTTCGTCATCTAGAAGAGGCATTTTAATAGTTAACTTATATTTGTTATAAACTGAAAGTCAACTTTGAAACATTATCAAATTTCAAAGAAATTGGGGTTATAAAATAAAAACATTAATACAATGAAATTAATACAATGAAAAAAACATTTTGAGAAAAAAAAATAGAGGAAACTTTTTTTGCAATCAACTGTACTATGATAATGTACTCGTAATTGGGTCAGATCATTCTGTCAAATTATGACAGTAACCACTGCGCCACAGATAGAGGAGGAGTAGAGATGTTGTTATGATTATTATTATTATATTATATAATTATGTTGATATCAAGATAGACTTAATTGTTGTGTTTCTATTGCACGTGAAGTGATATCGATTTACAAAGCCAATCAATATTATGATTATAGGTAATATTGTATAATTGTTTCGTTTACATTTATCGATTAATATATCTACATATTTTTCAAAAGTTCTATTTTTAAGAATACTTAGTTCATTATAATCATTATAATTATATAGTACTTAATTATCATAGTTCATTATAATTATAACTAACGTTAACTACTCTGCAATGATGGTATGATACTTATATGCCATGGGTCTTGAACCCGTTACTCATGCTTTATGAAGTGAACACTTAATATTTTTGCTACTAAATTATAAAATGAAAAATTACAATGTTCCTAAATCGTGGATTTCATAAACCCTAAACACATTTCTAACAAATTAATTTGCACATTTTGTATTCCACAAGTCATGCTTCAAACTGCGTAGAGAAAAGTTTGCTTTATACTGCGATTCAGCTTTCTGAGGAGTAAATGGAATTCGGGATTATCTCCTATACAAATTTGCCAGGCATAAAAGGATTCCAGGGACTTACGCGCCCATATTTTGGAATAATATTAAACAAGGAGCCGTTTGTGCCATTAAGATATCAGATTTGCGTAATACCGGGCAGGGAAATTAATAAAAAAACATTTACTACTGAAATAATTATAATAACATAATTTAGTTTAATGTAACCTAACTCTATATAACCTAACATTTTAACTCAATTTAACCAATCTATAGTTAATGTGATGTAAACAATGAATAATTATTTTTCTTGGCAAATATCCAAGACCCAGATTTACGTATTACCTGGCAGGGAAATTAATAAAAAAACATTTATTGAAATAATTACAATAACATAATTTAGTTTAATGTAACCTAATGTAAGATATCAACTACCCAACCCAGATTTGCGTATTACAGGTCAAGAAAATTATTAAAAAAACATTTATTGAAATAATTATAATAACATAATTTGGTTTAATGTAACCTAACCCTACGTAACTTAACATTTTAACTCAATTTAACTAATCTATAGTCAATGTGACATAAACAATGAATAATTATTTTTCTTGGCAATTATCACGTCTCTTACTTTTAACGTCTTGCATTTTGATTAATATTTATCGCAACAAAATAGTTTAACAACTATTATTTTTTACATTGATATTTCAACATAACCTCATTAATATCCTTTTTAGAATGCAAAAGTATCTTTATATGGAAAGTTTTTAACACAAGATAAAAGTTACTAAAGTTACTAGATTTGGTTACTCATATTTAAAAAAATACGGGCTATATATTCAATCGCAAAATTGGAATTTTAGCACAAAATATAGAATAATCCCCCGATGAGCAAAACTAATTAAAATATATATACTCAATTATAAATTATAATTAAAATGGTTTTATATAGAAAAACATTTTGTAATCCAATTATCATCGCATTCGCACGTAATTTCGTGATTTCATTATTTGCCATGGAGTTAAATATAATATATATCTAAATATGCATTTGCATTGAAAAATAATCCGGAGAGTTTCCTCCAAACACAGTGGACATTAATCGCTGCATTAAATCCCGAGAAATTATTGTGTTTGTATGCAGATTTGGCATATTGTATTCTATTTACATGGTTTTCCATTCATTTTGTTTTTAATAACTTATTTGCAGCGGTGCGCATACAAATGGCGGATTATTGTAAATGTATTGAATATTATTTTATTGCACATTGCAAATTTTTAAGAAATTAATTTCATAAATGTATGATTAACCAGCACTAATAGTATATTATATACCGAGAGGGGAAACGGATCATTACAACCAAGTGCTTCTTTAGATGCCCGAGGCGTGAAGCGCCGAGGGTAGCTATAAGCACGAGGCTGGAATGTTCTTTCTCGCGAAGTTTGTATAATATTTTATTCACAATCTATCATGTTCTTTAAAAATTTAATAAATAATTTTATTAATAAGATCTGTGAAATTGTTGCCAAGGGAAAAAATGAAACTTGTCATTTTGACAGATGCAAATACTGTGTCAACCGCCAATATTAATTGTTATAAATAGGTTAATACTGTTCTTAGTTTACTTTAAAAGTTTTGTAATTTATCAAAGTGACAGTGACACTTGCTAGCTGGAAAGTGTATTCCCGGCTAGCCGGGAAGTAAAATTATACATTGAGTACATTGATCACTTCCCGAGCACTTTAAAAGGCATACATGCACATATTTTCAACTGATTGTGAGTAAAAATATTTAGACTTCAATTACCTATTATTTATTTTTTCCAAAAACGGTTCGTATTACAATACAGAGTATTTCAAATGAAACCACCCAAATCGCAATTTCCATCCACCAGATGGAAGTTACTTGTTTGTAGAAAAAAAGTAGAAAGCAGAAGTTTGGCAATGAGTGTATTTTTAATTTTGTCCAGTGCCAACATGTCACTGTCTATTTAAAACCATTTCATATATCTAATCGATACGATCAAAAACGAGTTTGAATTGTGAAATAATAGGATACATTCTGAGAGAAACAAATAGCATTGATTTGTTATAAATCTTTATACTTTGGTGGACGGAAATGGCGATTTGAGTGGTTTAATTTGAAACATCCTGCTGATCTTTTTTTCAGAAATTAGAAATATAGTTTATTAATGAACGAAAGCACTTAAACGTAGAATTCGCATATAAAACAAATTAATGCGTTTTTATTTGAGGTTAGCTTTTGATCATTGAGCCATAAACATTGTCTGATGCGATATTGAAGGTGGCTGAATTAACTTTTACTTGAATTGAAATAATCTTAACATATTTAGGTACAAGTACAAGCATACACGACATCGACATAAAATACAGATCCGTACTAATAGGTTTAATTTGTAGGTACAATGAATTAGTTCAAATAAATAATCAATCCAGTGTTAATTGCGTACTTTTTATGGTCATTAGTTTGCCTTATTTACTAATTTATTTTGACAACCTGCGTAGGATTTCGTCGGGATTCAATTTGTAATAATGCGTCACTCAGCAGGGAGCAAAAATTTTCTTTAGTGACGGCTTAATTAATCGAGCAGGCTCACACTAATTAAAGCCAGTAATGCGAGATTGACGTTTAAATCAGCGATTAATTATTTTGAAAGTCGCTGGTCGCCGAGGCGTAACCGAAACAGGAGGGTTGCAGAACTTAAAACTTGAATTTTATTAAATGCTTTTTATATATAAAAAAAAGAGAAATGTGTACAATCGTGGCCATCCAAAAGTGAATGTTTTTTTAACAGTTTGATTTTTAATTTAAATCATAGGCATCCTAAAATGTCACAGTTTGACACTAGCTTTAAAAAACATTATAACTATTTTTAAAAATGCCTCACTCAGAATCAGAAAGCTAGAGCCATTACAAAGCTAGAAGAAAAAATGGTCATTTGCAACTGTGGCGAGATAACTACATTACAGTAAAACAAAATTATTCCTGCTGCATGAACGCCAATGAATACAGCCAAATTTAATCTAATGAAAAATACTGAAATTTTAACCAAGTATCGTTCACTTCTGGATGGCCGCGATTGTAATATGAAATGTAAAGATTACTCATTGCATGCATGTGTTTCCTCCGACATTGCAATGGGTAAACCGTTGAATTAATATATGAATATTGTAGAGTAAATATATATTTCCATTTAATCTAATTAGTGTTTTTTAATTATCGTCGAACTTTTTTGTAAGGCAAATAGCAAGTTTTTATGTTAAATGTAACATTTTGCCAAAACATTGGCCTTGTGCCGTTTTCAGCTTCTTTGAGGTGATACAAAATTGGTTAGATTATACAAATATTTAAATTTATGTGATAACATATCATATTCTGCAAGAGATTGGAAATTGTTAATACAGTTTTTGAAATATATCTGACTTTATTTTGTTTAAAAAGTTTTCAAAACTAAATTATCAAACTACCTTATAAGTAACTTGAATTAAAAAACAAACCGTTGCCTACTGCAACAAAATAAATTGACTACTTGTTTAACATATAAATAAGTTACATCGATGAAGTCATGATCGCCACATCAGATTGTTTGCTACACATTTAAAAGTACAAACATTTCGAGGTGGAAACGAGATATTTGTTTTTTTTAGAAGTCTCTTAATTAACACTTTCCGATGTTAGCACAAAACAGCCCTCGGTAATTACCCTGCGCCCACTCCCCTCTTATTAAAAAAACAGGTATGTTTACTTCCACAGGCTTTCCCTGGTATTTGAGCAAGGTATCGACCCCGCATAAACGTTCATGTTTAGATAAGAGGGAATAGGTAAGTGGCTCCTACCCCCTAAGTACACGCCATCACGTCATGCAGCCCCGCTAATACGCAACCACTAACCGAATCGCCTTGATTAGAGATATTACCTCGCCAGGGTTAATGGGGTTGACCCCGCAATTGGCCGAGCTAGGTACGATTCTTTATTAATCAAGTACACTTTTAACAGCCTAATGAACCCGCAAGGAGTTATCGCCGTTTTTGATCGATGAGATTTGGGCGTTATAATCCGCTGCTATTTTTGATTGATCCGTTATTTGCGTTTCGCCGTTCTGCTAGGCACTAAAACGCTGTGATCATAAATTACCGAGTTATTGGCAAAGGCTCGCAAACAATCATCATTTAATTAACGCGCAGCAACGCCAATTATTTCTAAACACACTCCACCATCAGTTCGCCCCTCTGATCGTGGCATATGAAGCCTTTGCAGGGTTTCATAATCCCTGAATCGATCCGTGCAAACTCGCCACAACATCATCACTTCACTTCCCTCCTATTTTTAATACAGTATAGGTTTGTATACAATAACTTCTTTCCACTCCCTGCATGGTAATTACACTGTTATGAGATTGATTTGATGGAAGCAAGCCCCACTTACTGAACAAGATTTGGTTACTATGAACAACGGGAAGTAAAAACTTACCTCCCTCAGGGAAGTTAGTAAAATAATTTCAATAGCGTTCTTTCTCTGGCACCACTCTTTAAAACACTTATACGCATTTTGATAACACCCCTTCGACTTCTCCGGTAGTAGCAAGGAACAGGCAGCATCTGCAGCCTCTTCAATTGCCATTTCTTGTTTATTTTCATTGGAATTCATTTTACAACTGAACGAATGCTGTCTGACATTCACACTTTGTTTGAAAAATAGTCTTAGCAACCAAAGCCGTACTGACATTTTGTTCAAGTTGCGAAAATAAATTAATCAAACATAAACAATTAAACCAACTTCAGGCGTGGAAAACCCGTTATAAGCAATTCGAGAGGTAAGTTTTGACCAGTCTCGGACTTTATTGCTAGCCCTCGCTGTCGCTCGGGGCAAACTCGACCTCTACTGGTAAACAATACTTACCTCCCTTAATGCTTAAATGGCTATAAATGGGATCCAACAAAATTTATGAAAAGAAAATGTAGATGCATTGTTCCAAAATATCCATGTTTCCTAGTTCCCAAGTTCTTTGTAAATAGTGTAAGGTAAAATCTAAGATATCTCTTCTGTCGAAAAATTATTAAGAAAAAAGTGAAATATTATGTGATTCATATGAAATCTATAATAACAAATTGGTTTGGTTTTAAAATTGTTTCAAGTTTTTATTAAGTGGACCCCGAACTATTTTGATTATTAAAATTATAACAAAAATACTATCAAATTCCATCTTTAGTCGATATGAAATTTGGGACTATTTAGTTGAGCTTACTTTAGAATTGATTTTATTAAATAGGATTCATATCATTTTTGTTACCATCAGGAGGTTTCGACATTTACGTGGTAGTACATTTTCAACAAAGAAGTAAGACGTCTTATATTTCTTTATTTAACTCTTTTGTCATCGTTAGGTTGTTCGGTTGTTTAGTGGTTGTTTAGTGGTTTTGAAATTAGATATCATTAACTAATTTACTAATTTAATGTCAATATAATAAAATTTTAAAAATTACTAAAAAATCCATGTTTAGCAGTTTTGCAATTTTGATTCTATTTACTTATCTCTACAAAAGTTGGTTTTAAGAAATTAATACGAATTTGTTAAAAGGAAACTGTAATTGTGGGGAAATTTAAAAAAACAATTTATTTATATATTTGTTTACATATCTAAAACAACTTTATTTAATTTTAATACTTATTTATTTACTTATTTGTTTCACACGCGTAAATGTCAATCTAACCTGCCTGTACACTTACGTGGTAAGGTAACCATTGCATGCACCGTGCATGTAAAAGTGACACGAGCCAGTGTAAAATTTTTACTTGTCCCGTGTCAAATTTATACTCGCCCTTGTCATGTTTATATTATTTTAATTCACTTAATTTTCAATATTTATTGTTTTGTATGTTTGTTTCAACTTGGCCTTTGATCGAATTAAATATAAAGGTAAAACCCTTTAAACCCGAAAGGCAATTATTATTGAAATTATAATAATGTGTTTATAAAAATATTGACACTGACGGATGATATCGTCGGCTTACAAGTGAAATGAATTAAGTCAAAAACTATAAAATGTGATAAACTGCAATTAAAGTTTTATATTCTGCTGTTTTTCCTACTCCTTTCCTACTCAGTCATTTAATGAATTAAGAATTTGGAAGTTCGGCTACAGGAGCCTTTACTATACCCCTACTAAGCCTGAGATTTGTTACAATTTAGTAAACCATCAAAATAAAACTTTACTAAAAACAGACAAAAATTGACATGCCGACGTATATTTAATACTGTTATGTTATTATCTTAATATAAGTGTTTACTCGTGATTATCAAATAAATTTTTGTAGTAGATTATACGGCGGGTAATGGTTTTTACTGGCTCTACAAGGTAACAGACTCGCCTACGGATCGTCAGCCATTTCTTGTACCGCTAGTAAAAACCCTCTTACCAGCCTTATAATGTAAAATACTATATTCTTAATACTATGCAGGAAGTCCCAGATGGTCGCTAGTGGACCATTAAAAGTTTACGGAGTTCTCGATCAAATTTAAAAAAATCATCTAAACATTGTTGATTCCATTCTCCTCGGATGTAATAATTACAAGCTTCTATCAGTTCCGGTTCTACCGGAATTAGCCAACTTTTGTTTTTTAAATGGAACACCCTATATATCATTATGTTTTTGCCTTCCCCGCTTAATTTGAATCATTATTTATGATTTTACTGATTTTACTGATTTGAGAATGTTTACATGTCTTCAACGAAATATTATTTAAATAATAGTTAATTAAACAAGTGCATATACAAGTATACAAGAAAGGCATAATTAAATGGCAAAACAGACATAGAATTATACTTGTCTTCAAATGAAATATTATTTACATACTAGTTTATTACTATACAAGTGGATATACACTCCGCGACAAAAGTCTGGGTTCACTAACAATTTTTCCGATTTTTCGTCCTATTTTTTTTTGTTCAAATAAACCAAAATGTTAATGTTTGTTTATCAAAAAACAAAAATGAAAAACCACCTTTGGTGATAAATTAATAATTAATCTTTATTTACTTACATTTTAGGATACTAAAGAAATATAGTGTTTATAAAAAAAAGTGAAAAACACGAACTATGGGTACGAACGAAACTTTCAATATCTGGTGTTTCCACCACGAGCCCTAATAACACAGTCCAGACGTCTAGACATGCTGTTAATCAACGTTGCAATGTTTTCTTGCGGCAGTCTGTCCCACTCTTCAACCAAACATGCTGCAAGGTCTCTTAAGGTCCGAGGGCGATCAGGGCGAGCTCGAATGGCTCTTCCCAGTTGGTCCCACACGTGCTCAATAGGGTTCAGATCTGGTGAACAAGCAGGCCAATCCAAACACCTAATTCCGACTTCGTTAAAATATTGGAGGGTAATGTTCGCCACATGTGGGCGAGCATTATCCTGCATTAATTGAAAGTTTTCTCCAATAAAGTGACTGTATGGTACAACATGTTCCTCTACAATATCCCTAATGTACCTATCTGCGTTAAGGGCTGCTCTATCACAAATATGGAGTTCTGTACGAGCCTCGACAGAAATCCCTCCCCATACCATTACAGAGCCTCCGAAAAAATTGGATCTAGGAGCCATGGTACATGCTGCGTATCGTTCTCCTGGTCTCCTCCATACCCGTGTACGACCGTCTGGAGCATCCAACGTAAAACGGGATTCATCAGTCCATAAGACATGTCGCCACTCGGCAGCCCCCCAGTTCTGATAAGTTCTAGCAAAATTCAGTCGGTTTTGTTTGTGACGAACCATAAGTTTTGGACCAGTGGCAGCCCGATAAGACTTTAGATTATTTTCTCGAAGTCGTCGCTGAACTGTACGTGCCGATATTTGAACATTTCTGACTGCAGCAAGCTCATTAGCTCTAATTGTTGCAGTTTCAGTGCGATTTCTCAAAGATTGTAACAACATAAATCGGTCATCTTGAGCATTAGTTTTTCTTGGTCTTCCTGACCGTGCTCTGGCTGTTAGTAGACCATCTTCCTCATACCTCTGCCAAATCCTTCGGACCCCGTTTTGAGAAACTCCATACCTACGGCCTGCTTCTCTCTGGCTATGTCCTTCTTCAATGTGGGCAATTATCCGTGCACATCTTACTGGAGATATCGGCATTTTGATCACAAAACTAAATTTCAGCACACACTGACACTTGCCAGCAACATTTGAAGCATGATAAACAAATCCATGACAACACCAACTTAATTGTTAACCAAATCTCAAAAATCTGAATAAGGCACGTTAGAAGGAAAACATGCACTATATTAAAAATTGTACGGCTATGCATTTGGCGACTACGTCATTAAACTTGTTTTTTGATAAACAAACATTAACATTTTGGTTTATTTGAAAAAAAAAAAAATAGGACGAAAAATCGGAAAAATTGTTAGTGAACCCAGACTTTTGTCGCGCAGTGTATAAACAGTGTTTTCTTTCAATTATCAAAAAATGTCTTTCAAAATATAGACTGGCACAAAAAAACGTGAAATATTATGTAGTTATATTTTTTATAAATAAGATTTTATATATTATATATAGATATTATAGGCGAGTGTGGTGAAACGGTCAGAGTGTCGGCCTTTTACGCGGCGGACCCGCGTTCGATCCCGGGCTCCGGTAAAAATATCTAGAAATCCGCTCGTCTCCTTTCAGAAGGCAATGGCAAACCACTGAGAGTAATCTGCCCAGGATAGTTTCCCCAAACCAGTCGTTCGCAGCCGACGTTAAACTGTAGGTGCCATACGTCACTGTAACTACGATACAGACACTCATATACTGACGTATGCGGGGAAATCGCCTACGCTCGAGGGATCGAGTACGGCACTCCGAGAAGAGAGAAGATATTATACCAGTTCATACTAATGTTTTGAAATTGATTACAATATTGAGACTGAATACTTGTTTTCTTTCGAAATATTGTTTCTACTAATACCCATAGAAGGCAAAGTGATAAAAAAAATTAAAACAAAAATTACTCCTTAAAATTGTCAATTAAGAGTTTATTTTCAAATGGGGTTTTCAAGTTGGGTTTATTAAATTCATTTCACGTTGGTTTATGTTATCATTTAAAATAAGTTCAAAACATTTTATCTTAACGGTTAGATTAGCAGATTTAAATTTATTTTAGCATTGAACAAGTACTACTACCAAGAATTGCAAGAAAAATAATAATTTTATGAAACTTAGTTTGATTTAGAAACCAGCATTATTTTTTTCTTGTTAAGGGTTTGAAAAAATGTCAAACGTTATTAATAAAATTTAGATGAACCTCAATAGGTTTTAGTCCGGCCAGCCAATATTTTATTATCACAATTATTTAATAACATCGTCATCTTAGAAAACATAAAATATAATGACAGATCGTCGGCTCGGTGTTATAAGGTTGCATGTAACATTTTTGCAATTTTTAGGTGTACAACTTTACAGGACCATATGTTTTCAAGACAGGACCTTTGAGCTTGTTGGAAGGTTTAAATCGGAATATTAAGAACCTGTGATATAAAAAATAGTTATTTATGTTACAAGTACGCTAAATAGGTGTTTATGGACGCGGCCGGAAGATTAAATGGCGAGGCGTTAGCCGAGCCATTTAACCGGCCAAGTCCATAAAGACCATTTAGCGTACGTGTAACATACAACTTTTTTTTTAATTTGTACACATATTGATTTGAAAATAATATTGAAATATGTTATTTCCAACCATAACAACAGTGTTGTTGTTGACAAATTAAATTTGACAAAATGTCAGATATCGAAGATAATATCGAAGAAGATTATGATTTGCCACCAGAAGTTATCGAGCAAGCTGCACAAGCACAAAGTCGATTGATGCCCGTGAAGTCGGCTGCCATTTACGAAAAAACGTATAAGTTGTTTTGCGATTGGCGCAACAAAATGTCTGTTCGAAAAACTTCGGAACAAGTCCTTATGGCTTACTTAAATGAGAAATCGAAACAAGTCAAACCATCTAGTCTTTGGTCATATTTTTCAATGTTGAAGAAAGTGCTAAAAGTAAAGGAAAAAGTGGATATTAGTAAGTAAGTTCTAATATTGCTATGTATAAATTCAATACTAGATTTGTATAAATTGTTAGATATGCTAGTGCTCAAGAATTTTTGAAAAATATTTCCCGAGGTTACCGACCTAAAAAGTCAAAGGTATTATCTAAAGAAAATGTCATGGCATTTTTGAAAGAGGCTGATGATTTCCATTTTTTATTTGCAAAGGTAGGTAAACTGTATTTCTGCTAGACAAACTGATGTACCTATATCAAATCTTCTCAGCTTGTGGTTCTTTTTGGAGTTTTTGGTGCTTGTCGTCGCCAAGAACTTGTCAATTTGACGGTAAACGATGTGAAAGAGAATGGCTCATTTTTACGGGTGTTTCTTGGAGCGACAAAAACCGACAAAACAAGATCTTTCGTAATTACGAATGATGCTGATGGATTCAACGGTTATATGCTTTACAAAAAGTATTTGTCATTGCGGCCAGGTCATGTTAAAACTACAAGGTTATTTTTAACTTATCGCGGAGGAAAATGTACTGTACAGCCAGCTGGAATACACACAATAGCAAATATTCCCCAAAAAGTTGCCGAATATTTAAAACTTCCGGATTTTAAATTATACACCGGACACTGTTTTCGGAGAACATCGGCCACTTTGTTGGTAGAAGGTGGAGGTGATGTATTTGCGTTAAAAAGTCTTGGTGGATGGCGCTCAACGAGTGTAGCGGAAGGATATATTGAGGAATCGGAGTACCAGAAAATGGAAATTGCAAAGAAAATTACAAATTCGGCGAATAAAACTGCTGATGACATTCCATCTACATCATCTGGAATCGTCTCTAATAGCAATGAACAAACGATTATGAATGATATATGTGACGACGGAAGAATTACGCTTAGTGGACACTTTAATAAATGTACGTTTAATTTCAGTATTGTAAAGAAAGATAAATAATTTGTATGTGTTTAGATTATTATTATTAACTAAATAATAATTAATTCGCAATCTCGTTCTTCTAGTTATATCGTCCTCTCGTATCTCATTCTCTCTATCTCGTTAAACAGAAAAGTCCGCTGTGGCGGTTTTTAACGTCCGTTGCTATAAAACAAAAAATTTAACGTCCGTTGCTATAAAATATTGTAGCATTGCACATAAACGGTTGTTTAGATTGTTTGTTATAACGACGTTAATGACGTCTTTATGAATACAAATTAAAAAAATCTAATTACAGTGCATAATACATCATGTTCTGTAATAACGAACATATTTAAAGTCCTTATTCCCAAATTTATAAATTTACACATAGAACCTTGTAACATTAAGCTGACGAGATGGAAACCGGAAGCAACAGGTTAATCTATAAAATAGATTGAATTTTATTTTTTAAATATTTGTTTTACTATTCGTAAATTTCGAAATACTTTTAAAAAGTTATTACACATATTTTCTTTTTGCGGCCTGTTCCAATATTTATATGAGGCAAGCTTGCAAAAATGTTGAGGGCCCCTAACAAATCATCAAATTTATCGAAATAATTCTTAATTCCACATATCCGCTTTAGAGAAAATACATAAATATCTTTTTCGACATATGGTATAGTTTTCGATGAGCAGACGATTAAAGGTGCAGCTAAATAAAAAATGCTGTTAACTGTTAATTTGTTAAGTTACAAATGTGCCTATGTCCTTTTCCTGATACTGATACAATATACCAGTTAGTTAAGAGTACGAGAAATATTTATTAGAATGGAAATGGTCATTTCCACGGCAAAGTAAAAGCCGGTTTAAAACCTTTGAATGACGCGCTTGGTGAAAACGTAATTAACGAAGTCTGTCGCAGTCCGGTACTCTGCATATTTGCTCCATAAACACGCGGGCCGAAACGGCGTAATAAAGGGCAGAGCATTTATTTGAGCACGCAGAACTTTCACACGCTCGTGCGAACGCAGATTGGTTTGAAATAATCGGTGTATTTAACGATGAGCAAAGTCGGAAATTAAATGGGCCGCAAATGGTTTTCGACGCGTGTTCTGCGTAAGCTAAAAACAAATTCTGCTCGCATCAAACATGTTTCTTTTAATTTAATTGTAGATTATTATTCCTCATGTTCAAGTGAATATAAAACGATGTATTATTGTTGTAACTATTATTATTATTTACTTATTACGTTCTGAAGAAGAATTAAATAACATCTGGAGGAGTGAATAATTTTAAAGAATGCATTTCTATTTTGGTGTTTATATGATTTTGTGCTGTGCTGGGGAGATAACGTTTAGATTTTTAGATGTCATCAATCCATTTGATTTTGTGCTGGGGAAATATCGTTTCTGCATTAGTGCAGACATTAAGGTGAAAACAATGAGATCATTTTAAATTAGATTATTATTATTATCTCATCATAAAAAATATGATGAAAAAATAATTATTGTACAGATGGAATAACAACACAATTTTATTTGATTGGATTAGTTGATTAAATCATGCTCAGTTGCCAATCATTATGTTTATTGCTGAAAACCCAAGAAATTCACAATGATACAATTTCGTAAAGTATGCCAGTAAAATTTTAACTATACGGAAATTGAGTAATTTTGTCAGTAAAAATAAAATCGACTATTGATTTAGTCGTAGCCTTAACTCACCACACCATCACCTAACAATAAATATGAAACTGTTGTAATTCTCGCAGAAGCTCAATTAGCATAGATGCATTCCCGGTCGTGATTACCGCCCCAAATTACAAGATCCGTAAAAGCTCGTTATAGAAGTTTAGCGCAGTGGAGGTGGACGTATTATACGGCGCTGCTGTGCGCGACCTTAGCCGCATTCTATTCAGTTCCACGAAGCAGAACGTCGTTATTAAGCTGGAACTGCAGTCTGGGCGCCTTAATATTGCATGATGAAGCTTTTATACATGACAGCCGATCTTAGTTGAAAGTGCAACCAGGAACTTAGAGATTCATGGCGATTTGAGAAACCCGAAATGCAAATTGTATCTGTTGAAACATTTGAAAAATATTTTAATAAAAGTTAGGGATAATCTAAAACAGCATACCTATATGGATGAAACTACTTTTTGATAATGATGTTTACATTAAGTTGCACAATAGCTGTATGTAAGGATTTAATAGTAGAATTACAAATACTCTTCAAAATTTACAAAAATGTGCCTTGGAGTTCTAGCTGTACTCACATACAAACATAAAAAAAAAAACATAATCATATTATAGAAGTAAAAATAATATGACCTAAAATGATTAATTTTCTACAACACTGAAGGTACGTTATATAAATTACATAAATCTGCATGAGCACATTGTAATTACCAGAGTTAATTTAATATAGAAAAATGCAAGCAGAGTACACATTCATCAGCGGAACGGACCGCTCTGGTATTATTCTAATTTCCATTCCGCAAATATCGTGTCGGGACGCCGGCCATTACCATCCTCGGTAAATTAACTGCGTTTTTTCAGGCTAGGTGAATTACTGCTCCTATCTAAGGTATAAAGTAAATAATGAAAATAGCATTGCCTTTTGAGCACAGCTCGTGGAGGTAATGCGGCGGCAATAATTACATGCCACTGGGAATACAATAATGGGCAGTCATAATTCCTCCAGTATGAAATATGGGTTTTAATAACCGGCGCCTGAATCGTACACGCGTTTTTCTCTCAGGTCGTTCGGTCCACAGATCTCTTTGGTTTGTGGTACTTCTGGCAAAGTGGAACATTGATTTATAATGGTGGTAATGGTGGGCAGTAATTTAAAATGTTTTAAAAACAAGGATGCAGTAAACGTACGCTAATAGGTGCGCCTAGATTCAGAGGTAGTCTTGCCGTCTGGACTTAAAGTTCTTCAGCAAGGTGATTAACTTCAGAATGTGTTAACATCAAAGGGGTATACGATTAATTAACTGAGGGCGTCAATTTTTTTGTACAAAAATACCGCGATAAATACATTTAAGTAAGTACTTAACGATTAAGTAGTAGAATTTAAATGTGCCTTATCTTATGTGAAGTTGGTAATGAAACGAAGTGTGAGAGAAGCGTATAAACGCCAGATCATGTTGCAATCAATTACTAATTGATAATATTTTTGATAATATATTCACACTTTTCCATCCATTATTATGGCATTTAATTTATTTTTTATTGCTTTTATTATACAGGGTGAATAATAGTTAGGAACATTTGGTGGAGCGTATTGTAAGGACCTAATCCATATTTTATATTAAATTCCATAATTGGACGAGTCGGAACAAAAAGGCGTAAATATTGGCTGCCGTGCATATGCACGGCAGCCGTGCATATGCACCCGGGCGAGGTCACCCATTTCGGAACGCGTGAGATTATGTTGACCTATAATTTTATGAACACTTTTATAAACACGATTTTAGGTCACACATTTCGGGCGCGCACATATTGAGATAATGCTGACTTCTAGTTGCGTCACTTTGTGTCGGAAAACAGATTTAGCATGGGGCCGGGGTAGAAGAGTGAAGATTAGGGAACAGTATAAATATAACTGCTGAAAGTAAAAAACCATTTAAAATTTCCACAGGCAGCAACTCATTACGCTGCTCTACGAAGACTTAGATTTTGAGCATTAATTTCTTGGGTAATTATATACACAACGAAATCAAGTGTACACCACACTAACAATTCTAAAGTCAATTCCATACTGATAATATAACCTATCTAGTGATATTACTACGCGCTGCCGCTGGAAATGAGCGAAGTTGAGTAAAGGTATAAAATGTGGGTTCCCACGCCGAAAACTGCAGAGTTCTGAACATAACTGACTCAGACTTTGAGCAATAATTTCTTGGGTATTATATACGCAACGAAATCAAATGTACACCACACTAACAATTCTATAGTCAATTCCATACTAATAATATAACTTATCTAGTGCTATTACTGCGCCTTGCCGCTGGAAGTGAGCGAAGTTTAATAAAGGTATGCATTTTATACTTTGTCCTGACAATATTTTCGTACTGACAGGAGAATGTTGTAACATGCCTTCCTTTCGTTCGTCGCAAAACATTTGATTAAACATATTTTCTACTAACAATTCTAAAGTAAATTATCCGGAATGATGTAACCTATCTAGTGATATTATCGCACCTTGCCGCTGGTAACGAGCGAAGTTTAATAAAGGTATAAAATGTGGGTTCCTCACGCCAAAAACTACTGAGTTCTGAACTCAACTGCATTTTATACTTTGTCCTGACAATATTTTCGTACTGACAAGGTATTTCTAGGTGAGTATTGTAAAATGCCTTAATTTCCTCGCCGCTAACATTTGATAAACATTGTGGCTTCATTAATCAAAGACTTAAAATTTAGTCTTGATTCGGGAAGTTTTATAATGATAACATATGGTTTCTTAAAGCCGATTGCAGATTTATTTGGAATCAGTATTTAAATAAATAGTTGCGTCAAGGGAACACTTAATTATTTCACTATATATAATTCAATGATATTCTGGGTAAATAAATCGTATAAATAAACTTGCTCAGCGTTTCGGTATTCAAGTAATCTCAGCATTACGAATGAATCAACTAAATGTATGCATGTGCGTAAGTAGTTAGAAAATTTGAAGTAGAATAGAGCTTTATTATACTGAACTATAATAAATTTTGAATAACATTACCTTTTGAAGCTTTTACGATCTCATGGCTCATATTATTGGCAGACACACATACTAGTAATATCACGTGATGAGGACATTCATTGGGGCGCATCATTTGAAGTACTTTAATGTGTGAATTCATATGATTCGTTCCTATCCCCAAGGTGGCATTGAAATGCATTGGTAGACACAAATGCTAGTGAATTTCTGTGCAGTGATGACATGTGTCAAAATAACCTTCTCGGCACAATTTGAAGATTTTGGTACGTGAAGTCGCTAATATCACGTTGTAATTCCAACAGTAGTATTAATAATTAACTCTTAACTCAGTTTTCAAAATAAAATAAATCATTCAAAGTCAAAGAATATGATAAAGATTGAATAATTATTAAATAAAATCTATTGTAAATTTTGAATAAATAGAGTAAAATTTGAGTAACAAAACTGTCTTTTATTAACCTATCGCATGCATAACCTATTAAAATGAATAAATCACATCAAATCCATATATCTGTGTTTTACGTATTAACAAAAATTACTATCAGACACGTTACCCATTAAATGGACCAAATCAAGTTGTAAAACATAACGTAAACTACTACCACTAAATCACGAGCCAAATAAATATTACAAATAGAGGGAATTTGTAAATCACCAGCTAAACAAATATTACAAATTATAGGAATTATTAAATCACGAGCCAAGCAAATATTCCAAATTATGAGAATTTGTACAACACCTGGGTTCGAACCGTTACGCTATGTTATTAGTTTTAGATAAAAATGAACAAATTTTTAATCATTTACCACAGTTTTAAGATGTTGTTTTTTCTGATGCCATACCCTCAGATAAAAGTTAAGTGGCAACATTTTTCGTAATTTTATTTCTCTTTACGACCATGTAAAAATGCCATAAAGGTTGCACAGGAAAAAATTTACAAAATTACCATCAAAATAATTATAACATAAGTATTCAAATAATAAACCGAAAACCCACTAAATATGGGAGTTCCCAATGTCCGATCTCTCAATCTATGTAGGGGGTAATGAGGCCCAAAGTTAACGAAATGTACCTACTATTTTAGTCATTTGAGCTCGGGAATGTCGGAATTGTCGGAGTATTTTTAAATTATATTTTCAAAAAAATATCAGACCTGGAATTCGTGGGGAAAAAACGAAATTTACGTGACGTGAACTGGGCCAGGGCAATAAGTGAGAGTCGACTTTATTGGGCGTTATTGATTTCGGCTTCCACGTCAGGGCGCATTATAATTCAAATTCCATTCTCGCCGGGCGTAGGGAATTGCCGGCTGATCCTATTACGGAGCGTAAACTTTTCACTGCTTCATTCCGGAAGAGTATAAAGAATAAATGTTGTTCCTCCGCGGACCTGCAATAAGTTTATCGGATGCGGGGACGAATTCCGGGATAAATAGGGCCACTTCCGATCATCCCTCGCAGTGGGGGATGAAATATGTCGCGATCGCTCGCAGGGACGTGCGCCGATAAATTCCTCTGGATGAAGAATTCAGCGCCGGCCTAGGGGCGGATTTATGACTCACGGTGACTAATTCCTCAAAAACTGCTCCTCGTCGCATAAATTCGCGAGGAATTACGTCGGGCAGCGATTTACGGCCGGGAAGATTTTTCCCGGCCCGCAATTTGAATATTAATTGCAAGTGGCCGAGCCTTTGTTTCTCGCCGGCCAAATGAAATGGAAAATTCGGGGGTGGTTTTTTGTGTGCCGTTTAATTCGGAATTCGGCGCAGGCCCATTTTTGTAAACAGTCCAATTCGCTTTTATCTGCGCCGTCGCTTTTACTGCGCGCTTTATCTTCTCCGAGGAATGCGCTCTTATACTTCCGCAATGCGGCGCCGAGGGGAAGTAATTAATTCCGAATTGATTTGCAAATGGCCCAAGCGTCCTACTCGCATCTATTACGCCGCCTATTTTCCACTACCATCAACATTCAACGTAATTTAAAAATAAGCATTTTACTGAGATTCAGAAATAAACACTAATTTACTGAATATATTTTTATATTCAGCCATTTTATAATCAGCCATTACTAGTACATTGAAATGTTGACGTATATACATGCTTAATATCACATCTATAGAATTGATAAAAATAGGTAATCTATTTGGAAAAATCTTTATCTTCAGGAAGCATTTCATAGAACATAAATACAGCTATTCGTAAATATTATAATACTATATTATGACAACAAATCTTTCAGCTAAACCGTTTACGTAAAATTGGCAAGAACTACACAACTCTGCTAACGTGTATTTTTATTGCATTAGTTATTATAATGTATCCATAAGTTTTGGTGGATTCAACTATAGTCAGAAATCAAGAATGCATATTCTTGAATTGAAAAAACTTAAAAGTTAAACTATTTACTTTTTTTATACAATATACAGTGTGGATACTTAGTTTGGCTACATGTAGAAAACATTTTTATTATTAGATGTACGCAAAACATTTACTCTTTATAGAAGGTTCTGCATGGTCTAAAACGGAAAATGAAAAACTACGTTCAAATATCGGTCATATCTATTTATTCGAAAATTTTTAGTACTTATGTGCTAAGTAGTTTAATTCTATATTTTTTAAATAATCTTATTGGATATTTTCATTTCTATAGCGTTATTAAATATTTCAAAACTCTTGAAAAATCAACATGACCACAATGTGCTGTATAATTGAAA
This sequence comes from Othius punctulatus, assembly GCA_951805005.1. NCBI lineage: Eukaryota > Metazoa > Arthropoda > Insecta > Coleoptera > Staphylinidae > Othius > Othius punctulatus. The sequence goes on from OX638141.1 coordinate 57,781,190, forward strand.
TACTAATAATAAATTCGTCTATGATATTTCGTCTAATGATAATTGATATTTGTGTAATATTTTGTATGAATTTTTTTATTTTTATTTTCAAAGACTCAGTAGTCATCCCCCAGAGACGTACTGTTGAGCTTGTCCACTATTTTTGGGACACACTATCTACATTTTAATCAAATATCTTCATATTTGTAGGCTATCAGACTTGAAAAAGATTGGTTTGAAGTATACGACGGTATATTAATATATTCTTAGCCTACTATACAATAATTTCAAAGATTATTATCTACAACTACAATATTTACAATCTACAACAGTGTTTATAATAACACTAAACACTAACCTATCTTCATCATTTTTGATAATACACATTTTAGACACTCAAAACTACCAATTGCTGCAGGTTACTAACCTAAATTCCTGTTTCATCTCATCTCATCCAAAATGTATCACTCGGTATTATATTACTACAACAATTTAATCTAGGTTGCATTGATAATTACATTTCTGTTACAATATGTTTTTGCTTTGAACTGCAAAATAAATTGGATTTGTCTTCAATCTTCAGAAATGTTTAATAAAATGTCATTTCTTGAAAATATATATCGTCATTTAAACATTATTTTTTCTAGTTTTGAAGGAAACTGTTTGAATTTGTCCTAATCATATATTAATCTCCTAATATATTCAGTAATAATATAACAAGAGAGTGAGAATAAATTGAAAATAATTTGACAGATTGTCGAAAACTTGTTGCCAGGCAATAGTCACGAGAGCCCGAAGGGCTCGAGTGACTATTGCCAAATGGCAACAAGTTTGAGACATAATCTGTCAAATTATTTTCTAATTTATCGAACTCTCGAGTTATATTTGATTAGATTATTTTTTGACGCCTGGCGTATTATGGTTTGTCATAATTTGTAATTAAGTATTTATTGTAGTAGACTCGTTTAACGTATAACTTTTTTCTTCGCAAAAAGTTAAAAATTGTTTCCATATCGAATTATTGCTAATCACTGTATTTTTACTTCTGCTTTCTAGTATTTGTTTATCAATTTCAGTATGCGAAACGCAGCTAAAGCGACTTTTATTCATTTTGTATGACACTTTAATATGATTGATAAATTAATAATTTGACAAATATTTTGATTGACAAGAGTGAACCTAGCTACCGAGATTATTCCCACTATAATAATCTCTAGAGAATATTCCCAGTATAATAATGACGGGATTGGTCCAGAAGTATCAATATGACAAAAATCGAAATATATCATTGGTTTTGAGAAACGTCAAAAAATAATCATTATAATATTTAGCATAAATCCTCTCAATTTTACTAACAAACTCCTTAAGTTCGTCGTGAATTTTCACAACTTTCCAGCAATTACATTTTTATTTTATTTCCTATAAACTACTTATTTACTATCTACTACTATAGTACTGAGTACTATATTATACTACTTATCTGAAAACTTCTGGCTATCATCCGTTTTTACAATTACGTAACGGTGGCATTTTCAGAACAGGGAACAGGAAAATTTTCCCCCATCTCCAATTTTTTTTCCGTGAGCTCTAGTGGCATTTTCAGAACGGAACACTGAAAACGTTTCCCGATCTCTGATTTTTTTACGTGCACTAAATAAAAAAATCTATTAGTGCGGTTATAAGAATAATAGTATAATAAAAACTATTGTTCATTACTCGCTCAGAAATTTATTTTGCCGTGGTTGCATAACATTCTGAATTGGCTTCGCCTCACACGAGAATTTGTCACGCGCGCATGAAAAAATCCTTATTTCCATACTCGCAATGAAATATACTATACTAGGAGAAACTTCGATAATTTAACAAAATGTTTCTATTCTACTCTTCTATACTATTTTAATTTTATAGGAATCTTTATCATTTTATCATGAGTCATGGCAATTACCAAGAATGCTTGATGTGGTTTTTTTGTGTTTTTCTTGTTTGTGTTTCTTGTGTTTTTCAAGTTTCTTGATAAAATTGGAAACATTATTGCTAAATATCGTGACTCATGATAAAACGATAAACATTACTATACAATTAGAATTTTCCTTGTAAAATTTTCGAAGACACTTAAAATTGATGTTAAATATTTAGCATACTTCTATAAAATTCAATTTAAAATCAACAATTTTCGACGAAATTTTAAATTTTGGAAGATACCATAAATTTACCATAAATTTTTCTAATATTCAAGGAATCTTTTTTAATTTGTCCTAAATCATAATAATTAGCAAGCATTTTTCCAATGTTATCAAGAAACATTCTGAATTCGTCTTATATCTATTAGGAAATTGTAACATCGTAAATTTCGTAAACAAAAATCAAATTCTAAGAGGAGGAATCTTTCAATGTATCATAAATCATGACACTTAGCATAAATTATTCTAATTTTATCAAGGGACTTTCTGAAATCGTCTTGAATCTTCAATCTCTCCATCTCTCAGCAATTTTCTATAAAATTAAAATTTGTGGTAGAAACTTCTTTAAATTAACAATATATTTCATATTTTGAAGTAATGCATTACAATTTATCCTAAATCATGATATTTAGCAGGAATCTTTAAAATTAATACTTTCCTTGCTAATATCTTGATGGAACATTTTACTATTATTATAAATGTAAATTAGGTATAATTACACTTGTTTTGTTTCATATATTTGATCAGTTTCCTGACACGTGTTTCGGCTTATTCGGCCATTTTCAAAGGATTATGTATTCAATTTGATTGATAACTTGATTGATGACACATTGAATGTATTAAGTTATCAATCAAATTATAAACATAATCCTTACAATTTGATTGATAACTTGATTGATGACACATTGAATGTGTCAAGTTATCAATCAAATTGTAAACATAATCCTTTGAAAATGGCCGAATAAGCAAACACGTGTCAGGAAACTGATCAAATATATGAAACAAAACAAGTGTAATTATACCTATATATATATATATATATATATATATATATATATATATATATATATATATATATATATATATATATATATATATATATATATATATTTATAATAACAGGAATCTTTAAAATTTTATTATAGAACTTTCTGAATCATCTTGAATATTCACAATTTGTCTCTGAAATTCTAATATCTTGAAGAAAATTCGTAAATGAAACATTTTTATTTTAGGGGAATATTTATCTGTTCGCTGAATCTTAACTTAGAATGCCGAAGACATTGAGTTTGAAATATAAACTAATATTGCGGTAAACTATATAACTAGTAAAAACTAGATATAATTCTGAACAACTCGACAAGAATTTTTTATATGTTAAAAATAAAGGTATTTGATCTTCATGCAAAATTGATGTTTTCTGAAAAAACTAGTTTATATTTAAATTTTGATATTGACACTGACATTTTTTGTTTTAGACCATGCAGAAGTTTTTATGAAGAGTAACTTTTTTCATAGAACTAATAATAAAAAAGTTTTTCAAATGTACCCAACAAGACACACTGTATATATAATAATAATAAGATTAATGCCCAAATAAGAATATATTTAAAAAAAATATATGGGTGTCTCAAAAGTGACGCCCGTGCTCTTTAAATCTGATTTAGTAGACCGAAAGAAAACGAAAATTAAGAGTGAACATTTTATGTTTTGTTATTTCGTCGGCTTAATGTTACAAGGTTTTATGTGCAAATTTGTAAATTTGGGAATAACGACTTTAAATATGTTTGTTATTATAGAAAATGATGTATTGTGCACCGTAATTAGATTTTTATTATCACAGATTCTTAATAATCCGAATTTAACCTTCCAACACGTTGAAAAGTCCCGCATTGAAAACATATAGCCCTGTAAAGCTATAGACCCAAAATTGAAAAAATATTACATGCAACCTTATAACACCAAGCCGACGATTTGTTAACGAGTAACACGGTGCTACATATTCCCTATCCTACTATACGGCATTGAAGCAAGTATACTCAGAACAGAGCACCTACGTAAATTGGAACCCTTTGAGATGTGGTTATACCGCAGAAGTATGAGAATATCATGGAAAGACAAGATAACCAACGAAGAGGTCTTGAGAAGAATATATAAGTAGAAGGAAATCACCATCATCGTCAAAACTAGAAAATTTGAATATCTTGGCCACATCTCGAGAGGTCACAGATACCAACTGTTACAGTTGATTATACAGGGAAAGATAGTGGGCAGCAGAAGCATCGGCAGAAGAAGGATGTATAGAAAAACATATAAGTTTCTTGTACTTCGTAAATCCAGAAACCTGGCAACGTTTAACAACACTGTAAATGTTACTTTCTGCAACTTCTTCAGTAGAATGTACAAAAGTCTATAATTTGCACCGTTTGCTTTTGAGTTACAACTTTTATTTTTAGCAAGTTTTAGTTCTTTGTCGCTATCATGCATATAAATATTGGAAACTGGAATTTCAGCTTTCAACTGGGAAAACATGATTGGCAAACTAGAATTAGAAATGTTACAAGGTACCTCAATAATATTCGTGCAGGCAGTCAGAGATTTTTGATTTTCACACTTTAACTTTTGTGAACACGATAATTGAATAATCATAAATTAAGATTTTTACAAAAAAGTTACAAAGTTTTGGTTTCTAAGAATATTGCTCGAAAAATGAACTGGAATGTAAATATTTCGTATACATCACCTTTTTCAGTTGGTGCCTTTGGGATTACGCTCAGGTCATAAATAACATAAACTAGAAATATACTTCTCAACATAGAACCGTACATCGTGAACGAATTCATGGAATCTATATCGCGGTATCGATATACGTATACGTTAATATTAACTGCATTGATATACAGGGTGCTTAAAAAATATGTACGGATATTTTACACACTTCTAGGTCTTATAGATACAAACAAAAAGTTATAATAATACTAATAATAACAGAAACAAAGTGACAACAACAAATATTGACACTTACAGAAACTGAAACAAATTTGGTTTAACTCAATTCCATAGCAAACGTGATAAATACGATTTTTCACTCCTACTGGCTGTATCTCTGAAACGGTTAATTTTCGGACCTATGTTTATTATGACATTTTTCATTTGTATCGATTAGATACATACGTGGGTAAAATATCCGAACACTTTTTTTGAACACCTTGTATATGTCCTTTTTTTTCCTCTTTGACGTTCTTCTTACTTCCACTGTGATTTAATATTTTTTTGTGTATTACTGCCTTTAATAACTAATTATTATTATTAATATTATCGATGTGCTAAACAATACTACCCACTTCAACTAGTAAGCACAGAAACTGGCACACTACAAACTAAACGTACTGTGCATGAATGTTCAATGTTTCAGTACATCCCACCAGCCCTTTAAATTTTGATAGAGAAACGGCGTGCAAGGACGAACTCCTTGGAGCGTCCCGTTATTACCGCGGCATGATGATTTATTCAATCCGAGAACAAAACCTGGGCTAGATTTACTTCAATGGTCGCACTGTAGTTGGTTATTGATAGCGTGCACGATAAATTACAGTAACTATTATTTGCTGGGCTCAGGAGGGTCCGCATTAAATAGGATATCTGGTAATTATGTGTTATCGCTGCACACGTAATGGTCAGTGAATTATTTATAGATTTCGGCTAGTTGATAAGCACAAATGTTAACGTGCATAAACGTAAACAGCGAAATTTATTGGCCTAGTTGCCAGTATGATGACATTTCAAAAATATCAACGATATTATTAGCGAGTAAGCGAAATCGTAAACTGGCTTTGGTCACATAACATATGCATGAGGTGGATTTACTGTGGAAATGATAAAATAACATATGTGGTACAATAACAAATACCTATAACAATGTATGATTTATGTCGGTTGTTTTGAATACAAATTTATACGAGCACTATAATATATAAATAAAAAACAAGATTGCTTTTAATAGTTAATAATATTAAATAGATTATCAATGAGGATGTTTTTTTTAAAAAAGCAAATGGAAAAATAATGCCAGTTATTCATGCCAAAATTCGATCTAGTACCGATATAATATGAAAGATGATATCAATATTTCAAAAACCACCGTCTAGTTTATTTAACATTTGCTAGTTAGTCTTTAAAAACTAAGATACTTTCATATATAGAATGTCCACGGAGAAAGACATAAGGCCTATATCCCAATAAAGATTATTTTCTTCCTAAAATATTCATAACTTTCATGATTAGGGAAAATAAACAATATTTTAGAAAAACTCAGTTTTCTGCTTTTCTAAATTATTTTCTGATTTATGATAACGGTATTTATGATATTTCTAATCACAATATCAATTAGCGCAAAGAACTACATAATATTAATCATTTAACCGACTATCGTCAAAATATTATTAAATTAAATATAAATATTTGGAATTCCGCGTTGAGTTGATAATATTTGCGACACAAGGCAGAATAAATTTAATAATAATAGGTTGTGTGCTATGATGCAGTTATATTATGTTGTACTTGTAAACACAGCCCGATTTTCACAAAGCAGTACAATAGTGGATTATTTTACCTTTTACTGCCAATTTCTCATGAGTTACTGATAATTTTAGATAAATACATTACATCATATCATTTCATCAATGCGATATTTGTTTATGTTTCCAATTATCCAAAAATTAATATCTACTTCAACGTTCTTATTCATATTTTGATATGTCTAGGACCTCGTCTGGTCTAAATAATATTTATGTAATTATGTAATTATCTTTTGAATTTCACCGTGGAGAATCTAGAATGTTAAGCACAGAATCAACCCTGACAATTTAAACCACCCAGAATTAGAACGATACACGAGGCATTAGTATCAAAAACTGGAGAATTAACTACAGCTCTACTGAGAGTAATTGGTGTTAATTCCGCGATGCTCGCTCCATAAACTCTTCAGCTTCTAAAAGTTATAGGAGCAATAATCGTCTCCTCGTTGTTGCCGGCAATGAGTATGATAACTGCAGCGGCAATTGCCGCGGAAAACGGAATATTGTTGGTAATAATAGATAATAACGCTGTAACTTGTGCGTGCTGAACTGTGCAGCTTAATAAAACGATCAAGTTTATTACTCAATATGGGATATGCGATGTGAGGGGTGAATTTGGAATTGTAGATCAAATTAATGCAACTCCTCTGTCTGATTGCTATTTCAGAGAAGTTTAGCGGGAACAAATGGACGTTCTGTAATTGTGTTTAACATATTCTGCAGAAATTTGAAATTGTTATTTTATTTTGTTATTATTACCATTACTATTATTTGTTTATTTAAATGATGTTTTTTTTATGGTTCTCCAACTAATTGCTCTCGCTTAGGACCTGCTATTTCAGAGGAGTTTAGAGGGAACAATTGGACGTTCTCCAAGTGTGCTTAACATATTCTGCAGAAATTTGATTTTTTTATTTTCTTTTGTTATTATTAGTATTATTATTATTTGTTTATTTTAATGATGTTTTTTCTGGTTTCTGGTTCTCCAGGTAATTGCCCTCGCTTAGGACCGATGTACTACACTTGGAAATATAGTCTTTATAGAATTTGAACTCAAGCGTCATATGATCGGAGGCTGATTACCTGAGTCAGTTCTTCTCAAAATGAGATTTTTTGCGACTAAGTATATCGCCTTTATTAGAAAGAATTGAACAAAAAAACAATAAATGGGTAAACTAGTATGATTTTTGCCTGTGTTGCACGGTTGAGAACAAAAATACTAATGACTATCGCATTTTCGAAATATTTACAACAATAATGTTTATACCGATATCTTAGCTCAAATAGTAACCAAGTTACTGCATGTTCAACTCTGAAGACCCTGCTATACGTATATTAAAATTCGTTTCTAAGGAACGTGAGCCCACATTTTTTTCTGATAAAATTAATCCTTTATTATTTAATTAAATGCTGTCCACATCAGACTTTTTGCACTTTTTCAGTTAGAACTTTTTCCTTTATAATTTTCTCCCGTTTATATATATTTAGCAGGCAAAGTGTTTAATCCCGGACTCATCCACCCATCACTCTTTATCCAAACCCAAATTGCTTGGAATTCATTGCCTTTGAAGTAGTAAACGAAAACGGCCAATTACGCGTTTGGGAGGCCAATTAAATTAAATGAACGCCCACGGTTCGCTTAAATAATTCGCGTTTCCTTTAAATACAGCTTCTGGAATCACCATTTAGCTTTATTGGCAACACAAATGAGGCGCGGCTGGTGTTAATTTCATTTCCGGATGCAGATGTGCAAAAAGCTTGATTATTGATTTGTATTTAGTATTTATTTATTCTAGCAAAACTAGATATTTTCAAATGCAATTTTATTGGAATTTATATGTCATTCAGGTTCATTAATAAGGAATAAAAAATATTCTAGAAAAATTGATTTATAAATTGATTTATAAATCATTGATTAGTATTTATTTATTCCAGCAAAACTACACATTTTCAAATGCAATGTTATTGGATTTTATATGTCATTTAGGTTCATTATTAAGTAATAAAAAAAAAACCGGAAAAAATAAAAAATTAAAAATTGTACCATTATAATTAAATTTTTATAGTATGCATTAATTATACATATTATTATTACGTATTATTACTCGTATACTACTCGTATTAAGTTTTTTTTAAGAGAAATTTGCAAATCTACTAAATTTTAATCTATATATAATCTTAATTTAGAATAAAAAGTATTTATACACAGTGAGTTTTTTTTTCATTTTAAGCATTGGGATCTCGGAAACCATAAGGCATAGAGATTCGGTTAAATTAGGATATAGTTGTCATTTTAAGAGCTTACGCAAAATATGCTTTTTGTTTTTTGAAAACAGCCCACAGTTTTTCAGTTATAATACAAACGATAATATTTTTAAATGGTAGTCATATTAGTCTATGACATTTTTTAAAATGAAATTTTTCTCTTTATAACGATACACGGTTTGTTATACTTACTTTCATAAATAAGTCTTCGAAAATTATAAATTATTAAAATTATTAATTATTAATTAACGAAAATGAAAATTATTACTTACTTTGAAAAATAAACACGGTACAGGGCTATTTGTATTATTGAGAGTAGCAAAAACAGAGTTTGACATGGAATATTTTTTTCTCTTGCTAGGAGAATTCTATTAATTTTTCTATACTAATTATACTAAATTCTATTCAAATTATACAACGAAAATTTCTTCATTTCATTTATTTATGAAAGTAGGTATAGCAAACCTTATATCGTTATAAAGAGGAAAAAACTTCTTTTTAAAAATATCAAAGCCAACTATGATAACCATTTGAAAAAATGAAGTTGGTTATAACTCAAAAACTATTCAAAAAACAAAAACATATTTGCATAAGTACCTAAAATGACAACGCTTTTCTTATTTAACCGAATCTCTATGGTTTATTGTTTCTGAGGTTTCAATACTTAAAATTAAAGAAACTCACCCTGTATATTTAATATGTGATATCTCAAAAAAATCATAATACTTCTACAAACTTCACAAAATAAGATAATGTAAAATTCTAAAACATTTGTAAACAAATTGTTTATAGATGTATTTTACACCATAAAATGCAGAGTTTTATAGTTTCTCCAAATTCAAGAAATTTCTAAAATAAAAATTGGTAAAAAATATTAAACTCTTTTTATGGTAATGAATGTATTGAAGTCATATAAATCCTGCAAACTACAATGACAAACTAAAAAAACATGATAACATATCTACTAACTGCCACTAAATTTCGAATAAAACTCTAGAAAAATTAATAATCTAATAATAATGATCAAAAATTCCAAAAACTTAAAAATATAAAGATTATTTAATAAAAACTACAGCTACATTTACAATCCATATAATTTTTTTAGCAGAATGGAATACATAAGTAGTAGTTTTTCTCAAATATATAATAATCAGGAATTTTTAAAAATATATAGTAGTAGTGACTGTATTTGTTAGGGATATTATCCCTAACTGGCTATCGACCAACGTGGGTCCTTCTGCCGTGTGATTTGTGTAAATGTGTGTATTGAGTTAGGGCTTGTTACTTTAGAAATTCGTCCCCGATCTCTAGAGCGCCGTTAATGAGCTCCCAACGGCGAATGGCACTAGTTTCTCAGTACAAATGTACTACCTGTACTGGGGCTCGAACCCAGGTCTTTATGCATGCTAAGCAAGCGTTCTGACCTGTCAGCCAAACTAGCGGTCTTTAAAATATAAAATCCCAAATTTTGAAAACATAAAACATCATACAACTGACATAATATTTCTGTAGTCAGTGTTGTGCCAACACCTGATATGTCACAGTTTTGCTACATAGTACCCTGCAGATGCACTATAAAAAGTCATACTATGATATACTTTGTTTACAATTTTTGAGTATAGAGAAAATAAAGAAACTCAAGATAAGTTATAAATTTATTACAGCATACATTATTATTTTCTTTCAGCTAAACCTTAAAAATATTTCAATGTGACATTTTTCAGCATAACAAATTTTGTGACAAACGCAAAGTAATAACTACAGAAAAAAATTGAAAATATTATACATATGCAAAATCCTAAAAAAAGTAATATGCATATTAAAATGCCAGAAAATTTTGCACATGACTTTATATAGTAAATATCACAAAATATCATATTTCTCTAATTTTGGTGTAAAAAGTGTCATTTCGAAATTGGCAGTAGTTGCAAAATATACATACTTTTCGTAAATTGTTAGAAAATGTAAGGCCTTTCGAAACTAGTGATGAAAAGTTTATTTCAACACTTACGATTATGGTAGAATTATTAAAAATCTACTTACTCCAGTGATCTCAATATCACACTTTTTCAATATTTTCAAATTTACTTGAGTATGACCAGATTGTGGACCAAACTGCAGTCGTATTGAACGTTAAAATAAATGTGATATAAAACGTAGTAAAATGTGAATTTCTAATAACGATAACAACATTTCATAACTGGTTTCATAAATAAACCGGAAACTGTTTTTAGAGTTTTAAGAGCAAAGTTATCTTATTAAGTTAATAGAAAATAATAAGAATGCTTATTCTGCGTAAGTGCATGCATTTTTAAAAATTCTTCAACACTATTAAACATGTAACAAAATTCCAAAATTAACTACTTATTTAAGCTCAAAAACTGTAAATCGAATCGTTGACTGAAAGTGACGAAATAATGTCACAATCGAAACCTAAAATTTGATATTAAAAAGATAAAAAAATGATATACAGAATATCGCCTGATTGAGACCAATGGAAAAACTTTTTAATTTTTGATTTCTCAAATAAAAATTATGTCTTTACATAAATATATGCTAATTTCAATACCCTATAAAAACCACTCATATTTTGAACATGGCAGAAAAATGACAATGGTAAAAAAAATGCAGAAATTTCATTATGTGCGTAGCATCCAAACTCACTTTATATAGTGTGTATAACGTTTATAACTTTAATGGCGAAGTATTTATGCACTCTCAGGTGTAGGGTAAATAAAACCTATGTTTTTATGAACTAGTTTTGGCTTTTGAGCCGTCTTCAGCATTCAAATCTTTAATTAAATAACTTTACTAATGCTCTATACGAGCTTAAACCCACAACCCTACAGAGTAAGATAGTAATTTTGTAGCTGAAATTTAAAAAAAAAAAAAATAGAAAAACCAATATACAGTATATCCGCGGATTGGGTTTACAAGAGGGTTTTTTTTAAATTTTTACTTTTAAGTAAAAATGTTAAAAGAATTATAATTCCTGCTTGGTCTGAAACTACCATTTCCGTTATTAAAACATTGAGTTATTTATACAGAGAGTTGGTTAAATGAAAAAAATATATAAATCTAATTTTGACACTTTAGAAAAATAACATCATATAAACAATCCCCCACCATTTCCTTCACACAGTTCAAGCCTGGTGTGGAACTCCAGAAAACTGTTTTGTATTTCTTCAATAGTTATCGATGCAAATGCCTCTCGTAGGCAATTTTTTCAATATCAGTATTATTTTCTGCATTTGAGGGATCGTTTGAATGATTCTATTTTTCTATAATGTTGTTAGAGGTAATTTTAAATTCCTTTGGCAAATACTAAATAAATAAGTGTCAAAATAGGATTTAAAAAAAATGATTTTTTAAAACACCAAACACACCAACACCCTGTATAAATAAATAAAAGTTTCAATAACTGAACTGGTAGTTTTAGAACAAGCAGGAATTATAATTCCCATAACATTTTTATTTAAAAGTGAAAATTAAAAAAAAAACCTTTTGTAAACTCATTCCGGGGACATTCTGTATAATCAGAAAATGTCGGAAGCAGTTATGATAGAAATTAAACAGTTTTACTTTATTTCATTATTACTTTTAATTAATAATAACTAACGAGTTAGTTTAACTTTGTTTGATTATCACTTATAATTAATAATAACTAACACGGTAGTTTATTTATACGTGTTAATCAAACAAAGTAAAAGTGTCACATTTTCATCATAAAATATAATTTATAAATTAAATTTAAAACCCGGCATGCAAAAATTGCGGAAGATCGCTTCTTGCCAACGGCAATTAGTTGAAACAGCAGAAATAAACCGCCGTAAAATAGAAACAAACTATTAAAGTTTTATGATTTAATTATATATGACTGAAAATAAGACTAATAAAACAATTATTAGAACATAATGTAGAATTCCGAATAAAATAAATGCGTGGGTACAATGCTAGAGAATTATTAACTGCTACATTCGTATTATTAAATTTATTATGTTTCCAGCACATTTTACACACACAATATGAAAAATTTTGCATTCGCGCTGAGCTAGTGGTGGAACAACGATGCGCGAAATTATAATTTCAATTCTGAGATAAACTGAAACCGCGCGCTCCGAAAGGGCGCTCATCTAAATTCATAAACTTTTCGCAGCGCATCGTTGCATAATTCATGTGATGCTCGCGGGTCGCGCGCTATCTGACCAGCGGATATTAAACCCTGACCCGACAACGGCGGGCCATGAAGTGGAAGCACAGATGGAAAGCTCGAGATATGTATGAGAATTTAGAGTAATATACTAGGGAGGCATAGCAAAACAGCAGATTTACTTTTGCGACATCGAGGTGAGTGTGGTAGATTATGGGATGTACATATATGAACAAATAGTCGGGACTAGATTAACTTGGGTGCATCCATGCATCCATGTTATTATTTGTTTCATTTAGTATTGCTCAGACTTCAATTTAAACAGCCTGTAATATTTAGAATAGTAAATTTAGCGAGACAAGGAAAATCTTTACTTATAAACATAAAATACATTAACTGGCAAATTATATGCGGGTGGTTACGATTGACAACCACCTGCTTTCAAGTACCACAAGTGCCATCATCAACTTTAGCCACGAAAAAAGTCTTGTGTAGAACATTCGATCACTTTGCATAAATAGACATAAAATATGTTATATAAAATATTATTTTACTGGCGGTCATCATCGACATCCACCGGTCTTCAAGTATGCCAAATTTCATCAACTTAGCCACGAAAAAGAGATATTGCAAAGAACATTCGATCACTTTGCATAATCACGATTTATGCACAAATTTACATTTTTATGTGAAATATGCTCTGACCTCTGAAACGTCTTGGCATTAAGTTTTTAGATTTATATTTAAGTTCCTGCTTTGGTATGGAGATATTCAGGATTTCGAATGTTTTGTGCAGGGGCGCATTAATCGGCTGCCATTCGTTCTCGTGTTTCTGACAGTTTAACGACGACGACGCTCGCATATGAATGAAACAATTAAATCTGTGAGTGGATGTTTGTGTAGCGGTTGCGTTCAATTCCACGAGTTTTGCGAGGCGGAATGGAAATTGGCTGGGTTACTGCTGATGAAGAATTTCGTCAGTTTAAAGTTAGACCATAAATTGCTAGTTATTGTGGTTGAACTTAGTTGATATTACATTTCAACATCATGTTGAAATAAATAATGCCAGGCGAAGATTAAATGGAAATTATGGTCAACTGGAACCTTAAACTTGCATACGAATACATAGTTCGCCAAACCATGACTTATGAAAAAAAAAAATGTCCAAGCCCAATTTTGAGTTTAAACTGGTTCTTGCTATTCTTTTTTTTAATAAATGTAACATTTCAAAATTTTTACCGATGTTATTTTCCTCCTAACGTTAAAATTTGTTATTATTATTTATTATTTTCAAAATTGTCTTTCGAAAAAGTTGCCTCTTTAATATTAATACAAAAACAGCAGCATGCAACCGAAAAAATATTATTTCTGTATATACAAATATAGGACTCCCAATTTCTGTAAACCTCAAAAAAAAAGATACAGTTAATAAATACACAAATTTGTTTATAGATCAGCTTACAAAAATGCAATGAATCTTTGGATTATAGCATAAATAAAACGGCAAAATAAACATCATAACTACTGAAGCAAAGCTGCTGGAACAAAAATATTTGATAAAAAATCAGATATTTCAATATCCTTGAGATATATAGAGATAAATTTCATTTACTCAATAAAGGTTTTTTAAGATCTGGAGCAGTATTTAGAAAAATATAATAATTGTACACTTTGTGAAGGAAACAAAAATGATTTGAAGAAATTTGGCAACTGTATTTTCTGTCGCATCATCTAATCATCAGCTGAAACAGTGATTCTGTAAATGCAGGGCCACGGGGAAGAACGATCAGAGTCCATTTTTATAGAAATCAAGCTAATGGTGTCATGGTGTAGCATGAGAGTAGTAGTTTCGACATGTGAAGTAAAACAGTGAAAAACAATCACCGTTCGCTTTAAAAACGATGAAATATAATAGAATTTTGACTAAAATTGATCAGAGATCAGGATAAAAAAGAAACATTTATAGGCGATCCCCCCAATGGACAGTAATCGGTTATCACTGATTTGTATATCATTTAGAAAAAAATAATTTTTGTATGTACCTATTCTTCTTCTTGCAGTCCTTCTCGTCCCGGAGGTTGGACACTATCATAACTATTCTTATCTTATTCACCGCTGCTCTAAATAGCTATAGAAAATCTAAAACAAACTGTAAAAACGATTTGATCTTTTTGTATTTACCAATAGAAAATCTAAAACAAACTGAAAAAAAACGATATGGTCGTTCATGATTTGTTGTTAAGAATATATTTTTTTAATAGTTTAACTTAAGTATATTTCAGGATTTGCTCAAAATTTCAATTCACCTGGTGTCAAAGTAGATATATTTTACTCAGTTAGTATTTTTATTCATCATTTCTGTTCTTTATCAAGTCCAAAACTTTCAATTCAGTTTTCTGGAAAACGAGCAAAACAGACTCGTTGATCGTTTTTCCCCGTAGCCTTTCAAATAATTCCAGAATTACACTTATCTAATGATGGGTATTGCCAACGAAAATATGTTCTCTGGAGGATTGTATCTTCTTTGCTGTTGCTACAAATATTTATACTGCTATGAACAAAGACTTCCCAGAAGAGTGTGAAAATGGGCACGCATTTAGTATATACAGAAAGAACCCATCCATGGAGGTTCATTTCAAAGGAAACTTCTGCTGTTTGTTACTTGCTAAGGTCGATGTTTTACTTTTAATTTGTGCTCTTAATTGTTTGAAATACATATGTTCAGTGGTTGTGTACTTTTGAATAGTAGTTTTGTACTTTTTTGTACTTGAATATGGGAAAATATAAGATTGCAAAATTGCAGAAACGCATCCGGAGTTTTCTTTTAAATTCCTAACATCTGTTCAATTTTTTATTAGTATTCATTTGTAAAATAGTTATTCTAATTCGAAATAAAACTAAATATTTAATACAATTATTTGTTTTGTTATCGATATTTAATTTTTTTTATGATCAATCAAATGAATCAAAATAATAACATATCAAAATATGTAACTATTTCGAAACCGTCGGTGAAAGATTGTCAGAAGCATATTTTTTGAAAGATGGAGTTACAAGGAGTACTTGGGAATTGAAATTAGATTTGGACTTTTTTTTTAAAGGTGAGTTATATTTACACCAACTGTGAATAATAATATTAAATGATAAGAATATTATATGATTTTATTTAGCCATAGGTTGTTTGGTATAGCAAGCAGTGTGCTAACACTAAGCAGAATATCTCAAACTTCAGTAAAGTTTACTGAACTAGTTTACATTTGGAAAGTTTACTGGCGGAAAATATTTACCGCCAGTAAACTTACGATGTGTAAACCAGAAAAACGTCTTACTTTCTTGTTTAGTTTCTTTCTTGACAGACGTTTTTTCTGGTTTACACATCGTAAGTTTACTGGCTGTAAGTACTTTCCGCCAGTAAACCTTCCAAATGCAAACGAGGCTTTAGGCATAGGAGGCCACTTGTCAGCAACAAACTTTTCCCGGACCCGGATTTTTTAATGCTTGAAATCACTCTTGGTTCTGGCAGAACCCTTAGAATATTATTACAGGTGTCTGGAGAATACTGTGGCATGATCAACTTTTATTTAAATATGTGTTGATGGTAGTTTCTTAATTAATAAAGTAATTATGATTTTATAGAAACTCTTAAGTAAGTTTAAATTTTGAAAAACTGGCATCGACATTCCAGTGTCAATTATTATCATGATTACAAAATTGAATTTCGGATTATATTACTTTTGATTATCCGGCTCTTGCAGCAAATGCTCTAAGCTATTATATTTTTTTGTTGTAATATTTGAACTACATTTTTATTTGTAAAAAACAGAGAAACAACTTGCTACTGTTTTACCGCAATTTTTTTATTGATATATAGACATACAATAAAATAACGACTCGAGTTTGGACTTCTTACGGTCAATTTCACTTAAAAGTCAATTCACTTGAGTCAATAAACATTTTGTGGTAAAAACATAGCAAGTTGTTTCTCGGTTTTTTAATATGAACTACCACGAAGTAAAGGTAAAAACCATCCTGATGATTTTTATTTGTATTTGTAAAATTGAGAAAATATGAGATTTGAGGAAAAAACGTAAAGAAAGCTTTGGTAATGATAATGCTGAAGTAATCTCACATATTCTTATAAATAATTGAGTACTAAATAAAGTGAGAATCTTTATCTCAACCAACAACTGTTATATTTGGGCTTTTCGTAAAAATATATCTAATAATGGTATATTTTTATATGGAATAACAACAAAAGTAAGAGTTATATTTAGTACTTACTGGGAGAAAAAAATATTTTTATTTTATTTTATGATTTATTTAAGTATTTTATTTCGCCTGACTAGTTTCGACTATGAAGTTTAAAATAAAATATCAAATACATATATCATGTATAGAATATATACATATCTAGACATATATCAAATTTTTAAAATTACATTTCAAATGAATTCAAGATATATGAAGATAGAATACATGCCTCTGATGATGGTTGTATATAATCGAAACTAGTCAGGTGAAATTAAAAAAAAAATCATAAAATAAAAGAAAAATATTTTTTTTACCAGTAGGTACTAAATATAACAACCTTAAATATGTAACTAGTAATTTATGGATAAAACCTTAAACTAAATAAGTACGAGTATTCAGTAAAATATATGTACTTCCTTAATATATTCCTTGCTTTTGCTACCGGTTTCCACTAATTAATCAGTTATCATCAGGCAAAATAGTCTAAAATAGGCACCTTTTAAGCGGAAGGGACACTTGCAAGTTTGGGAAATCTTTGCCGACCGCGTCACTTTCTATTAAGGATTTAAAATAAACTTCAGATTTGTAGCATAATTCTACAAAATGTTAAAAAAACACCTCTTTGGTAAATACATTGCACAAACTCGTCGTTATTATTTAAAAGCTAATGCATACAAATAAATATAATAATTTTCATTTTAAAACCTTAGTAATTATTGAGTAAAACAAAGCACATAAATAAAAACTTTGAACTTAAAATAACTATGAAATGATTTTTTTAAGAAAACTTATACATGTATAATATAACAAAATGTATAATATATACAGAGTGGAAATTAAGTAGCGGATGAATTCGCTAAAAAGTTATGACCAATTTTTTTTTTAAGTTATGACGTCATTAATATTATTTTTAAATGACAACCTACACTTTTTATTTTTTTATTTCGGTAGAGCTTTTTAATCTGTTTTCAACCATACAGCATTTGAATAAGTCATATTAGAAAAAAAAAAACGGCCTGATCTAACGCCATTAGACGTTTTTCTATGGGGGCACTTGAAAAACATAGTACAGAGGACCTAAAAGAAAGAATTCGGCATGAGTGTAGGTTAATAACGAATGCTTTAAAAAGTGGTAAATGCATTTTATTACCGTTTGGGTATTGCAAAGCCATAATATATTTTTGTTTGTTTTAAACCCCGATAACTAGGATTAGTCTGTTAATTTAATTTTTTTTTTTAACTTTAAGATATTTTTTCTTAACTTTTTTCTTATGTAACCTATTCAAAATGTTGTATGGTTGAATACAGATTAAAAAGCTCTACCGAAATAAAAAATAAAAATGTAGGTTGTCATTTAAAAAAACATTAATGACGTCATATCTTCTAATATTTTGTTTTTTTAAATCTGAAAAAAATATTTTCATATGCACAGTAATTTATACCGCTATCTCCCTTTTAGATTTTTTCTCTCTCATACACATTAACGGAGTTACGGAATTTATCCGCTACTTAATTTCCACACTATATATGTAGTCAATATCTCTTTCTACCCTTGTGGGTGTATGGTCAAAATGTATAATAATAAACTAAAATATTTTTTTATGTCATTTCTTAAAACGATATTTGTCTACAATTTGGTTAAAGCTAATATAAGCGAATTTATAATATTAACATCCGTTAAGCTGTTTTTCGCCTTTGTCAATTTCAGCGAAGAATATAATTGTTCAATTGTGAAAATAATGATAATATACACTCATGTTGCAGTATATGAGGGTACTTGGCTTTACAAATGTATTTTTAGTAAAATTCAAGAATGGTATTATTATTAATTACATCTTCGAAGATCCCAATTCGATTGCGGTTCCAGCATTTTCATTTGCAATTCTTCATATATTGTTTCTATTTCAAGTGCAAATAAACCAATGAATATGTTAATTAGGTCTTCTTTTACAATAAAATAAAATCCATTTTCTTTGAATTCTGAAGCCAAGTTTCCTATTACATCTGCGTTTTTATGACACATAATTGATCTGCCTTGTAAGTTAGAAAAATAAGTGAGTAAATTGACGTAATTGTTGACGTAAGGAACATTATTGTGCTTTTGTGGTAATATATGTGGTATTTATGAGTATGCGTAAAATATTAACACATTTTGCATATTGAAATCATCTAAAACCAATCATGAATTAGTTTTCAGATTATTTACATGTCGTTTCGATGACTTTGGTGCGTATGCTGGCATGACTTTGTTGAGTAACAGACTAATGACTTAACATATCTATAGTGCTCGTGATGACTTGCATTATCAAATGCTGTGATGATAATTGAGACTATCAGAGCAAGAGGTGAAAACTAAGGTAGACTAACCCATATAACCTAAAAATTCCAAAATTATATATTTTTGTATCTAAACTGCACTTTCTTGGCATTTGATGCATTTGCAAAATATATTTAAAAACTAGCCGATAGCTTAGAGTATATTGCCTTATAAAAAGGCGGATGAGGTTCAAGCAATCGCGTATGCTGGTCGATTCGTCCAATATTGCACTCATAGCCTCAACTGTAGCTGGCATATGTAATTGAAATAATAGAACAAAATAATTATGAATCATCTAATGTAGTTAATTGATATTTTAAATTTATTTTGTCGTAGAACTAGTTTTTATTACTATTATTATTATTATTATTATTATTATTATTATTATTATCTAGGAAAACTTTGAAAACGATGCTATAATATAGTTTGATTACAGTTTTTCCATATATTTAATAGCGTAATATACGAGTATAATAAGTTACAGTGTGCAAGTGTGAAATGTCTTGAAACAATTTGGTTATTGTATTTAATGCCATCAAGTTGTAGTTACTCTCACTGGATTAGTTGTTTGTTATTAAAAAAATATATTTCATTATTGTGTTAATGTTATTATTTGGTAGTCTTCCAGGATTGAGTGACTTTTTTGAGGGAAATACATATATAATTTTTAATAACTGTATACTTGTGTGATAATTGAAGACTCTGCTGCAACAAGAGGATAAATCCAATTTCAACAAATGCCCAAGCGCCTTTAAAAATAATAATAATAGTACTTCACTGTTTGGTGTAACAACGGGACACAGCGTTTGTTTTGCATGATGTCTAATAAATATTTAATACAAATTATTTTATTATTTTTAATAGTAAATAACCGAAACGTTTTTAATTGTCTAAAATTGGCATTTTAGACTTATTGTCTTGTTGCACTAGAGTTTTCAATTGCATTAATGACTTGAAAATAGAAGCCACTGTGCTAAGTCATTACTGCAGCTATTACAGTTTTATTACAATCCTCGTGCTTTATTTTTATGTAGCTATCAAAAAGGAAATAGTTACTAAAGTGACACAAACGATCCTTCACGTCTCAATTTAAACACAATACATGGCATGTCTATAAAACTGTAAAACCGCACTGATTTCATTTACGCCCCGCTTAAACCCGTCTTCCCACAACAACTGGCCATAATCCTCTTCGGCTCCACTAACGTGCGCTCACCACCGTCTAAACTCGCAAAGTTTGCGTGAAAACACCACCCGCTCTGTACTCTGATTACACCCAAGAGGCAAAACACCGAGAAATCTTCATCGCACATATGCCGCATACAAGATCTCCGACGATTTGCAAAGTTTACTGTACCAAAGTGCACCGACTCGAATTAGCCTCGAGAGCAAAGCTTGATGTAACAAGCGTCGAGATCAATGTAGGTATATTGTTTACGAGCGTGTGCACCTTTGATATGCACGCAGGTGTACATATCAAGTGCCATGTTAGGGGAGCACGCCAAGATAATGCGGAAGTTTGACTCTTGGGGTAAGATGGATTTACAATTACGTGTAATTGTGGGTGGTGTAATAAGCGTAATTTTGACAGCGGGGGATGTTTGCCAGCAAGTAAGATATTACTACTTGTACGAGTAATCAATAATAGTGATAATATTGTGAGAATAGAAATTCATTCAAGTGGCACTGTTTAAACCCATTAAGTGAACAGACATGTGTATTGTACATACAACAAATGGGAAACTTCTTATTACTTAGAAAATTACATTATCTATTAAAAAAATGTGCTTTATCTAAAACAAATAAAAAACACAAAACAAATGATGGTTGTAGCAAATACAGGAACGAAAGTCTATAAAGTAGTAGATGGATGAGGCCAAAAACCTGCACAGTTCTTATCCGAAACAGAACACAATAAACTCCAGGCTTCTCCCCTTTTTACCTTGGGAATAATTAAAGTCTACGTTTCCACAGTGCATCACCCATAGTCATAATTTACTGTTGCTCTTATCGGGTCCGTAGGAACAGCAAGTGCTAAATATTAATTACAACATAATTTACTGGAGAACACTCCGCCAGAAAACGTTTTACCTCAAGATTAGCTTGCGCCGCGGTGAGTAATTAAAAAACTACCTCCAATTAGCACCTAGCACCACAGACACGCACTCACACACCTCATATGTTGTTAAAAAAGTCACACAAAAAATTAAATAAAGCATCTCGTACATTGTTCAACACATTGTTCAACTCAATTTAGAGATATTATAGAGATTTATAATTTTGAAGCCATATTTTCTGACAAAATTACTTGTGCGGAAAATATCTACGTCAATATTTCGTTTGAGGTAATGAAATGATTCAATTTGTTATAATTTAACGCATGGCTTATCTAAAACTTAAGGCGCATTCGTAGTCGGCATAATGCAAGGCGACGTTACGTTGCATTTCATTACGGCGACTATGAATGCGTCTTTATACTGCTAAGAGAAGCATAGCTCAGCGGGATTCTATACGACTGCTGACAGGATGTATGTAGGTTCAAATCCAGGCAAGTGCATCAAGCACGTACATTGCAAATAGCCAGTATTTGCAGGTAGTTAAGAAATTATTTGCTAAATTGAGTGTTATGTATCATTATACACAAAATCGGTGCTGGAATCGGTAATAAATCTGAATCATAATGGAACATTAGCCTCACTAGCAAAGTTGCAGTCGACTTCGAAGCCCATATATTTTCGAAACTCGTTAATGAGATTGTATCGTCGTTACTAAGCGTCGGCCAGGGTGTAATTAATTCGCATTTGTTTTATCGCCGCTTTTTGCCGCCTCGTGCACAAATCTGCGATGATTAATTCAACGATAAAGGAGTTTTCACGAACGTTAGAAACTCACGAAGTAGATACAACTTTATAAGAAATTCTCATTAACGATTTGGCGTCTAGTGATTTAAAAATAGAGAAAGAAAGAGAGGAGATATGTTTTGTGGCGTCAGACTGTTTTTTTTAAATAGGCGCTAGTTTCCATCTTTCAGAACATCTCTGAAATTGGTTTGTCAACTTTTTCCTCTTAAACATTGTATGTTTCTTAAACATTCAGATTGTTTCATCTGAAAAACAAAATGTGAACATATTTCCTCCAAGAATAGGATAGTTGAATGATAGTAAAAAAATCTATCACAAAAAAATTATACACTTTTAAATTTTAAATATTTTCAGTTTTCAAATAGGTAGTGCTTTAATTATAATAATAATAAATCCATTTATTTAAATTAAATATAACACACACTGTGTAGAGAAACACTGTAATAATTTGAGATAATGTAGGACTTTTTTTGCCTATCAACTTATTTCTCTAAAATGCATACTAAAAAAGTTGTACATTATTTTAATCACGCTGTATATAACTTTTAAATTATTGAGATTTAGGTTAAAGATCGAGAGGTACTTCCTTCCTAGCTGTAATCATTAAATGTATAGAACTTAAAATATCACGATGGCAATTTAAACAGCGCACATAAATGTAAGTCGAATCAATATCGTGCAAATTTTTAACTTTCATAATAAATTACAGTTCGGACATCTTGTCACCCGGAACAGTTTCGCCATTTCACCATCGGCACTCACTCTGCATGTTGGGTTTTTAAAAGTGAAAAAAATCGGGTCAGTACACTTGCCATTAATCACTTTTTTTGTGTCATAGGGTCGTTGGGCGTGAAATTCGAGCACAAAAAAGCGTAGCATCACTTTAATGCTCGAGCCATATTTTTACCTGATAACACTGTACAGCAGCGGGATTGCAGTAAGCCGAGCGTATTACAGCAGAAATAAATGCGGCACTTTATGGCATGACGTGTGGGGTTGTATTGCAAGCCATTCGCCAAAGTAAATTTAAAATTCAGTTGATCATGCAAGGTTGAGGTAATAATTTGTGGTATATATAATTTTGTGATCCCTTTATAGTTTTACTTAATCCCAAAGAATTTTCCTATATCAATAGTTATATTTACGATAAGGCACTAAAGCTGCCTTTTATATTATGAACGCGGATAAAAAAAAAATTTATACAATAAGTTGTGAAATGTATTTTTTTTTGTGCAACGAGGCTTGCCATGTTAAAAGGACACACATTTCGCACGCATTATATACACTATTTTTGCAATTTTCACTCATAATAATAAAATGTTAAATTAATTTTGACGCATTTGACGTAATCTAGCAAACTATAATTTCTCAAAGATTTATGAGGCACTGAGGGCCGATTCCACCAAAGAGTAAACTGCGTTTAAATTTTTTTAACCCGAGTTTACATCTCTAACTGCCAATTTTCAGTTTCACCAACATATTAATCGCGGTTTCATATCTAAACGGCGTTTAAAAAGTAACTGGCCTCTTTGGCCAGTAAAACGCCTAAACGAAGCTTAATGATAGATGTCAAGTGTCAAATAGTTGAAACTGGTATACTCGAATTCTGTCACATCACATTCCTTTGAGTAAAAAGGAATTTGAAAGAGTATTTGAAATGGTATTTGCCAAAACATCCTGCGTAGAAGAAGACGAAGAATTTGTCATTCACCGACCTCGATGGATCTGTAATCGAGAAGACCATTTTGATGGTTTAGACGACCTTGATTTTATAACCCAATTTCGGTTATCAAAACGATCTGCCGTGGAAGTCCTCGAGCAAATAGAGCACCAGCTGTAATTTCTCTCCAGCTCTCAATCTATGGGTCTTCTTTATGTGTTTTAAACGGACCCTTTAAACCCTGAAAAATGGACAGTTTATGTAGCACCATGTTCGGATATACAATATTTTTACATGCGCATCAAAGAAGTTACTGCATTTGTTGTTACTATGATATTCACGTTGATATTTATGTTACACATACTTGTTGTCACCCATGCTATGGTCTGTCGGGTTAAAAAGCCTGTTGCCTTTTTTAAATTCTCCCACAAATTCCTCGGCACTACAGGGTTTCGGGGCATTTAAGTAGATTGAGAATAGAACTCATTGGCAATCGATGCCCATACATCTAACTTTTTAGGACACTTGCCCTATCAGTTTTTTTGCATTCTATTACTTGTTTATGCTTTGGTAAATACGTTTTACACTATGTTTTCTATACTCTGATTTTTATAAACTGGCGTGCACGTCGTCAAAATATTAATCATAATAATGACGACACAATTTTACAAGGTTGCCAGCTGTCCTGGGTATTTAAAAATGGCTGCAATCAGCT
Source organism: Othius punctulatus (assembly GCA_951805005.1). Classification (NCBI taxonomy): domain Eukaryota; kingdom Metazoa; phylum Arthropoda; class Insecta; order Coleoptera; family Staphylinidae; genus Othius; species Othius punctulatus. Next base: position 57,805,926 of record OX638141.1, read on the forward strand.
GTTGCGCCCATGCAATATTGTGCGACAGTGCTCGATTGGTATCAAATTCGCCGACTTCTCTGCCGTTTTTCGTACATATATCAATCTTGTGGTTATGGTTTAACATGTACAATGGCAAAATATAAAAGAGTATTCGGGTCCAACGCTGACAGCGATAAAAATCTTGAGGTTAGATTCGATTCCCGGCTGCAGGCAACAGAAACGTGAAATATGTAACGAAGTCAAATGTAATGAGTTAAACGTCAAAGAAGTTTGGTTATACACACATGTATGAGCATGTGTTAGCGAAAAAGATCTGGCATCGTGGGCGAAAAAATATCACGTCGGCCAACATAACATGATTTATTACATGATTGGCAGGCGAAAATTGTGTCCGCGGTTAATACACCGATTACCTATTTATAACCACAGGTGATCAGTGTTATGTAACAAATGATCCTCAGATTAATTTCGATTCTTAAACTATTGTTATGCATAGCTGATTGATGACGTGCACGCCAGTTTAGAAAAATCAGAGTATATATAACGCGATTACATGTATCACTGTGTCGTCGACTGTCACTGTCACTTTCCTTCAACTTTTGCAGTGATGCCTACTTTAATTTTCGTTAATCTAAGATTCACTAAACTCGGTTTTCTTGCGCAACACATTTTCGTGATGAAACGGATAATTTTTAATCGAGATTAAATTTGACGTTTACATTAAACCAAGTTTACAGAAACTAAGTTTTATTAGACGTGGTGGGATCAGGCCTGACATATGTTTAAATGTCAAATTTAGGTGGTATTTGCACCCGTGCATAATTAGGTCTAATCCCTATCGTTTGGAGTAGAAGGTAAAAAATATGATAAAATACCACCTACTATAGTATCGTAAACCGTTTCAGAAAATAATTTTGTTACTTTCTTAACTTCTAAAGAGGTTTATAGTTGCAAAGTAACTACAAATAATGATCACTTTTAGTCAGTCAAAAAAGTTTTTCTGTTATTGAAATAATGGAAAAAAGAGTATCGCTTTGACATTAAAAATGACAGATTACAAGTAAATGTTTCAACCGAAAATTTCAAAATAAACTTTAGTGATAAGTTGCACATTATTTTTACTGAAATGATTAAATTAAATAAACTGAAAAATATTTATTAGTGCAACTTTCACTGATTGGTGCACAATGAAACCCATGAAAACTCCAACTTCGAAGTTAAACATCTAATTAAAGAATTACAGCATTACTAGAGTGATTTGAAATACGCAATATTCCATATTACTGACAGAGTGAGAGAATAATTAGGAAGTCATGGAAATATTAACAGGGTTAGATTGCTTATACATTTAATTAACTACATAGTACAACTAAGTAATTCTTTCAAATGAATATTAACATTTCTGTTTATTAATTTAAATATAAATTATTAATTATTTATATTTGATATAACATTTTCTATATTCAATGAACTAACGGAATAACTCGAACTTGAAATGGAATCTGATATGACTTCATGTAAAATCTATGTTGCAAATAAATTATGAATAATTTGTAAATAATAATTTTGAATAAAATTTGTTGCCCGATGTTGGATAAAATTTAATATTAAACTTTAATGAAACACTACTTAACCACTGAATAAAATAAGCCAAAACTTTTTCTTTCGTGCGCAATATCGTACATTCTACACAAGTTTAATAATAATAATAATAATAATAATAATAATAATAATAATAACGTTTTTTTAGCTCTTACATTTAATAGGTATATAATCATTTATTAGTTATTCTTATTTCTTATTTACCTACTAAGTATATTTTCTTAATTTCAAGCTTAAATTGTAAAACATTGTACTCCCTTAATTCTAGGCTTAAGTTATTGTACACTAGTAGTGTCCTGAAAAACAGTGAATTCTGGTATGGTGATAATTAAAGTTATCCTTATATCTAGTTCCGTAGTTATGGTTAAATGCTTGTATTTTATGATTAAAATACTCCGGCATTTGTCCTAATTTAACTCTGAGCACAAAAATTAGCCCTTTCATTTTCAAGAAATCTCTAATATTTCGCCACTGTAATCTATGTAGCCCATTCCCATTTTTTGTGTATCCATTCTGTCTCAATATTATCCTCAACGCCCAATTCTGTAATAGTTGTAATCTATCTTTGCATGTCTTATTTAATAGATAAAGTACAATGGCTCCATAATGAAAATCTGAAAGAACTATGGTGTTATATATTTTCTTTATTGTCTCTTTTGACAGATATCGAGCGCACCTACTTAGCAACCCCAGTTTCTTTGATATTTTCTTGCATATATAGTCACAATGCATGTCGAACTTCAATACATTATCTACAATGAAGTATTTCATCCTTTTAACCACTTCTATAAATAAAACTATAAAATAAATATCAATAAATCTATTAATTAAGACAAAACACTTGGGAATTAAATCTTCGGAGGTACTGCACTGACGAGGTCCCATAGGTTGATACTAGTCTACAGTTGTCCGTCAACTTGATATCCAAGTGTACGAATAAATAATTTGAATTTTATATTTGAATCATATATTATTGTTAATTAAGAGTAATAAGATTATTATAACTAAAAAAGTCTGGTTTTACAAAAAAAATGTTCTGGATATCTTATCCGTGAAAGCGTTTAACATCCTCGAGATTATCCTGCCTCGGCCGTAAGGCGGCCTGGGCGACAATTGTTGTCTCGCTACTTTAAACAACAACGCGGCCTTAGTATACACATAATTATTAAGGTTAGGTGTATTTAGAATAAATAATTAATAGGTTAATATATTTCGAACAAATTATAATATTATTAATAAATATTGATGAACCTATGCTGATATTTACGAATTTGATGTGATAAAAATATTTGTAGTCGAATAGCTTTATTATGCTATGTTTGTTATAGAGAAAATCATGCATAAGCACCTACTTTATGGCATTGTGCCGTAAAGTGTGCCATAAAGTAGCCATAACAACAAAATAAGCACAGGCAAAGATTACGTTGTCTTTCATTCGTAGCATGCATTTTAACTTCGAGAACATACACCATAACGAAGAAGACTTGTAATGTTTTGACTTATAAAAGAAAGTCCGATGAATTAGTAGATAAATAATATAATCTAAATTCGAACAATTTACCTGATCTAAAAAGTAAGCACGCATAACCTTTTCTGTAACTGTATCCGCGTTTTTTAATCCTAAATCATTGCCAAAACTTGTCATACTCTATCTTATAAACATCTTCCGACTTTTTAAGAATCGGACTCAGCTCAGCTGCTGCAGCTTTTTCAAAATTTCAACACTTATTAAATATTCGTTACAACTATTCATTTTGACAGAATTTGAGAAAAATGGTTACCATAAACAATAGCTTAGTAATCGCATCAATCAGATCATCATAGAAAATCTATGTCAGCACAGGCCACCTCTTGTCAGTTTTTTATAAGCTGATTAAGTATCCTTTACCATTCACTCATGCCACAATCCTATGAATTTTAAACTAATTTCATAATATACTATTGTCCACTCTCACATTAGTAAGTTGTCAATTACACACGGACTTGATGGCGAGTTAAATAAGTTATAATGTAACAGGGTTATGTAATCAAAGTCACCAGTGTTACGTAACAGTTAGGGGGAATTATTTGTATGAGCATTGGTAACATTGTGACATTTAGTATTGAAATTGTCAAAATAGTCATATGATGGTCAATATCAAATGTTGCCATAAGGATCTGGCAGAACAAAAATGCATCAATTTGTACAAAATTTTTCATAATTACGACGGGGAGTAGAAAAAATAGCGCACTCGGTACATAAACTTTCTCTTCGTGCGTAATATGCTTCTTATAACTCTCGTTATGTAATATACTAATTGTGACATATGTAGAACAATTTCATTTATTTTATTTATAATAGGTTTTTGACATTTGAAATATATTTGCATTGAAAGAATGTTAAAATATTTGCCCACTTTGCTGCCTTTACTGTCGAATTATAAAAACTTAATTTCTATACAAATATCCAAAGTAAAGTTAGAGTTTCTTATATATTGGAAAGGTAATTAAAATAATACCCATAATTAATTACTATAATATGTTTATATCTTCTCACAAATTTAAGTACATACCTATTATGTTATGTACTTTGTTATGTAACATATCACTCGTGACATGGAAAATGTTACAACTCAAAAATTGATATTTGACAGGACACCAAAAAGAAATATTATATTTAGATATTTTCAATCGTAAGCAACATAATATTTTGTAACATGTAATTAATAAGTTGTAATTATATCTGTTGTTAGAATTTGTTGTATTATATCTTTGGAGTACCTACTTCTGTAGTATATTTTGGCACAATTATTAATAACTATCTAGGGTGAGTCGAGAGGAACGGACCAAACTCCAGGAGTGTATTGTACACGTGAAAATAGTTTAAAAAAAATCATATGTTGTTATCTGATCTTCATTTGTTTTCAAGTTATAGTTTCAAATCTTGAATATGCAAATGTGGTGTTTGTCTATGGTTTTTGTAATGGGAGTGCTACAGCTGCTAGATATCGTCAACGGTGTCCACATCAGAAAACTCTGGATAAAAATGTATGAATCAAATATCATTAATATGATCGCCACCACGATACCTAAAGATCGTTAAACGGTCATCGCACGTATGATGATGATATATTACTTTACTAACGATTTCGACACATTTTAACACTATATTTCTTGCTGCACTGACGATTTTAGGAAAAAATCGAGTTATTGAAGTAATCTGGCATACGCTCAGATCAGATATTAACTGCATCGTAATTGCAGACTCTGCTGCAACAAGGGGATGTAAACAAGTTAAAAATGCTAATTTTAGGCAATTAAAAGAACAAAAATATTTAGGCAAAAAAAAGAAAGAGTATAAGTTCCCCCGTATGAGGCTCCCCTTGTTGCAGCAGAGTCTTTAATTGTGTACATAATAATTCGATTTGCTTCTTATTGGGCAAGTTCGTACAATTTTAATCAATATCTGTATATTTATTTATTATATTTAAATATTTAATTTATTTATCGTATGGAGAAACACATATTTTTACATATCATTGTTGAACTCAACTGTCGAGGAGTTGACTGATAGCGGTTAACTAAACGAGTCCGCTGACTGTGTATAAACTATCAGCAGCTGTTAACTTTACTAAGCGCAACTTTTGTACGCTGACAGTGAACAGCGGTGTTATCTAACCTCAAATAAAACTCGTTACATACAAACACAATACAAACAACATAACCTCAATAACTAGAGTAACGAATTTATCAGTTTTGCTTCTGGATCGTTCAGCGAACTTACAACAGTTGACTGTTATCACAATGAATCAGGTTGAGTGCTGACTCTCAACAGTTGCGTTCGCTAAACGCGCCCAATGATTGCAGCGGCACTTGGTGACAAAAATTAAAACAAAGCTTTTAGTTTCACGAAATAATTTTAATACATTGGCAGCTATTTAGATCTACGCAATACGTTTCAAATACCATCCATGTCGAGTTTTTTTAAATAATCGCAACACCGAAACAGCTGTCGATTTATTACAATCAATTAGTGAAACTAAAAACTTTGCATTTAGAAACCCTAAAATTTACTGCTGTTACTGCTAATACTGTTACAATTATGTGATGATCTATCTTTGAATATACTATTTTTTTAATGTACCATGCAAATATTTTTTATTGTGCTTTGTGTCATAGGAGGTACATTTATAAACATATATTTGATATTATTTTATTTTCAAATCGGTCAACAATAACAAATGCCTAAAATATGAATATCCTAAATAATCATTTGTTTATTAAATTATAAATAAATAAGTTAATTTATTTCAAATTCAAATGTAATAAATGTTGATACGTTAATAAAATAATAATTGTCATAAATTTGATAATTACTTTATTAGGTTGCATCGCAGGCTTCTGTTTTGTGTTGTAGTTATTAAAGTGGAAAGCTCCGAATTCACACAGGCGCATGACCTTTAACCCTCCGTTGCTGCCGCCTCACACCATCCACTCCACGAAATCATGCAGCGGGCAGGATAATATCCGCCCTGTTTGAACTAATCAACTTAATGCCACTTAAAACTAATTCGAAATAATCACGTTTCACAGGTAGGGATGATGTGAGGGTTGGGTGGTGGGCGAGGGCAGACAAAATACACCATTAGCGAGGCTTTAATCGAGAGCACGATAATGAAAAATAGTTTGTAGTGACTCTAACAATTTATTTAATCTGCTGTTTTTATCGTACTTTTAACTTTTTCCAAGTAACTTATACGGGAAAAGTTTGCTGACAATTTACGAATCCAAGACGGAATTTTCAACATTTCAACGGAAATACCGATTTTGAGGACCTTGAGTTTAATACGGATTTTTTTAATGTACGTGTGTAGACTACAAGTCAAAAATTGCTGGAGATAATGTAGGCCATAACATTTTGAAACCAACATATGAGGTGCTCAGAAGAGTAGCGGATCAAGTCCATTTTTCTAAATTTCGTCGATAACACACTCACAGTACACATTAGTACGTTCTACGTTCAGTAGAGAAATGATTCAAGTCACAAAATTATTTCGTATGCTGTTTATCGAGTCGTCCTCCTTGTGCACTGACAAAAAGCTTATGTCGTTCAGTATGGTAATGGTTTATGTCCAATTCAGTGTAATAGTGAATTTATGTCCAGTAAGTCCTAACCTATAAAATCTGCGTGTTTATATGTTCAACAATAGATTCGTCAACATCATCTCAAGAACCTTATCAATCAAGTGGATCGGAATATAAAAATAGTACTGATAGTACTTCAGATACTTCCGGTGGTAAGTAATATAATTGTAATTTTTATGTTTATGTATCGGTTACTAAATTTATATGTTATCCTACAATAGAACGAAAAATGTATGTTGTTATAGATAATGATCAACTTCCGATAAATGAGATAAGAAGCAACACTTTATATGAGCCAACTGCACAAACTGGGACAGAGCCTATAGAGTATAAAAAAGGAAAAACACGGTTAGTTAAGAAGTCTACTTGGAAAGTAAATATACGAAAGCATCGCCGAAATACTGGACAAGACTATATTACAAAATCTGGAAAAAATGTTACTTCTAAAGCCATTTCCAATAACCCCTGTAATTGCAGACAGGGCTGCGTTCACAAAATTGCAGAGCATCAACGAGAGCCATTTTTGAATATTTTACAAAACTGGCAGACTGTTCCCGGCAAAATATGTTTATCAGAGGACTAGTAAAAGTCAACACAGTCAAAAGAAAACGTGTTAGAGATGGCTCACATCCGGAAAAGCATGCGTATTTTGAATATGCTTTTAGGGTAGATAACACCACACACCGTGTGTGCAAGAAATATAATGCAGAAACGTTGCAAATTAGTACCGGTAGACTGTATAGGTGTATCTCTCAAGACGAAATGGTTGCGGTGACTGATCAACGTGGCATGAATCCTAGAAAAATTAAAATTTAAAAATTTTAAACGATTTAAAAATTGTGTAGCATATCAATTCATTTCCCGCGTAGCAAAGTCAATATTCCCAAAAAGATAATCCTAAGAAAAAATATTTGAATGAAAATTTATCTATAAGTAAAATGTATGAATTGTACACCGAACAATGTGTCGCCGAGGGAATTGATGCTGTAATATACAGGCAACTTAATATACCCAATTTATTAGGAATGTATGAGCAATTGGGAATGTACATGTTTTTGCATAGATTAAGAGCGCGCACACCTCAGTTGAATTTGTACCGTCCTAGAAAAAAGATTTCAGTTTACCGTATCACGTTATTTATTATAACAAATATCATAGTGTGTACGAACCAGCAGCAGCAGATATTACAGATGCATTGAAGAAACATTCTATTACCATGTATTTAATACAAAATTCAATTTAAGTTTTAAACCTCCAGCAAAAGATACATGCCAAATATGTGACCAACTGCAGATGAAAATAGGTGCAGAGCAGGATGAAACCAAGAAGAAGGCTCTAGTAATAGAAAAAAAAACATTACACCTTGCTAAAGCCGAACAAGCACGAACATGTCTTAATGAGGATCAAATGACTGCTTGCGATGAAAAGTACGTAGCAACATTCGATCTTCAAAAAACGCTTTCGTTTTCCAAGCTATCTATATCAGTAAGATACTATAAAAAAATCTATATGTTTATAATCTAGGAATCCTTTCTTCTAATGAACAAACGGGATTCATGTATATGTACGACGAAACCAAAGGTGGGCGTGGATCTCAAGATGTAGCGAGATGTCTTCTAAAGCGTTTACAATAAAATGCTACAAGTCATAAACATATTGTTTTGTACTCTGATTCTTGCACCGGTCAGAACAGGAACATTAAGTTATCACTGTCTTTACTAAAATTAGTGCAAGATCCTCGAATGGCTGTCGAAACTATAGATCACAAATTCATGGTGTCAGGACACTCGTATTTACCAAATGATGCAGATTTTGGCGTTATTGAAAAGGCAAGTCGCAAGAATATTCATATTTACTCCCCTCAAAACTGGATGGATATTGCACGGACTGCTAAAAAGCAGGATCCAAAATTTATAGTTTTTGAAATGAAAAGAGAAGATTATTTTTTTACAAAAAACTTGGAATGAGCAATACAGAATCGAAAAAAAACTGTTGATGGATACGCATTCAGTTGGCTGAATATCCGTTGCTTAAGATTTGAGAAGACATCGCCGACTTCATTAAAATTTAAACAGACTTTGAATGAAGCTCTTCATTTTGATGAAGTAAATCTTAGTAAAACTGTGTGTGGTCGACCAAGAACTTCATTTATTATAGAACAAGAGCAGTTGTATCCAACAAGGCGAATTGTGACAGACTAAAAAAAAACAGCACATGGTGGATTTACTGCCCTATATACCGACAATATACCATACATATTTTAAAAACCTACCTATCGCATCCAAAACAAGACAAAATCGCATTGACAATACAGAAGATAACAATGATGAAGATGATGAGCCTTTCTTTGAATAGAGGAAATTAACTTCCTTCAGAGTAGCAATGGTTTAGGTCCACTTTCTTTACTTTATTTGTGAATAAAAATTATTTTTCTTTTGAATTGGTAACTTTTTGCTATACGATAATAAAGTATCATGTTTATAATTAGCGAATTTGTTTGTAATTTTTGTCTACATTTTGTTGCAAATTAATAAAGTAAAAACCTCTTTAAGGCTTGATGACTTAACAAAGAATTTTATGGACTTGGTACATTTCTCCCCTGAGCACCTCATATATAGAACAAACACCTGATTGAAAACAAAATTGTTACCAGGTAGGTTATAGGTACATAATTATTGATTTTTGTTAATAATTTCGAAAATGTGCGATACATTTACAGATACGTAAAAATAAGATTATCCACGATTATAGAACTGGGCCTTAGTGGCGAACGAATCTGTACTTTATATTTTTGCGGTTTGTAATTATGTAATTTCCAAATTCCAAATTTCCAATAATTAATTTGGAAATGGCATTGGGCCATTTACAGACGACTATGTTGTCCATCGAGATTTGAATTCGGGACCTCTCTGCCGCCCTATGAAATACAGCAGTATAGAATTATCGGCGAATTTTACCATAATGATGAGCTTACCGTAGCTAAACCTGAATTAACTATTATAAAAAATGGCCGAATCATTGGTTGGTGTTAAAAGTAAACTGTAAATGATTATTTATTTTATCATTCAAAACACAACACATCACTATACAAAAAATTGTCTCTGTACAATTGTATATCAATCCATAAGGCACTGCCCATGCAACTGAGATCGGAAACGAGCGTGAGCCTATTTAGGACCTAAAATCCTACCTTACAAGTGGAGTTTCTATACGGTTCGTGAGTTTCTGACTAATGACTGTAATGCTTGACCATTGCACCATTGCATAATTTTGATATTGTGTATGTGATGTGTTGTTTGTATTATTTTGTGTACCTGTGTATTGTCACCTATATTTTACAATTTACATTTTTCTTCTGTGTTATAATTTTTAGACTTTTTAGAATGTTTTGTTAATTATGACGACCCACATCCATGTTTCGATTGCAATCATGCATCGAATGTTATAATGGCCTATGTGATTATCAAATAAATAAATAATAAATAAATAAAAAATAATGTCCTTCAAATATGTTGACAAAAAAGTTATGCAGTTATGATTTTCGAAACAAAACCAAACTTCAAAAGGTCTTTATAAATTTTCATATAAACCAATGCTAACAATTTGCAAATATAAACCAATGCAAAGAGATACATTCTCTCAGTGTTTTATTAACAATTTTCTGAGCGACTTCCATTTCTCTGTTTATTCTAATTTATATTTTATATTGCAAAACAAGAAATCCGTGCTCTCGGAAATTGTATAATAATACTGAATTTCTAGACCCCATGTTTTTCTCTCAATCACGTAAAAGTATCGCAAACTGCAGGCTGAAAACTCGAGTTTGTTTTTATTTTGCCTCGAGAATCTGCGAGATTGAAAAGTTGCGGTGAACCAATTGAACTTTAATGCACCGAAATTTCCGTACTGCATTAATTTATACGGGCCAATTATCGAGCATCCGTTGCGAATATTGAATTGTACGTGTGCATACGTACGTAGCTCACGATTTGCGGTTGTAAATGCCTGTCGCATCTTCCCAATTGACACAGATAAATAATAAACCGACCCCCGCTTTGGTAAATCAATGCACGAGCAATTATCCGAAATCAATCATAATAATTGAATCAGTACGTGTATTGTAGTATTCAACTAATCTCGAGAGCTTTTGATTAATATTCATGTGTAAATAATATTCACGATCAATTCTTGCCAAAGTTGGATGAATTAGCATTTTTGTGGTAACACGAAAAATAATTTAAAAAAAGAGGTTATGTTATTTGCAATTGGTGATTATAATTATTGAGAATCTGGCATTATTGATCGAATCGTAAAATAATATTTTGCACCTATTTACTAGAATCAACTTATACCAAAGAAATATCACCCAAAGAATCCTATATAAAACAAACGCAGGGGCGATATAATTGCTCTCACGTATTGATATCCCGTCTTCACTAACGACCATCGCCGTGCGTCGAGTTTTAATGGCGCGGGAGATTTTCTCGGATTTTTCACCGCTCCCCGCCCGTAGGAAACCCAAACCATACCACCGTCAACCTCCCTTGCACGTTGCCGAAGCCGTCTTCGACAAACCCCATACTATAACTCTACCGCCTCTCTCACCTCCATCCCTCTCATGTTCCTGCCGCCCCCACGATACCCCGGCCAAAGTGTGCCTCGCCGCGCCAACTTCTCCGACGTGTTTCCGCCACCCTCAGCCTCTCGCAGCTCTTTTTAATTGGATTTTAAATAGGTCGCGGAATTGTGAACAAAGACGTCTGAGTTACACTTACTTAATTAGAGCGTGCCTGGCGCGGCTCAGGCGCCATGCTCGTAATTAATATGGGGGCGGTTGAAAAACAATGGTGTAATTGAGCCTGTAATTGGATCTTCAATAATTGCACGCAGCGAGAAATTGTGTTTGCGGGGGAGTGTATAGTTCTCAATTATTATTTTGACGCAAGTTATCCATAATTAAACACCTCCATCAGATCCTTAATGACCTGCAGTTGTCTTTGGTTCAAGCTACATGAAATTGCAGTTTCGCGTACAATAATGATAACTTTGTGGGAGTGATACCTCACCATCAGATGATGGTATCACCATCAGGTGATACCATCAGATCCTTAATGACCTGCAGTTGTCTTTGGTTCAAGCTACATGAAATTGCAGTTTCGCGTAGGTTTGAAGGTGATTTGAGTCTAATAAAACTTGTACAATAATGATAACTTTGTGGGAGTGATACATCGATCAATATTCTATAATTCAAAATATTCTTGTTACCAGGAAATACTTTTAGACTTGAAATTTAACAGTATTGAAAATCATCAACCGCAAGTAGAATTTTACTATAGTATTTCTTCGTGAAACAAGATAATTCATAATTTGTTATAATTTTGAGTTTTGGTTTACTTGAAAGTTAATATTTTGTATTTACTTATTGCCGTGAAATTAAGCGTTACAAAATAAAATCCAGTTCTAAAAAAACAACCGAAAAATAACCTTTACAATATTTAGAAATACATTGTTATAAGCCTTTGGGGTAGAGATCAATCTGAATTTGGATATTGATCATTTTTTTTTGCCTCAAACCTCTGGGAACAACCGGTTAACTCTTAAATTTTTCTTAACTATAACTTTAAATTCGATAAATATTTTAATATAAGTTAAAGATAATCTACTACTGCATCTATTTTCTATTAGATATCAGTTTTCAAAGGCCTCAGTATTTACTGAGGTATTTTGAATGTTTTACTATATTAATACATAGTTTTAATATACAGGGTATCCAAGATAAGGATGAACAATATGGGGATCTTGGAAACCTTAAAAGTGACAAAGACGGTTAAATTATAAAAAGTTGCGCAATTTAGTGGTCAGTAATATACTGTTGAGAAAATTGGAAAATTCCGTTAACTTCCGGAGATAATCCACAAAATCAGAAATTTTGCGATATTGTATGTATGTTTTTCTAAAGTTATATGAAAAGGTATAAAAAAAACAAAAAGCACTTTCTCATTGCCACCTTTTTAGAAGACAACTTTATAAATTTTCAGTACAACGTTTCGTTTCGAAGAAAACATAATCAACTTTATATTTTTATATGGCGCGTAAATAAAGTATACCCTGTATTAAATAGCATTTCCTATTACGAATTCAACGATTTATATCACAGAATGGTTTCTCATGTTTTTATTCAGAAAAAAAGGCTTGCTAGTACATTTCGAACATTTTGGTGTAGTAGTCGTTGAAATGAGCGACGAAGATCTTGCGAAATCGCAAGATTTTAGATTTTGTCGGATATATCTGGAAGTAAACGGATTTTTTTGGTTTTCCCAACAGAATATTAATGACCAGTATATTGCGCAACTTTTTTTGTAATTTAATCGCGTTTCTAACTTTTACGGCTTCCGAGATTCCCATACTGTCGATCCTTATCTTGGACACCCTGTATAACACATATTAATTATTATGAAAGAAAAAACTCTTCTGTAAATGTAGAGTAATATAGTCGTGTGGCCCCTGCAATATATTTTTGATTGAAAATTACCAACCGGAAGTGGATGTTTCCGTTTGCATTTTTTTCGTTTTTTAAGAAATATTTTCTAAAATATTACTCGCAGGTTAAAACTAGTTTAACAAAAGTTTAAAATAATTGAATGCTAAATACATTTGTTTATACAAAATATATATTTTCATTTAACTTTTGATTTACTGAGGAATTTATTTTGAAATTTAATATTTTGTAAACGTCAAAAAATAATGTGATATATTTTAAGTGTTTTTAAACAAAACCTGTAAGCCAAACTATACAACCACCATTTTGGAGGAGGCAGAATGACACTACGACATACGCCAAAAAATAAGTTTTCGACAAATATTCAACTTTTTTTTTCTGAAAATAACATCGCGCGTCTTCCGAATGCCCAGAAACCAAATTACCGAGGTTTTTCATGAGATATTTCAGGAAAATGGCATTGCCAATTTTGCTGTTAATTATATGTATTTGTAGATAATAGATCTGCGGAGTTTCCTTTAAAGGGTTTTTGTTAATTTCAAAGTTGGAAACGTTAAAATAGCATGTAGAAATACAGTTAATAATTCACAATTTTCAACATTTTTTTTTCATACTAAATTTTTTTTTTGTTCAAAAATCGGCTTCAATAGGGAACCTCTCAGATACTTTAGGTTGGTCATGGATATTTTTAATTTATTAAATCGAATCTCATTGCCGCTCAATGTCTCATGAAAAATCGTTAAAAAGTCCATAAGAAATGAGTTCCCCCTTAATCCATATTTCTCTTCTATCACTCTTCTATCACGTGACATGTGTAAGCCAATTATATTGTCAGAATTTCGAAGTTTCGCCCAATCAACCTTCTATTTAGTGATCATTTTTGTTACTAGGAAAATTGCCGTTAATACACACCTAACTCGTTTTCTCGCTTTGATGTCATTGTCACTGTCACATGGACACTTCTATAAAATCAATCATTAGGACGTTTATTTTGATTACCCGCTCTAGGAGAAGGGCTAAAGTAGGCTAAAACAACCAGGCTGGTGCCATTTCATAGCGTTATACATACAACCTATTATAAAGGTAAGGGCCTAATTCATTCATATTAGCATTCTTTTAAAATTGAGCAATATTCTTCCGAATACCTCACATGCATCTAATATTCCTTAGATTATTTTTGTTCGTGCGTATTGCGATTGCAATCGTATCTCATCTGCGACTAGAGCAATTGTGAACGCAAAAATGCACTAAAAAAAATCGGTAATATTAGACGCATTAGTGGTATGACATATGAGAATAAAAGACCATAAAATAATATTCTATTGTCTTTATTAGTTTTTACTCCTTTGCGCTAGTAAAATGTAGTTTTAAATTGCAGTGACTTTATTATTACTTCAACTGCTGTGTAAATTAGTACTAGAAAATAACGTGGTTAGGGAAATATTTGGAATATTTTATTAATGCCATCGGGTGTAATGTCTACTTTGTCTTCATCTGTCCATCGATCCAATTATTACTTCAATTCTGATTGGAAATTATCGGCGGAAATAAATAACACTATTATTTATTTTTATCAATATTTTCTAAAACAGGATATGGGCCTGAAAAATACTTGAATAAAAGTTAAAGATAATTTAATAATAATAATTCAATAATAATTAAATAATTTTATTATAATTTAATTAATAATAATCAACATACATTTTGTAAAACTTTATTTTCGGAGTACTCTTGTTTTGCTGAAAAATTTAGGTTGCATTTTAATATGTAATCTGTAAATGTCAAACAAAAATGCGGTGAAATTAAGCGTTATCTAAGAACATATATATATAATCGAATAACACAACAACCATTTCCGTAGTGGCTTAATGAAATGACAGAAAAGTACTTCAACAAAAAAAGCAAGATTTAACAATTTTCGAAAAAACAAACAATCGGAAATTGATGTTTAACTAATATTTAGTATTTTTCTCGAATATATGACACATTTTCATAAACATTTGAATATAATGTTTTATTGAAATATCATGTACTAATTGGATACTACCTCCGTGGACAACTGTAGACCGGTTTTGACCTGGTGGGTCTCATCAGTCCAGTGCGTCCAGATGATATTCCCAATTTGCAGACTCGTCAGGTTTAATAAACCTGTCTCACCACTCGGAGTCGTGAACTCGTCTCAGTAGTATTTGATTTGCGTAATTGATTGACGAGATGGCATCTATATGCCTGTCTCATGTTTCAATTTAATATAAGTTAAAGGTAATTTACACTGCATATTCTCAATTTGAAATACATTTTCATTGTGGTTGGCTTTTATTAGGCTATTGGCCCCTGGGAACAACCAGAAGTTTACCTTTAAAATATTTTTTCAAATATGACTAATAAATAAATAATGTTATATTGTATACTCTTCATTACAAACAGTTTTCAAAAACCTCAAACTTTAGAGATAAGTACCTATGATACTGTATCATATTAGACATGTTGACGGTCGCTATTTGCAGCCGGCAATTGGAACATGTAACGTTATGATTTTCACGTACGACGCTGATCGCAAGGCTGCCTACATTAACGCCACGGGCGAGATTCAACTTCTCCCTCCCCCCATTTTTTTACACATTGACACAAGTGACGAAATTGACCATCATAAACGCGTGTTTTGCGAGTTGGGTGGCCCTTGGGATTTTTGTGGCACTACCAGTATCAGATGATATGCGTCAGATGATATGCGATCAGTCAAAGACCGGATAAAACGAACTCAGATTACACTTATCGGCTAACACTTATCGACCTTTAGGTTTCACGCGAGATGCTGATATACCACCCCTATCTTATTAGGTCGTTTCTTCAGGGGTTTATTTTACCAGTTGTAACCTCACATCACCTACAAGTACTCTGACCGCCCCGCAGAATTTCCAGGGACCACGAGGTGGAGGTTGACCCTGGACAAATTATTGCTTCAATCATTCAAGTGTGCTGATATTTTAAATAAACCAATCATCAACTATATTTTATATTATAATTTGACTGATTTGCTTTTGTAAAATAAAAATAGCAAATAAATTCTGTACTCAATAAATACTCAATTTGATGGCAACATTGCTCACTGTCATAAAATATAACACTTTTTTTTAAATATAACCTAGTTTTTCAAGTCTAGTGACTTTTAACATTGGGTAACAATATTGTCACCCTAACGGAGCCAACTTAGTTAAAAATAAAAATGGAACAGAGTATAGGTACCTATTAGTTTGTCAACTTTATTAACATAGTGTTAATTTGTAATAAGTATCTTAATAATTATGTGTACAACTGCTCTGTCAACTATTATAAGAGCCATGTGTTGACCATATATATATATATATATATATATATATATATATATATATATCTTTTAATTTTATCTCATGTTATTTCTATTTTGTCCCCATGTGCCGAAGTCGGTCCATCGATCCAATTATTAGTTCAATTCTGATTAGAAATTCCGGGCGAGGAGCGCAAACTGGAGCAGGTGGGAATGATTAGGAGGCGGCGTGGTGTAGAGAAGGATCGACGAGGTGATTCTTTGAATTAGTGATGCGGCGGTTATGAGGACGAGGGTGGTTGGAAAGAGCGGGAGTTTCTGAAGTGGGTCAAGAGGACGCTGTACATATAGATTAGTGATTCTGGTTTCCATCCTTAATCAACGGAGTACAGATGATATATCAATAGAGAACCTACTGATGATAATTATTACACTGGTAGCCGAAAACTTAAATGAAAATTGGAAGTGGTGGATTCTCAATCTTATAATTAATAAAATCTGAAGAATTGGACTGACAAATTAAAATTAAAATTTTCGTGGCAAATAGAGATCTGTTATTGAACTACCAGGTGAGACTTTTTTATGTTTCCACAATGTAGTTACCACTTTGTGTTTGCGACACTGATTATAATTCATTTCAAATTATTGTTGTTATACGAGTATATAATTTTTCATTTCAAAGTTTTTCGTTATTTACAACACTGTTTATAATAAAAACTAATTTCTCTACATCATCTTTGAAAATACATAGTCGCAAAGCTGCCAATCGTTACAGGTTACAAACCTAAATTACAGTTCACCCTAAATGATCACCGTTATTTGACTATTAGGAATGACATATGTGTTATTTATGCAGCTGTGGATACATATCCTCCTTCGTAAAACACGAGTGTTTTATAAGTTATAAATCTGTTATAAGTGATGTTAATTGTCTAGTTATAATTTTAGGTATGCAGAGTTATGCCGTTTTGCATTGCTATTGTTACAATAAAATTCCGAGTGCACAGTAGATAAATCGTCTTATTTCATTAATAATGGAGAACAGTCGTCTGGAGCTTATGTTGAAAATTTCATCCTCGTGAATAATAGTCTATATTATGTGCTCTTTAAGTACGAGGGGACTTTGTTATGTTATCTAGTTTATGAAAACATAATTCTATCTAGACAATTTTGTGATGTCAAGTTTCTGTGACATTTGAGACGGTAGTTTCAAGTTTGATTTAAATCAAGTAATCGCTATCGATGTGGGTTTAAAGATGCAAAAATAAGTGTTTATTAGTGCATAACAGCACAGCATGTCAACGTTTTTATTACATGTAAATATAATATTAATTTTTCTCAATTCAGTAGGGATATGTACACTAATAAACACTTATTTCTGTCTGCTTTGACAAGTATTTGCTGTAGACAAGTTTGACAGGTATTTACAATAAACTAAACCATATCACAGCCAACTATAATAATCCTATGTTTTGGAATATTCAGCGCAATTTAAAAGTAAAACGGTAGTTGTCATACGATATTATAAAGAGAATATTATTTATAATCCGACAATGTATAAAAATATATACAGAGTGTCCTAAATAGTGTAGGAATGCATATCTTTCTTATTTTTAAAGTTAGAGATCTAGTTAAATGGGCGATGTTGTGCAGTTTTGTATGCTGGTTCAGATTATGTTGAAAAATTTTCAATAGTCCGAGCAGTTTAGAAATTATTATAAAAAAAAAAACAAAAATCGTGATTTTTTAAAAACTCCGATATATCCATAATTATTAAAGATGCGGAAATAAGTTTACAATAAAAGTTACGTGATTCGATCGCACAAACTTAAGAATCAAGTCAAAATAAAAGTCAAGATGGCGGTTTGATGGCGGTTTCGGAGATATTAATAGCAAGTTTCTTATTTTAAATGATGGCGGCCAGTTGATTTTTAAACGTCTAAATCGACTTTTTTTTTCTCTTTTCAACAATGTATAATGTCAAATTAAAAAATATGGGAAATATCAATTGTTTCAATTATTATTTTTATTTGTTTAATTATTTTTAAAATAAATGTACAAAAATTTAAATCAAACGTAATACAACTAAGTAGTAAAATAACAATGAATTATAAAAAAATGCTCAAAATTCTGACAGTTATTTGCCAAAAACAATTGACAGCGTTAAATGCTCGCTAATCCGAACTTTTCAACTAGGCAATTAGAAAATCAAGTTAACGTATCTAAATCTATAGCATCAACATCCTTTAAAAATGCACAAGTTGCAATATACTGCAGTATACATTGCATTGCAGATATACATTGCAGATTCTCACACTTTACAAGCAAATGATAACATCCGTAGATTAACATTTTGCAGAAGGTTAATCAACAATATTACTGAAAATGGTGATTTTATACATACAATTTTATGGATAGATGCATCCTAATTTTTTAATTGTGGATTATTTAATCATCATAACGTACACTATTGGCCTCAGGAAAATTAACACATAGTGATTTTGAAATTTGTGTGGTCTAACAAAGTAACTTTCGTTTTAAACTTTTTTCCGCATCTTTAATAATTATGAATATATCGAACTTTTTAGAAAATCGCGATATTTAGTGTTTTTAGAATAACTTCTAAACTGCTCAGGCTTTTGAAAAATTTTCAACATAATATGAACCGGCACATTGCCCTGCACAATATTGCCCATTTAACCAGATCTCTAGCTTTAAGAATAAGAAAGTAAGAGTTAAAAATCTTATTTTGATGATTTATTATCTTATGTTTTATGAGTTTTCAAGTTTTGCATTGATATTGTTAAAATAAAATTCTGAGTGCACAGTAGATAAATCGTCTTATTTGATTAATAATGGAGAACACTCATCTGAAAATTCTCTGAAAACACTCGGCTCACATTGAAAATTTTATCCTCATGGATAACATTCTCGTCTATAATAAGTGCTCTTTAAATACGAGGGGAGGTTTTATGTTATCTAGCTTATGAAAACAAAACTCTATCGAGACAATTTTGTAATTATAGATATCGCGTAATAGCTATCTATATAGGTTTAAAGTTGCAAAAATAAGTAATTATTAGTGTAAAACAGCACAGTATCTCAGAGTTTTCATTACATGTAAATATATTAATTTTTCTTAATTCAGTACGGATATTTACACTAATAAACATTTATTTCTGTCTGATTTGACAAGTATTTGCTGTAGACAAGTTTGACAAGTATTTACAATAAACAAAATAATATCAAAGCCAACTATAATAATTCTATGCTTTGAAATATTCAGCACTACTTAAAAGCAAAAAGGTACTTGTGATACAACATTATAAAGAGAATATTATTTATAATCTGTCCCTGTATAAAAATATACAGGGTATTCAATTATAAAAAACAAAGAAAGATATTTATCAAATATCGAAACAAAAAACGAAAACTTCTATGGAAAAAAAAAGAAAAACAGACTATGGAAAAAACCTTGTTAACGCCATTTTGTAGACATTTTGTTGCGTTTGACAAGATTTTATCAAACTTTGTTTTGTATCACTAATATTTAAGCAAACATAAGCGGACAATAAAACACCAGCAATCCTTTATATTAAGGCCCGATTTCGAACTTGATTTGCAATATTTCATTTCAAGAAAAAAAAATCAATTTTTTCTTCTTTAAGAATTTGAGTATGACACATTGCGCTTTGGACTATTTTGTTTTTCAGTTCAGTCGATAATTCTTTTGACAGATTTATAAAATCTAAAGCTCAACATTCAATCTGCAAAATCTCAATATTGGGATATAAATCGACAGATTCTAGACCATTTCTTGTCATTCATTAGATCTTCATACTGAAAAACTCGAAAACTAAAAACCCTCAACTCCAGCTATGGACAATCTCACCCCCAAGTGTATTGACTCACACCCACACACACACACCCACACACACACACGCACGCGTATTCAAACCCGAACATTATTTTCGGGTTAACGGGCGAACCCCGCCCCCATCCTGCACCACACCGCCCCCGCATCCCCCGTCAGCCCTTAATTATCGGCGTAGCGCGTGTTCGTGTGTAATTTATGCGCTCCCGGTTTCGGTGAAATACGATCGACCACGCGGGTGCAAACGAGCATCGGGAGCGGCCGGGGGAGGCGGCGCGTGCTGCACGCCGGGCTCCTGCCATAAAAAGAATCCGCGAAGCGTTACCGGCCGGAAACCCGTCCGGGGACGGTCATCAAGTCGTGACGCGAGCGCCTCCGCAATTCATGAATTGAGGGGAACAAGCGGCGGACCTCGAAAAGTGGGTTAAATGTGGCGTAATGCTGTTTGAGGGCGAGGGTCTTCAATGGACTTATGCTCACGTTGAATGAGTTCAAGTGTTTTGGTTCGGAAGTTGGGTTTTTGATACACACAGACATTTAGAAGCACGGTCCTGTGAATACGTGCTTGACGATGAAAGGGGTCAATAGCACGAAAAGTGGGTTAAGTGCTCTCGAAACTTTTCTGATAAATTCAAAAATCTCATGATTAATATTCCATGTTATATAACTTGGTACTTCATTTGTTTATCGGATACCAGATTTATTACATACATGAAAACACAGATTACTTAATTAGTGCCACTAGATACTAATTAAGTAATCTGTTCCCTTTTTAGTTCACAATGTATTAACTATTAATACGTAATAGTCAACTTCGTCAATGAAGATATTTGAAACATCGTATTTTAGTACAGTAAAATTGTCGAAAAAAAACCTGTTACCTCGGAAAAAGGTTTTATTTTTGGGAAGTGTTGAGGGACATAAGACAAGGCTAAAACCAAAAAGGCATATCCCCACTACAGTAGAAGCTGCCGCCATTTCGAAAAGCTGTAAAAGTCGATTTATCTCGTAACACTTATTAGACAAGAAATATTGCACATACAATTTTCTTTCTCACACATTTCTTATCATTAGCGCGACACTGTATAGTTGAAATTTCGAACGGTAGCGGTGGTCAAAGTTATCAAAAATCAGTTTTTCCTCATTTTCTCCCCGTAGAAGTCGCTTTTTTGAATCATCGCAAATGTAAAAGTTATATAATTAAAACCAAAACTACAAAGCCCGTTTGAATCATGTGATTGCTGCAAATAGTCTCCGAGTTACAACGTTCAAAGTTCAGTGGGCGCAAGAAATCGATTAACATTTTTGGAATGGGACATTAAGACACAAGCTTTGGGTGAAAATCGATTTTATCTGTAAACATCTGCCTTTCAGGCTCTCCATTCCACAACCTGCATTCCATTCCCATTGCATTCCATGCCAGTGTTGATTCTACTATTTCGCTCGTATAGATCTATTTTTTTCCGAGAAAATTAAATTTTATTTTAAATCATTAAAGTCTATACAAACATATAAAATAACATATTATCATCATATGTATCTCTGTTCATATTTTCCGATTTTTTCTAGTAACAAGAAAATTAGTCAACTATTCTTATTTTTCATGTTTCATGAATGATGTGGAGAAAATGCATGGAATTGTTTCGTGGCAGTAATAAAAAAAATCATGGGATACAAAAAAGCAGAAAATTACATCAAACTGGTTCAAACTTCGGCCAAGAATTTCCATCATCTAGGTTGTAACTAGGTTATACCAAGTCAGTATAGTTTTGAACGTGTTCTGTCTAATTATAGAAAAACAAATCTGATATGTTAATGTACTGCGATTATTTATACAGTGTTGAAATTAAGTTGCGGATAAATTCAGTAACTCCGTTAATGTATTATGGTACATGATTTATAGTACATCAAGTGTCCAATAACTTCCAATCAGATTTGTTCCTCATTTTTCATTATTCTAGCAGCAATGGTCCGAGCGAGGATAGGTGGGCTACCCTGTATGTACAAACATCAATCAAATTATTGGGAACCATAAGATTAATGAATTTGAGAATATTAATAACTTTTATTGATAGTATCACATAAATAAAATTGTAACAGTTAGGATACATTTTTATTGCCTCAAGAGAGAAAATCAAATTATTATAGTTTAGTACCTACTAAATTTATGTTTGTGGAATTTTCTAGAGTATTCCATTCCCAAATAATCTTTTTTTATATTCGAACAGTGGTCAGCTATCATGTGAATATCCCACCTTCCTTGGTATCGCCCCTGCATATCTTTTAAATCTAGGTGGAAATGTTAACCCTACTTTTCAATCACTTCTCCGAGATTTTCTAAAAATTTATCAAGATGGCGGTCCAAAAAATGAACTTTTATACACATCGATGGTTCTCTGCATTAAGAACACCATTCAAAATTTAATGTTTTTGAGTTTTATATCGGATTATGTAGCTAATAATGACCACGTTTATGTGTATCAACGACACATAAATTGAAATTTTTTTGAGTTGTGTCGTTATTTCGGAAGACCATCGACATGTAGTAGTAGCAGTAGTATGTATATTAAAATGTACAGGAGCATATGAACAACATCAATTAAATATACAGTGTGGAAATTAAGTAGCGGATATATTCGGCAACTCCGTTAATGTGTATAAGAGAGAAAAAATCTAAAAGTGAGATAGCGATATAAATTACTGCGCATATGAAAATAAGTGTTTCAGATTTTAAAGAACAACATTTTAAAAGTTATGACGTCAATCATGTTTTTTTTTAATGACAACTTCCATTTTTTATTTTGTTAAATGATCAGGAATTAAACTTTAAAAGCATACTTTGACAGAAAATAACGATATTGTATGCAGAAAAAACCTGACGTGATAGGAAAAAACTAATGTGATATTTTAATTCAGCGCCCCAAATTTATCAAGAAATAAATCTTGGATGTTTCCTTAGAAGTCAGCAAAAATCGTGTTCCCCCGTGTAATATAATTTTATGAAAAGAGAAAAAAAGTGTTTAACTTTTGACCATTTTTATGTATCCGCGAATAACCTAGTGATTTATATTTTGTTTACTTACTTACAAATGAAATACAAGCTGATGCACAAACTACTCGGATATTAATTTTATTATATAACAATGAACATGTGAATATAAGCTGAAAAAGTAAAAACAATGCCATATCCAAAATTCACCAGGCTTCCTAAAAGTTGAATAAAACACATTTTTCCATTAAAAACAAACGTGTTTTTGTATTCCAGACAAATGTCAATTCTAGGCAGAGAAGAGGCTTAATACCATCAATGGCGCGAAAAAGGCTGTCTTCGAATACGATTACTGACATTTGTGAAGACAGGAAAAAACAATTCAAAATATTTTTATGCAGAATGAAAAAAATCTAATATGACCAAGACACATCATCCATAACCACAATAAACCAATTTAAAGAGAACCAAAAGTTTTGTCAACACTTTTAAAAAGAAAAAAAATATATAGAAATTAATAACCAAGAAGTTTTTCATTTGTTGCATACTTTCGTGGACATGTAGTACATATCGAAGATCTAACTGTAATCGAGTTATGTGGTTTAATATGCACACAGTTCTAAAATGTCTTATATTGTTTTGTGCAAATTGTAATTGTATGTGTGAGTTGAAAAAGTTACAGATTCATCCACAGTAAGATTTTGGGAAACTAATATAAACTTTTTTTCAGCAAACACATCGTATTTCATGAAAAGTTACAATTTATAATTTGTAGCTATAGTTGATATCTGTATGCTCACTCGTAATAAAATATATATTTTTTTAATATAACTGACAGTTAAGATATAAATTTAAAAAGTTTATTTTTAATATTTTTGCAATACTTTTTCAACTCACTCCTTCAATTATAAGATGGCAATACACATATTTTCCAAATTAAATTGTTGCAAAACCTTTTTGCATATTAACAAAATAATTTGCAATCATTTGAAGTTTTATTTGAAAAATAAACAGTTTGTTTGCATCTCCTCTATAAATGTCAAATACAACGAACGGATTAACGGAATATTGCCATCCATCATATTTGTACATGCACATTTTGCCATATTACCATCGATTGGCCATCTATATACATTTTAGTAAAAGAATGGCAACGTTATTTTTTAAATTATTGTAAAATAAATGTTTTAATATTTTTTTATATAAATAGTATAATAATATCAGTAAGCTGCTTTTATAAGAACAGATTAAAAAACACAAAGTAATGGCGACAGAATGGGTTAATATCCTATGTATTTGCATAGTTATATCTAAAATCTTTCTTAATATATCTCAAATCTCAACTTTTTGCAATCCTCGTCATACCTTAACAAGACAGCAACAGAAATTTAGTACTTCATCTTAAAAAAACAGACTCTAGTGATACGAATAATTTTTTATTATACTTTCTTGATGTAAGTTCCCTAAATGTTAGTTACCATTTTACAAAAATTGCATTTATAAGATATTGCTAAAATCATTAAATGTTAAGGTCAAACAATTGTATCACATTTGTAAATAAAAATTGAACCGAACAATAATCGGTTGAATCAGGTACTATGTACCTTTTTACGGACCGTTTTCTTACTTTTTATCCACTTCAGAGACATAAATAGCGGGATAACATCCCTCGGTCCAGTTCTCGGAGTCTTTATCCGATATCCCACGTAAATCCGGCAGTAAAAGGGCGCTTTGCATTGGAAACGCGCAATTCCAGCCAACTGTCCCGATTAAGATTATTGTTACGGTTACGCTACGTTGCGCTAATACAAAGTTGTTACGTTAGTTTCGTGGATTATGCGGCAAACTATGCAAAAAGTATTCAGGTAGCGTATCCCTGGTTATCGGAATTTTGAAGTAAAATAGTATAGAGGGCGATTCCGATAAACTGTGATTGTAGCCATGCCAAAACTTATACTGATAACGAATAGTTGCACAAGGGTCTAATTTGGATGGGAAAGTTTGTAATAAAAGTTAGATTGTTGAAATTTATTAGGTCTCGTCGAGATGTGATGTTTTGAACTGGAAATACGATTATATGTGAATTAATTACTAATTATGAATTTACACTGAATAAAACACTACTATGCTTTTACCACCCAATCTATTGTTATATAATATAAATCTAGGTACATAAATATCTATAAACTGTAAACACGACTCGAGTTTGTAACGGTTATTGTCAACGATGAATTATTAGTAAAAATAGGGAAAATGATGAAACATTAATATTTTCGATCATCAGCATTGATTGTATTCTAATATATGATTAAAGTTCGCGAATTAATTTCTAATTTCAGACTTATCTTATCAGTAAATATAAATAATTTATATTAATTATTTTCAGATCGTTGACAGAAAAAGTAGACTTCTAATTTATGATCAAACTTGGGCCAAAGTTTATATCCTATCACCGCACAAAACAGATACGTTTTTCTTTCAATATTGCCAATTTATCGAAATATTATGTTTTGCTTGAAAATCAGTGAATAGCAATATTCTAGGTAATTTTTCATTCTATTATTCGAGATGAATCCGCAGACATAATGCTGTTTTTTGATTATTTTGTAGACACAATTGCACAATATCGATAAAATGATTGCCCAATAAGTAGTAAACAGGTAATATTCTGGAACATAGTTGAATCCCTTTATCTAAGTGTAAAGCTGTTAGTATGGCAGAATAGGTGCTTAAATTCCTATAATAATATTGTTTGTACTGATCTGATAACTGATCTGCAATTTAGTGCTAATGCCATTGAAACATTTTTATAAATAACACTGGTCAACACTAGTCATGCCATACGAACTATGATAGCTAATACTGTTTTAGCTAACTACCCTAATTATTAATCTGCAGTTGTTTTGTTTTAATAACTCTTAGTTTTCTTATGATACGGTAATTCTTATAACTAGTACTACGGCAATAAAAGCAAAGGAACGTTTGCGAAGAAATAGTCATAAAACTATTTGTCTGTGATTGCATCAAAATATTGTAATTTATTAACTGCGTTAACATGTCGAGACAGTATAGTAACGAACCTAACCTAACATAACCTAACCTAACCTAACGTAACCTAACCTAACTCGTTTTGTTATGTTTGTGGTGAACTGACTTTCAAAAAACAAAGACGAAATTTTATAAAACTAGTATTGGAGAGTTATCGCCGGTATTTTAATTTCGCTGTGGCCCATCAAGATAAATCCTGGGCCCCACATATTTGTTGCATAACGTGGGTGAAGAATTTAACCGATTGGAAGAAAGGGTCTCGTCATATGCCGTTTGCTGTACCCATGACTTGGACTTGGTCTTACTGACGTATATGGTATAAATGTCAAGAAAAAACATACAGTTATTTACCCTAATTTACTTTCAGCCATAACACCAGTCCCTCATAGTGAAAATTTGCCTATAAGAGTTGCACCTGCGTCCGTTGAGATGGACGATACACAATCCTCGACGTCAAACCAATGTGTTGATGAGGACGATGACGCTAAGTTTGAAGAAATTCTAACCAAGTAATGATAACTCTTGATAACTCAAGGAGACCTAAACGATTTGGTTCGGGATTTAAAATTGTCAAAAAATCAGTAAGAACTATGAGGATCTCGATTAAAATTATGGAATTTGCTACATCATAAAACTAAAATTAGCGATTTTTGAAATCGTAATCAACACTTCAGATCATACTTTTCTCAAGACTAGGACTTGATGTATTGTAATATTGTAATGATATAAATTGGATTATGAAGATTTCGGAAATCGATTTTGATCCTTCCCAGTGGCGTTTATTCATTGTAAAACAAGTCTAAAAGCATCGTTACTGCTTCGAAAATCGCTGATTTTAGTTTCATGACGTAGCAAATTCCATCCTTTTAATCGAGATCCTAATAGTTCTGACTGATTTTTTGACAATTTTAAATCCCGAACCAAATCGTTTAGGTCTCCTTGAGTTTTCAAGTGTGGCTTGGTTAGAATTTCTTCAAACTCAAAGTCATCGTCCTCATCAACACATTGGCTTGGCGTGAAGGATTGTGTATCGTCAATCTCAAGGGACGCAGATGCAACTGATATAGGCAAATTTTAGGGAAAGGTAAATATACTTCCTTCTATACCTCTGGCTCATGCTGCTAATATGAAAGAAATTTATGAAAACATAAACTTATTACTTGCAAAAATCAAGTACAGTACATATACTTTCAAAATTTGTGGCGATTTAAAAGTTGTTGCTCTATTACTCGGAATTCAGATGGGTTATACTGAATTCTGCTGCTTTTTATGTGAATGGGACAGTCGAGGCAGATCAAAGCACTATCATAAAAAAATGGCCTACGCGTGCCTTAATTCCAGGACTTAAAATGTGAAGTATTTAGCTCTTGTAGAGCCATCCGAAGTACTTCTTCCACCATTGCATATCAAATAAAGCCTGATCAAAAATTTTGTAAAAGCAATGAATCGCAATAGGAGTGGATTTTTTTATCTAAAAGACAAATTTCCCCAAATAGGGGATGTAAAGATAAAAGAGGTATTGTCGCAGGACCTCAAATCAGGGAGTCAATAAAAGATTCGGTATTCGAAGAAAAATTGAGCGATTTAGAAAAACCAGCATGGAAATCTTTTAAGAATGTTGTTGCAATTTTTTTAAGTAACCATAGAGTGAGAGCTACATAGAGCTGGTTAGCGAGCTATTGTTGGCTTATCAAGCATTTGGTTGCAAATGTCACTCAAGATTCATTTGTTAGACTCATGCCTGGAATTTTTTCATGAGAATTTGGGGGCTGTCAGCGATGAGCACGGAGAAAGGTTCTACCAGGACATTTATAAGATGGAAAAACATTACCAGGGCAAATGGAACCCAAATATGTTGGCAGATTACTGCTGGACAATCAAAAGGGACTAACCAGAAGCTAGAAAATCTTGGATCGTAACTTCATAATAAAACTTTTTTACATTTTTAGTTTAGGAGGTCATTGTTTATTGAACTATTTTAAATTACTTAAGAGAATAAAATTCTTGGCCAACAGATTTTTTTTAATGTTTGTTTTTACTGCCTATCCACCTATTAAAGTAAAAAATATCATAAAAATCCATGAGGCACGACAAAGTTAGTTTTGTTTACCAGTGTAAATGTAGAATATGCGGAAAAAAATTGTATCAATCGCTAAGCCTAGACTAAGTGAAAACTTAATTATTACTTTGAGAATCTGTCTATTAAAGCTTAACGTCTTCACGTCAGTAAACTTTGCTTTCAAATATCTTTCCACATGCAATATTGCATAGAACTTGGTCTGCTTGGAGACGATAACCGTTCACATATGGCCCCGATGTTGGGGCCATAGAAATAGTTCACCCTGGGTGCGCACATAATTTACAATAAAAAAACCGCACCGATAAATAAACTCAATCAGGCGGAAAATTGGATTATAAAAAGGGCGCAATATTCCCGACATTATCTCGAACAATTGAACGCGAATTAAATCCCCCCAGCGGAGGGACGCTGCGCGATAACGCCCTCCGCAGTTTATCATCAAATTGCCGTAATAAACGGCGCGGGGGCGCGGGGCGAAACAAAGAAAACGCACAATACGACGCGGGGGCGAAAAGGGCGACTCACCTTGTCCCTTATCTCCTGCCTCATCTTTTCCCTCTCCTCCTCCATCTTTCTGTGTTTCTCCTTCCTCCTCTCCTCGGCCTCTCGGATTGCCTCAAGGCGCTCCTTCTCGGCCTCCTCCTCTTTCTCTTTATCGTCACCATCGTCGTCACCGCCGACCGCTCCTGAAATCGAACAGCAAGGAATTAATCACCCGTCCGCATAAATCAACAGGACTAATGTTAACTAAAGCGAAAGGGGGTCACATAGACATAAAGTTGCTTTTGCTTCTCAAGTATTAGAAGAAAAACATAACAGGAAATTCCGCATTTCTAATGTTAGGAAGTTAACAGAATAGAGATAGTACCAATCAGAAAAATAATAGAAAGGTCACTTGCACTAATATTCCCAATATCGGAAGAAAAGTAGAATAGTTATACTACTCCCAGCGCTTTTTGGTTTTTACAGCTTTGAGTTTTTGGGAGATTTATTAGAGTATTATTCCTTTCTTGCAATATCCCATCATATAGCCATAATAAAAAATGGACCCTCCTTCCCTTTTTCTTCGATGTGGTGGCAGTCCGATCCTGCAGAAAGGTTGTTTATGGTATGGTTTATTGTCACTCAGGAACCATAGAATTATTATTTTATTTGGGAGCCGTAAAACTGGCGAAAAGTTTAATATAAACTTTTGTTGTAAAAACCAAAAAGCGCTGGGACTACTATACTTATGTATGTTTAATAGTTGCTCTTTTAGTATGGATAGGAAAACATAATAGAATTTAGTGTTTATATTAGTGGCGTATTAAAAGATAACCAGAAGCAGATAATACAGAGAGAAAAGCAGAATAGAGTTGTAGGTACAAATTTAGTCTTAATAAAATGAGAATATTTGTCTCTGTTTTGTAATACGTAGAGAAAAGCGCAATGTCGTTACGTATTCATCTAAAATATTAAAAGAAAAACAGAACAAGGTAATAGTACTACAGTAGTATTGGAAGAAAATACGGAGAAAAAAGTAGATTTGTTATGTGTCTCTATTACTACCAAGAAAACAGAGTAGTTGTGATGGGATTTATTTAATAAAACGAAATCCAGAAACATAAGTTCATGTAAATATTGTTAGTAATTAAGTTTTGAATAGGGATTCATGTAAATACTGTTAGTGAACAAGTTTAGTATGATTTAGTATAAAAGTGAGAAAACGTATTATTGCGAAATATGATGCAATAATAGAGAAAAATGCGACATAGATAAAAACGCAATGCGAGTGTTCATGGCGTCGTAATAGCGCTTTGTTAGAGATTTGCCATGGATACAAAACGCCAGCGCACCGAAAAATACGAAGACGCTGAGAAATGAGTGCGGGATAAACAAACAAAAATTAGACGAACGTGACGAGTTTATAAAAGGGCATGAGAGAGCGTCTCTCGAGAAGTTTGTCAATATACAGTACACAGTGCGTATACACGACGTAACTTTCTGAGCGCCACCGAGACTCAACCTACCGAGCGACACGAACGCAGGAAGCGTCAATAATAAGTAAACTAAACAGCGCCAGGACCAACTTCCACAAGGCGTTAGGTAACTCCACAGCGAATAGCTATAGCCAGCAAATTAGAAAACGGACACCACATAGAGGACACCGTACAGAGGATACACACAACAAGGACCTTTTACAGATCTACAGGAATGGTACAGCAAGGACAACACTAGCCTCCAGCGAGCGGTTCGAATATATCGAGCAACAACAAGGACATCCAGAACACGAACTTATAACATTAGCGTTACCTATCAATATTCAAATTCAGTGCGCTTTCCAGAATTAATAGTTGTTTATTCGATGCGTTGAGACATTTGGTTCTGTAATTAGTTATTTTGTTATTGTTACTTTTACGTTTACGTTCACGTTTGTTTCTGTAATTTGTTATTTTGTTATTGCTACTTTTACGTTCACGACATTGATTAGGATAATTTAGCTAGATAGAGTAGGGTTTAATAGTTTATTCGTTGCTTTTATATTTTGCTGTTAAATTGTTTTTGGTGAAATTGCATTTAATTAAACCGGAATAAAGACAAACATTCACATAAATTATAGTTTAAATTAATAAACACGATTACGGTAACAAACCTGAGATTTACATACCCTGGGAAAGAGAACGACTCTACACGACGAGTTAAGCAGCAGTGAGGACCCATCACAAAGTGAATACATCAACATCACAATTAACAACCAACGTGCTAAAGCATAAGCACACTCTAACATATCAATTGGCTCACAACAACAAGGGGCATTAATATCTCAATATATAGAATCTATAGAAAATATACACAATTGTGAACAGTATACTTTTATAATTTGAGGAGAACACCATAATGTGAGTTAACTGTACGATCGAAGTTAAATGAAAATACAAAAGAAATTAGGAAACAAAAGCAGAATACAGTAAAAAAATATGAATAATTAGTTGATCTGACTAATATGAGTTACATAAAATAAAACCTGATACACAATTAACTATTCTAGTGTTCTCGTCGTCTTTTCTTCTAACACTACACTGCTTTTCTTCTAATTTTATGGTAGAATAAAATTGAGAGGCCCAAAAATACAAAAAATATGGTTTTAAATATTAATTATAGTGGCATGAGGCACCTTGGTGGCAGTACATAAAGCCATGAAACCTTGAATCAATGACATTTTTTTCTCTGACTTTCAGACTAAACTGAAGTTTTTCGTAGTTAGATGATTACTAAGTCGATAAAAAATCGATGAAAATTGCATAATATAATAGAGTATTCATAGAAGAATCAAACAATTCAGTTTGGAGATGGTCGGTACATATACATTGGCAGGAACATAATATCGCCATTCCAAACCAACAATGCCTAAACTCCAAAATGATAATTTTTCAGAAGATACAAAAAATGAATGTTAATTATTGAGTTTAAAATAAGCGAAAACAAGTTATTGGTAATAATTTGAATATATTATATAATAATATTAAAATCATTACTAATAATATGTACTTCTTAAAAACGAAATAATTAACAATCGTTTTTCGTCTTTCCTGAAAATTTCATAATGTTGCAGATGCGTCACTGTTGCTCAGGAACGGCGATATGGAATTGCTTTCCTTAAAGTATGAAGAGCAGACCCTAGATCCAGTTTAGATCTAATCAAATGTCCTATAAATATCAATGTATAGGCGATATCAAACAGATATGAGAAACTTTATTCATAACGTACAAATCTAATAAATTTGTCACGTAGAAATAAGGGGCTTTAGTATGTTGGGTGGTTAACTTTGATTTGATTAATGCGTTTGATTGATAATGGTGTTAAAGGTTTAATTAAATTTCGCGGGGCTAATTGGGTTAATCTAACCACACGTAATCTTCCAGTGACTGCAAATTGGGGTGTTCAATTCCAGTCTGGTTCATAGTAATAATATTCGATGTGTGTATTCCTGGGACAATAGTTATATCCGTAGTTGATTTCCACTATAAACCTTATATACCGGGTGATTCAAGTTTTATTACCAGGCCAAAAATGGCGACTTCTAATTGAAATAAAAAATCCAAAATAAGTACACATGTTTAAATATTGATGAAGCCCAATCTGACGATAAAAAAAAAATTAACCACACGGTAGTTTATACGTCATTTCACAAAGAATTCGTAATTTTATTTATATAGTTTTTGTCAGAACATACTTTAATGCTATTCCAAACATTCCAGTGTAATCCAAGTAAAAAAAATTGCACCAATTATTGAATTAAATGAATTTTGATTTTGCAACAGTGAGATTTATTACTAAATAGTAAAATATGAGGGCTGCTACCAGTAATAGTCCTTATAATGGATTTTATGGGTTTTATGATACGACCGTACCCAATCCCCCAGTCTGCTGGGTGGATACCCACGGGCGACTGGCGGAATCATAAAAAGTCATAAAACGTTCCAACCGCACAGGCGCGGTCAATGCTTTGTAGGGCTCTTGACTTACAAAATCATAAATCATACCGAGGAAAGTTGATCAATAATGTAAAAAAAGGTTTAATTTTAAAATCTAATAATTTTCGTTAATTTTTGATTTCATAAATGGGTTCTATGAATAAAATAAAACAGTTTAGAGCAAAAATAACGAGAGAGAATTTTGCCCGAAAAGAGTTTTTTTTAAATTTTATAACCGTCTATATAATTATATCGAAAAAGTCAAACTACTTTTCCGTAGATTAGTATCAGACCTATATAAATCCAAATTTTCATATTTTTTGGGCAACTCCAAATGCCTAAAAAACTCATGGTGATAAAACTTGAATCACCCGGTATAACCTTACATTTAATCAACGAGAGATTGTTCGTAAAAAGTCATATACAGTAGTGATTGAAGGAAACCCTCTAAAACGAAACGAAACGTGATTTAGAACGTGTGCCAGTGAAAATAACGACAGGTTATCATCATTTTCTAAACGGGATAACATTTTTTACGCGATTCTAGCGCGATTCTTCAAGGAGATTCTAATTTTGGAAGTTGCAGTTAGAAACGGAACAATATTTAGAACGTTCAAAATAATTGTGCAGCACTTATCATTTCCTCTTAACAAAATAAGTATCTGGCAACAATTTTGATATACAATTAATTTGTCGTTTAATTTTTGGGAGATACCTATTTTAGAAGTAGGTAACCTTATTTACCACCGACACCAAAATATAACCATTACGAATTTAATAATGTTTATTGAAGTCATAAAAATGCAAAGAGTAAGTTGGAGAGCTACTGCAAGAACAAAATCAATGGTCGAATGAAAACCGGACCGAAGGAGAAGGCAAGAAAGACTCGTGATGGAATGAAGAATTAGGATTATCAATGGAAGTATAAAAATTTGGAGAAGAAGGACCAGAAATAGGACAAATGAATACAAATAATGACAGAAATGAAGGCTTACAAATGGTTAAAAAGAACGGGAGTAATCCATATCTCAAATTAGATCATAAAGACTTTAGAAAAGACGTAGCCAGCCTACGAATAGAGTGGTAATATTCTATCGATTTGCACAAGAATACTTAAATACAATCCAGAAATAACCACGCCAATTTTTGTAACAAAGAAACATTGATAATGATACTGCTAATACACAGTACAGTAAACTTTGTGATTATGCCATGTCCTATCTTAACAGTAAACACATCACAGTTTAATTAAACCAGGCGTAGGATTGCTGGTGTAACACAGCGCAGGGCGCATTACATGTATTCATCGGTGTGCGAGGGTCGCCCAGAACTCTGGACCAAGGGTTGGCTATGCTGGGAATGCAAAGGGCAAACAAATCTTAACTCTCCATTATCCCGGGGTAAGCTGTAAACAGAAACGAGACACCCCCGGCAGGCAAACACCGGCGAGGGATGAAACACGAAGTGGTCGAATAGTGGAGAACGCAAACCGCCCCTGGGCCCATGGGGTGCACACGAAGGGCCGGTCTACTGTTTTGGTGAAATTAAAATAATAAATAAGAATTGTGGGAATTAATAGTGAATGATAGCTGTACAATGCAGAGCTGGAAATAATAGTAATTATTCCGTATTGTTGTTTGTTGTTTTAAGGCTATATTTAGCCATGTGATTATAGGTACATGAGTGTCCGATAAGTACGGAATATAATATTATATACTTAGTAATCCACTTTACAGTCTTTTGGTTTGGTTTTCTCCTATTGTCAATTGTTTTTCACAATTTCTCAATGACTTATATTGCAAACTACATTATTTTTTTCTCAAATCCCTTTCAATTTATATCATAATGCTTTTCCCATATTTATATATCATATAAATATGGGAAAAGCATTTGGAACAAATCGAAAGTGATTTGATAAACAGAAATTGATGTATAATGCTTGACATTTGATAAACTGGAAGGTCATTTGATGTGAAACACAATTGAGAAAAGAGGAAAAGCAAAAATAAACAGTTGTGTAATTATGTCACATCTGCTACACAATTAAATATTGATAAACAGAATGGCACTGACTGTTTGGTTTGTAGCATGTATGTAAATAATACATGTTATTTATTATTAAGTATTTTGTGATATGGATCGATTACGAGGCCCTCAAGCAATATTGACAGGTCCGTCAGGGGCGAGGGATGTATAGATTTTTAAATAAAAAAGTGATGTGGGCAGTACATGGCTTTCTCCATTACTATTAATGATGACAGAATACTTGAATAACGAAAGGCATTATATGAAAAATCAGGGTAGAGATAAAATTTCACTTGCATTGTTGCAGAACTTCTATATATATATATATATATATATATATATATATATATATATATATATATATATATATATATATATACAGGGTGTCAAAAAAGACTGTTGGATATTTTTTCTAATTCTACTACTGATAAAGAAAACAAAACAAAAATCTTAGTGAATATGGGGAACTCCACCGTTTCTGAAATTTATAGAGCGGTAATGTTTCAATGTTCAGCTTATATCTGCGAAACTGTTAAAGATAACATTTAAAACAATACGTTTCATGGGAAACCTGCCATACAAAATGGCGCAATCATGTATTTCATGGCCTACCAATTTTCTGGAAAGATATCTAATTTTGTTCTTTTTAATGGAACTTACGTACAGCATATTTTTACTGAATCACATTCTAGATAAATTATTTTCTTATATATTACATTTATATAATAAGTGTATATAATGGTGTATTACAAGTAGCATTTTGCTAATGGACTGTAAAATAACAGTTGAGTTGTAGACCAATGTTGACTAGGATATTTCTGGTAAACTAAGTTTTTACGCACTGTTCACACTGTGTAAAGTGACACTCTTTAGCATAAATGAGTAAAAAATCACTTGTGCGTAAAACCATCAACTGTGTGTAAAATAAGTTTTACAGATAATTCAATCACTCGCCAATTAAAAAAAAAAAGTATTTTGTATCAAATTTTAGCTGTGTGGGTACATTGTCATAAAGTAGTGCACTACTTTACGAATATATCATAAATAACTATTACTTGCATTGTGTGTAATTTTTGTTAACAACAATTTAACAATTAACAATTTTGTTTTTAGGTATTATATTGACTTAATTGATGAGATGATGGGAGTTTATGAACGTATTGTAATTTATGTAAGATCAAAATTATTTTTGTGAAACAGGACAAACATTTTATATAAATAAATAATGCCCTAAAGACTTTTTTTTAATGGTGGCATTATAAACAGTTTGTTATGGTTACCAAAACCGTGCATAAACGTGCGTGTATGGCACGTACGTGCTATAAACATTGCCATGGAAATGTCAAATTTAACACTGACACTGACAACTGTCAACCCCATCATTTATTAATTGTAATATGAAATTCACAATTTTGGTTGTTTGAAAATATTATTCCATGTTCTGCCGTAGCACTTGATACACACGGTTCTTCACTGCTACTTCCTGCAATGCCATTGACAATCCTTTTCGCAATTTGAATTTTACTATGTGTGGACTCTTCGACATAGCTGGCAGCAACACTCATAGATTTCCATCCTCCTGCGTCCATCACTGTTGTCAAATTTGCTCCAGTATTAGCAATTACTGTTGCCGAAGACCGTCGGAATGAATGACCAGTATACTTGCTAGGATCTTCCAATTTCAAATATTTTGCTATCAGTTTAGGGAAGTTACCGCAAGTGTTGATACCAACTGGTTCGTTGATACACTTTCCATTTCGATATGTTAGTAATAGCTTATTCAAGGATGTCTTCGGACGTATGGCCGTGTATTTTTTAATCAAGTCCACGTACGCAATGTCTCCTGCGAATTGAATTATTGCAAATTTCCTTGGTTTGTCGGTTTTTGTTTCTCTAATATGAACAACTAAATTTGGACCTTCCTCCACTACATCTGAAGTACATAAATTATAGAGTTCAGAACGCCTGCAAGCTCCAAATATTCCCAGAGTTGCAGCAAACTTGCGAAAAATAAAAATGAACAGCTTATGATAAAAATTTAGAGGCAATATACCTTCAATAACAGGAAACTTTCATCGTCAGCCTCGGTAAAAAATTTCCGCAAGTCATCTTCTGAAAACACATATGACTTTTTAGTCACTTCACCCTTCTTTTTCTCCTTTAAAAAAGCCTGTACTTTTGCAAATTTTGAAATGTCAATACCATGTTTGATTTTTACAACAGACATAATCTTTGAGTGTATACACCACAACGATGAAGATTTATAAATTTCTTACTGCAAAATAAAAACTAATAGAAATTGAACGAAAAGGTAAGAAAAAATAATACCAATTGCGACATATACGCCAAAATCGAAGTTTCGTCGATATTGGTGACATCATGGGCAACCATCCAACTGTTGAACTTGTTATACTCCTTCAAATAACTTTCACTCGATTTCTTAGGTAATAAGGAAGATTCTGCCGCAGCAGCAATCTCAAAAATACTCGCTTCCATTTCTGACATTAGGATATTTTGTAAACATCAATTGTATTTTCCATGGCTACTAAACAATTTGTCATATTATTTAAAATGACGAATCAGAATTTAATGTTATTTCTTCTAGTTATTTCCAAATTTATAATGCCACCATTAAAAAAAATAGCGTATAATACTATTATTACACTCTATTATTATAGCTGTGTCTATAGTTTCGACCGAATAAGCTAGTCATTATCAAACTATAAGTTATAACGATTGTTGTAACTATGAAGTGTGGTACCAACAAAGTTTAAGTGCATTATTTATTTATATATTTTATAAATTGTCACGAAGTAAAAGTGTTCAGTATTAATAACAATGAATGTACTTTAATTAAATCGCATTTTCAGCGTTAATACCAGAGCAACAAAATAGTATATTATGGAACGAGCATTTAATAACCATTAAATGCGAGTTGCATACACTATTTTCTACGACAAAGCATGAAAAGTGGTAATTGTCAAAATTTATTAAAAGTAAATATACAACACAATACTTTTAATATATTTAACAATATATTCTCTACGACACAACATGAAAATTAATAATAAATATTTAACATCTGGGGCGTCTGTAATCAATTGCTTGATTTTGTTGATCGTAAACGATATAGCTTTTTTAGGTTTATACTCTGCAGATTTTATTTTTAATAAAACATGTAATTTGGGATATTTGGATATATCCACATTATGTTTGATACCCAACGTAGATTTCAAAATCGAATATTGTGTCCATAAAGTTGGAGTTTTCATGTTTTTTGATAATTCATTAAATTACACAAGTAAGACGTTTTCGGAAAAGCTGCTGACCTTATATGTGTTTCTCCAATCCATACAATTAGAATAAAATTTCTCGTAAGTTTTTAACGATTTCACTGGTAATAAATAGTTTGTGGCTCTTGTGGCCTGCTCCACAATGTCCGGTGGGGTTAAATTTTCCATATCACTATCACTATTCGACATGTTTAATTTTTTTAAATATTTTGAATCGTTTACTTTATTAGGTGGTGGTTCACTGTCAAAATGTGCAAAATATAAGAAATGTACCAAAGTTGGGTAAATTTCATTTCAAATGTAGGTACTTATGTGCGAAACTGGAAAAAATGTACAAAATTTAGTACAATTGTACTAAAATGGCAGCACTGTTTTCAGTGGCTAAATAATTTATTCGCAATTTGGTATTTTTATGAATTTATTATAAACTGAATATTTGTACTAATGATGTAAATATTGGTATGTTTTTATGTTTGTTATCATTGGTTTCTTGTCAATATTTGACAAAGGCCAATTTTAGCTCCAGTGACTCATTAGCATCGCATCGATGGAGGGGTGATCCAACACACTTGGATCCTGGATACTTGGATAATGGATATTACACTATGTTTTTTGTTAGGTTATGAAATTCCTTAAAAACGAAAGCTCGAAAATATATAAAATGAAACTTTGCTTGAAAACGTTAGGTTAGTATACTTTATCTTGCGTGTTTATACTTTGACTCATATTAAGATAATTTAGACAATTCAGTAAATATATTTTACTGAATAGTTACTTTAGTTTAGGTTAGATTTTATATTTGGAACAATTCACATTCGAGTAATTGTGTATTTGAGGAACTGCGAGAAATTTGCTTCGAGCAATTGATTTCGAGCAATTTACCTAGAATCAGAATTTTGACCTCTATGGATTTTGCTTCATCGATATTAGGTCGTTCAATATGCATGCTTAATTTAATAATACACGACATCGCCAGTATTAGTTCTCCTCTAAAAGCAGACATTTTTATGTGAGAGAGGTTTCAGAGGTGTCAGAGGTTTGTTTCAATTTTTAATTGATTTATTTCTACAAAATGTAAATACAATGATCACAGCTTGCTAGTGGAATTTGTATTTTGTTGATATTATAATATGTATTGTATGTTGATAAAGGTAATTTGATTTTGCAGTATTGTTTGTACGAATGACATGCAAATAATGGTTAATTATTCAGCAGACTAATTAGGTGGAATGTTTGATTTTCTTGTTTACTATTTTTGTTACATTGGCGAAATTCATGGGAACATATGATTTCTACCTTTAAATTTTTCAGAAGCTTCAGAGATTTATTTTCAATTTTTTGTTCATTCAATACGTACTATGTCTACCAAATTGATTCATTTCTACAAAATATAAATACAATGATCACAGCTTGCTAGTGGAATTTGTATTTTGTTGATATTATAATATGTATTGTGTGTTGATAAAGGTAATTTGATTTTGCAGTTTTGTTTGTACGAATGACATGCTAATAATGGTTAATTATTCAGCAGACTAATTAGGTAGAATGTTTGATTTTATTATTTACATTTTTTGTTACTTTGTCGAAATTCGTGGGAACATATGATTTCCATCTTTATGTTTTATTTAAAGATCGTTGTCAATGAAATATTTGTTTATTACTTCTTACAGTATATTCATAATATCTTCTTTGTAGGAATTTTATATTTTATTTATGCATACTTGATTGATATTTAGAAGTCGTGAAATTTTATAACGTTATAATTTTGACGCACGGCGATGGTTGCGAGGTTGCATACGGGGGCTCCTTGGACCTATTAATTAGATAAATACCTAATTAGATTTTCCCCATTCCATTATGACGATATCCGCCGTTGCGGGTTTCGAATTGTTAATTGATTAAGTGATCACACGCGGACAGATCAAAATCTCTGTTCGAGACGAAGCCAGTAAAATACTGGAATAAACGGTCGCCATTACGCGTGATAGTTTTTGAAGTGCATTGCCAGTGGTTTTTGGGCCAGACATTCAAATCAGTCAAAGTACTGGATTCAGATGATCTCAATTCATTACTTATCGGCCACCTTAGAACTCTAGGTAAGATAAGGCCCTGCCCTTTTTGTTTCACACGTTGTGCTCATATGATTCTTTATCTTTAGTCCGGCTTTTGCGAGACAACATCCTGCATTATTCCCGAGTACGCTGGGATAAGACTATGACCACGCCCAGTTCTAAAGGACCCAGCGGAGAGGGGAACGGTGCCGAGGGGAGGAGTTTCCTCGTCACCTGAGGTTGTCGAAAATAGATTGGACTGATAAAATGTTTACTTTTTTACTTATTCTTTCACTATTTGACTTTTTAACTTTTTACGCACTAATTCGGTATTCTAAGGGCACGTCCCCGATCCAGCCGACGTATCAACATTTCCGAGTCCTACGCGCGCCTTAGTACACATTCGCTGTGTCGAACGATAATTGCGGAATCTGTGAATGCCAAAGGACTGCACACGCCGTCTTCACTCAGCTGGCCAGGGCCAAGCTGGTATTTACAGGGGCAGAACCAATAACAACAGCAACAAAAGGTGGAGTATTGGAGAGAAAGAGAGAAAAAGGGGGTTGCACTTTGTAAGAAAACTGTTATTATATCTAATATTCTATTCTATTCTATAATAAGTGTGTATTTATTTAAAAACGTTAAGACACGGTAGAAAGGTTAATTGGTTTGAAGGTGAATTTATTGAGAAGCTCTTCAAGTCTGAGTCTTATCTCTTATGTCTTATTATGTCTATTTATTATGTTATGTATTATTATTATTATTATAAGTCTCATGTCTTATTTGTTGCATGACATGGCTTTATGAAGGGTGGTGTTTGTGAGATTGTCGCTTATTGCCGTAATTGTCATAACAAGTTATTAATACGTTAGGCGACAGAGCGAATATTGCGGATATCTAATGGTAAACGTTGACGTTTGTATTGTTATATTTATACTGTTTGGTTTGATTTTCAAGTCATGATTTCCGCGGACTTCTGACGAGAAAAGCCGACATCTAAATGCAAACGCAGCCGTCCGCGTAACCCGCGGCGGTTATGCATAAAACACATCAAGGGGGGCGCATGTCTAGCAGGGGAGGCGAATGCTTCGCCCCATCGGACGTCTAGCACAAAGGGACCATGTCCTGCCCCCGACGTCACGCGGCCGTTAAGTGCCCTTTGAAATCCTCCGGATCTAATTACGTACGACGGAGTGGAAATCACATTTCCACCCTGTTCCATCGCGGATGCGCCCCCGCCGCCCCCGTTCACACATCACTCGGGAAGAGGGCGCCATCGAGCCTAATGCGCCCACCCACACACGACAAATATCACACGATACATAATTAATTCGGGATTAATGAGTGTGAGGGCTCGGGACCTTCCTTCCTAATTGAATTTCTTTACTCAATTAATTCGCTCATTGGCACACTTAACGAACTGCCCCCTCCGGCGGGGGAGGCATTGGGGGCGCTTTATGATCGCGCCAATTCGATTAGGTTCCCAGAGGGGCCCACAGAATTTTTTTGTGCACCATTACACTCTGCGAAGCACAGTCATATATAATTAGAACTTTAGTAATTTAGTAATTATACCACACCAATAAGTTGG
Organism: Othius punctulatus; assembly: GCA_951805005.1. Taxonomy (NCBI): domain Eukaryota; kingdom Metazoa; phylum Arthropoda; class Insecta; order Coleoptera; family Staphylinidae; genus Othius; species Othius punctulatus. The sequence continues at coordinate 57,847,846 of OX638141.1, forward strand.
TTTTGCTTAGTGAATAATAACTAAAATTACATCAGTATTACTATTATTTAATACGAGAATTATTGATAATGCATTCCGGTTATTATTACGCAAACGTATGTTTGGGTTAATCCTAATCAAAACGTCAACCCTTAAAACTATCTTACATCCATCGATTGATCGTGTAAATTACTTTCGTTTAATTGCCAGCATATTCCCCATTGCGCCACAAACATCATTGCCAACTTCGATTTCAATTCAATCCACCTCAGCAAGTTGCAAACTCCATGGGAGATATGCCGAGCGGCAATCAAAGCATTATTGAATTTTAGTAATTGGAAAATTACACCGGCTAAAGTGGTTTTGAATGTAATCAGTTTTCGCAAAAAATTAAAAGTCAAACACAATTTATCACAGTCACCTACAGATGAAAGTAATAATATGCAAATATATGGTATAATAATATTATATAATAGTAATATTTATTCAGTGTTATAGCTCTACAGCATACACTAATTATATAAAAATGAACAGGCTCAAATAAAAGTATTTCATTTAATAATGCATTCTCAGAGTGCAAAATACACAAGTCGTTCTTTAAACTTGAATTCTTTAAACAGCAAAATTTATCATTAATATTCTTAATTACGTAACTTATATTTAATAAATAATTATTGTAGGCACAAAAAGTTAAAAATAAAATTTAATATATATATTTTTTTCTATAAAGTCGTCTGTAAATGTTTATTAAAGAGTTTAAAATAAAATACCCATGTCAAGAATTGTACACTGAATAGTGTTGATACACAAAGCATTAGATCTATAAATACACAAAATATTAAACAAAAATTTAAATTAATATAATTAATAATAATATAATTTTAATCCATTTAGTACCTATATAAAACCGGGAAGACCGGATATTCCAAACCGCTAGTAAATATTTTTTACTGCTATAATACTCTTATATCCATGCCTGCACAACACCTTTCACAAAAAATGTAATAAATAAGATAGAAAAATATTGTTGGAAATATACGTGGAGTTATGAATAAATAACTAAACCCAAAATTCCCTTGGTGCAAATTTAAATTTTGAATAACTTCATCTGGATAGGTATACATGTATACATACATATTTCATTAATGCTAGTTATCTTATCTATTATTATTTATTATGTTAATGATTGATCATTGATAATAAAAATCATGTTTCATTTTTATGCATTATTATTACAAATGTTTATGTCTATTGATTTTAATTCATTATTATTACAAATGTCCATGCCTAATGATTTTAATAGTTGCTAATGCCTGCCATACACGCTCCGGATTTTATAAATGTTTTATTTTCAAAAATCGATCGATTGGTTTTCAATATATCTTGCTTAGAAATATTTGATCGGTCGCCATTTTGTTATTTAATAAAATAGAAAATAATTGTAAATACAAATGTTTTAGAGAACCGAAAGCGCATGTTGAACGTCTTTGTATGTTATAAATATTCCTAAAAATAAGGGAGTAGTGACGATTTTTCGAAAAACAAAAGAACGCCAATAACTATGAACTTTTAACGAAGAAAAGTTGTTTGTTTCAATGAGTTCTAACTGCCATTTTCGGGTGTTACAACTTAGTATTAACACCCTGTATAATCTGTCTATATAAATTACGACCTGCATGAGGCACGGTTTCCCATCATTTGATATGTCCAAAATTTACTGGTGTTTATAGATGTATTAAAGGAAAAACAAACTCAGGAGGTGAGAACATTCGAATTCCGAGTGTTCAAAATAAGGACCACCCTAATATATAACATAATCTTCCTATGCACAGATTATCCATATTTCTAATGTATTGGATCGACAATGTTAAAATAACAAGTAAAATATCCGTTTCGATTAATGGCCTTATTCTGCAAATGTTTTACCAGCGATTTCAGCTAATAGCGCTGGTTGGTAATAGTATATTACATTACGACAGTTCTAAGAAGCATATTACGCACGAAGAGAAAATTTTACGTACCGAGTCGCTCAGCGACAAGGTGTGTAATTTTTCGAGTCCGTAATTGCCTTACAACCCAAGTAGTGTACCATATTTTTTCTATTTCCGGTCGTAGTTATGAATTTGTTTGCACAAATTGATACAGTTTTGTTCTGTCACATGCTCATGGCAATATTTGATATTGACCATCATATGACTATTTTGACAATTTGAAAACAAATGTCACAATGTTGCCATTGTTCATACAAATAATTCTCCCCTAACTGCTATGTAATAGATATTTTCCAATTCGCATTATTAAAATGCTCATTATGTATATTGAATCTCATCGTTAAAACTACACTTTAATCGAATGGGTGAATAAAATGTTTACATTTTCACTTTATTCACTATAACCATTGCCAACGTGAATGAAATAAAAAAATAGGTAAACTCGCCCTTGAAATTTTCGTTGTCACCTGACAATGTGACACTTCACGCAAATTCTACAATTCTGATAACGAATTGGAAAAAATATTGTATGATACACGTGAATAAAGCAATATTATCCACTCGAAAACATTATCTAAACTGTTATTTCGTGGATAAAATTCGACGTTATTCACTTATACCATAAATAGTTATTACGCAACACTAGTGACTTTCGTAATATATCACTGTTACGTTGTAACTGATTTACTAGCTGTACTAAGTCCGTGTGTAATTGACAACTTACTAAGTACTTACAGGTGGGAGTAAAAAATAGTATATTATATGACACATGCCACCATAATGATGGCAATTACCAACGACGATGAAATTTGCAACAAGAGCCATAGGCGAGTTTTGTAATCATCGCCCAGTCACATGATTGAGATGAATGGACATTATGTGCGAGTTGAACACTATACTTTATCTACAACTATTTTAGTAACATATTAATACTTTTACAAGTTCAGCAGAGTTTCGTCTTTCTTTGGTCGATGGCCGTCGGATTGACGTTTTAAAAACGCTTGCAGTCTCATATAATTCATGTGAATCATGTGAATATTCTATATATAGTATTCTATATCTATTTAATATTTTTTATTATTGGATACTACATTTAAGCATGAGTTAAAAGGCACACGATTTTTTTGTAGGTGTAAAATTATAACTGCCCGATGAATTACAATGTGCATTAAAGTGAACGATACAATAATTGTAATTATTACATAGTTACATATTTAATACAAATTGTAATTATTCAGGCAATTCGTAATTTGCTTCAATAAAACAATTAGTTCTCTTGCTGGTATAATTATTCTACGCGTAGTTACCAATTTCCTATCCCATATATGCATATGTGAATTGGTTCTGCCTCAGGGAACTGCAACTGTGGATGTCCGGTGAGTGATTTGCATTCCCTGCATACTGTTTGATAACGCCTGCACCAGATAAAAAATGAAAAAGTGGGACCATTATGAATTCATCAAGGAAACCAAACGCATTGGCATCAACTCCTTTCAATCAACGTTTAGAAGAGACACTTCTTACAATCAATACCCACGTACCTTTCATCATCAATTACCGATTTCCCTAATATCCTTCTTAATGCTCTACGCGCTTACATCTCTCGCAGGGGGATAACTGGGGCGCATTAGTAGGGCCCCGTTATCCGGAATTTTTCGGCATCCCGACGCAAATTTTTCAGGATGCGTCGCGACGCACCTAAACCCCCAGGGGTACGATAAAAAACGCCCCAAGGCAATCCGTCAGCCCCCATGACATAACTCGTGGCAGTTTTTCATCCAAGTTAGAGCCGGCCCCGATCAGAACGCGTGTTTTTCGTGGCGATTGCCAGCCGTGGTCCCCATTTTTTCGTGCAGGGTCACGATCCTTCAGGAAGGGTCGAGCAATCGTTGATGTTAGGTGGTGTGGGTCAATCCAATCCATCATGTAAATAGTGGGGTGAGTAGTAAACGTGTAGCTAGTAACTGTGCTTGCTATTTCAGGACGTGCATACAAAGTTACATTGAGTTTCCAACTTTGCCTGCAGTCTATTTTTAAAGGTATCAATGGCATTTGCAAGAAGTACAAACAAAATTCTCTGAAGATAAGACGATTAAACAAAATACCCGACAACATTGCTTTCTATTGTGGTGGCATGCGTCTAAGTAGATCTTTATGATATTAAAAATATTTTCTATATACCTAACTACTAAAAAATAATGATCCACGAAGATATTCTTGGAAGATTAGCAAATATAATACATACGATGTCAGCCTTTCGAGCTTAAGCTGCGAATTTTGTTGGTCTTAAGAGTTCAGTTAAATTGGAGCAAAGTTGCACGTGTGCTAATCAAAAGTCTGAAAAAACATTAGATCTGCATTTTTAGTTTTTCAAAAAAACGCAACAAGGAACAATTGCCATTTCTTTGTATTGCTCCTAATACACCCAGAGCATCAATTAGAATTAAACCATAATAAGATGAAAATGGTTATATTTTCTCCAAAATGTTTTTGAAGAAGTAAAAAGAAAACATTAAAGAATTGGTTAAAGGGTATCGGGTAAAGGGCTGATCTACGGACAGATCGGAGAAAAACCTTGGGGGACAATGACAAGGCCGGGAAGTAAAATATTCGGTCGAAGATACAGATTTCGCGAGTTTCGCATGTTCTAGATAGGATTAAAAAAAACAGATTTACGTCTATGACCAAAGCAGTTTCGCAGTTTTAGCAAAGCGATTATATTACTTGATAAGGCATAGATAAGTAGAAATGCGTCAATTATCTATAACATGTATAATCTCAATATTGGTATAGCACACAAAGCGCATTACATATTCCCCTACAAATCTCATCTTCCTGAATATTTTAGTATCGGTGAAAGCTTCGATTGCACGTAATTTACGGTCGATTTAAGACCGCAACGCATTATGTAGCTCCCGGATTCAGCATTACACGACCGAATTATATCAGACGTAAACTTCACCACGACCGCAATTAGTGCGTATAAATACACGTGTACGCTCCCCCGAGTACACGTGATTCATGGTGCCTTCCGTGTTTCGCGATCGGCATGGTTAGGTGCGGCGAAATGCAGAGCGGACCACAACAAGACATTACCTAATTGGCAAACTCGGTTTGCGGTTCAAGGTAATCGTTCACCGATACGATAACTAAGTCCTACCACTTAGTCACTTGATGAAGACAGATATCTAAATATTGTAAGAAGCTGCTAGAGGTGAACAGTTTATTGTAAAGTAAGTCACAAGTAATCAGATTTTTGACAAAAAATAAAAGCTTTCATTCAAAAGGTTCATAAGGAAACTTCAACAATCGACGTGTTCTTGAAAGTAGATTTTTTTATGGAATTCTTATTCCTAGTCACCATGGCGTGTTTTTGAAGTTGAATGTCATTTTTCTGTTAGGCATTATTAGTTTCTATGTTTTTTAATGTGCCAAAAACACTATCGATTTGTATAAAAAAATGAAACATGGCTTCTATGAGAGAACATAAAGATGACGTCAGTAAAATAAAATCGAATAAACGTCGAAAACAACTATGCACTTTATCGAATATAGGTCGAAACGTTGCAATTAGATTAGATTAGGTTAGATTAGATAGATTGTATTATCAGAACTTCAAAAATATAAGTGTAGGTACCTAAATAAAAATATCTATACGCAAAATATGAAAGACTGATTTTTCATAGTGATTGTAAGTCAAACAAAATCAAATAGACATAGAAATAAACTATGTACTTTATCGAATGTAGAATAAAACGTTGCAATTAGATTGTATTATTAGAACTTCAAAAATATAAGTGTAAAAAAAATCTATACGCAAAACACGAAAAATTGATTATTTAGTATTTATCAGTTCTCTACAACGCTGTTGTATTTGAATATTTTTTTCTAGATACTTATTCAGCCGAGAATTTATTAACTTTGCCAAGTTAAAATCTATCCTCTATAATGAAATCGCCCAATATACACATAATATTCATATGTAAAAGTGAACGTGATAAAATTAAGATGCTCAGGAGAATCAAGGAATATAAATTGGAAGAATTGTATAGAAGTGTGTTGAATCGTATAAATGAATGCCTACATTGTCGCGAATAATCTCGTGTAAATAGCTGATATATTATGTAATGGTTTTTAAATACTAATGAATTTCTGGCAACTAAGTTGTAAGTGTGCTTAAAAAATTAATTGCCACAATTAAGTGGTGTGAAAGTGGCTTGGAATTACAAAATAACAGAAAGGCAAAGTTATTATTTTTTTATTTTACAATTTTTACTGCTCTTGTTCATTTTCATTTTTATAAGTTTCCCAATATTTTACTTTTACTCGTTTTTTATGTTTATACTTTCCAACCATGTTTTACTGCTACTCGTTTATTTGGTTCATGGAAATTGCATATGAAAGTTCATGAGAAATTATTTTTCTTCATTTTTTGGACTGAATTTAGAAAATTCGTAGAAGAATTTGCATTACATTTCCATCAAGAAGTTGTTCATGATAATTGATTAAGAAACTTCATGAAAATTTTATTAGAATTTTATAAAACTTTTTGAATAACATTTCCATTGTTTGTTTTTTACTCCTGAAAAGGAATACCTACTTATTTAAAATCGCCCTTTTTATTTAAAATAAGTGTGTATTATGACATTTCTAATGAAAATTTCATGAAATTTCTTATTGCATTTTCATGTATAAATCTTAATAGCTTTTTAATGAACATTATTCTACTAATTTTTAAAATTTAGAACAAATATGATCACATCAAATTTCTTAGAAACGTTCATATGGAATTTTCGCATAATTTACAATAATTTTTAAGTTGAATTTAAGAGAAATCTCTCGTGTGGAATTTCCATGAACAATGAATTTATGAAACTATGATGGAAATTCATCTACAAATTCCAGAAAGTGTTTTCATGGAATATCTTTTTATATTTTTATAGAATTTTTAGAAGAATTTTATAGGAGTATAGTTTTTGAGGAAGGAAGGATGAATATAATGTGTTTCACTTCTGAAAAATAATAATTATCTGAAATCGCTCTTATTATTCAAAACAAGTATTAGAAGTATTAAAAGTATTATGAAATTTCGAATGGAGTTTGAATTTAATTTCTGCTTGCATTTTTATGTGCAACATCTTAATGGCTTCTACGAATTTAAAAAAAATAGAATAAAAAATGAAAACATTAAATTTCTTATAAACTTTCATATGGACTTTCAAGTTGGGAGGAATTTCTTACAAACTTTGGATTGACTTTTCTGTAGAATTTTATCAGAATTGTAATGTGATATTTCTGGAATTTATTATAGTATATAACGCCATTAGGCCGATATGTAGCAAATAACAGGCGCGGGTTGAAGTTTGTAAACCGAGGCGAAGCGAAGCGGAGCTGAGCGCAGCCGAGGTTTATATTCAACCAAGCCTGTTATTTGCATATCGGCCGTATGTTGTTCGATACTTTTTGTAATACCTAAATTACAAAAACTGGTCAATTTATCAATATTAAATTTCAAAATTAATAAACTAGTTATCCAGGCGCAATTTGATACCATAGCAACATCAACGGTTCAAATACAAATAAATAAATCAAAGTGAAATTAGAAAAATAATGTCAGATGTGCAAAGTTCTTCGTTTTGTGGTATCCCCGAAGATGTACTAAATGAAGCAAATACTGCCACAATCGATTTACTTCCCCAAAAAAGCAGCAGCAGGTATGAGAAAGAATATGAAGACTTTATTGCTCATAAATTTGCGTTGTCATTTAAATAACGTCCACGGCCGTTATTATAACGGCCAATGCCTTTACGCCTGTCATATCGATCAAGCAGACAGTACTGATAAATGTCAATAACGCAGAGGTATTACAAAAATAAATTTTAACGGATTTTGATGACGAATTATGAACTTATCGATATCTTTTTCTAGTCATAATTAACTTTCACTATCATGTTTACCTATATTGTTTTACTTTCTATTCCTTAATTTTTCTTGTAAGTTTTCCTTATTTGACTCAGCAATCTATTTATTTTATATTCATCATAATTAATTTTTATCCTCATGTGTTAATTCTTTGCTTGCTGTTACTAATCATTTAGCTTATTGTCTTCCTATCTATTCTTCCATATATTATCAATATATATTCCATATATTATTATTATTATTATTCGTTTGTTTGCATTAAATGCCATTTAGTTTTTCAATTATTCCGTTTATTCCGCTGCCTCATTGAATTTGATCCTTTCTTAAATAAACAGAGTTGAATTTTTATTTGGGAATGAAGGCAAATCATGAGCACCAACGGCAGGAACGAGTAGACATAGATTAGTTGGAAGTAAAGTTAAATATAAAAATGATGTTTTAAATACCAATGGGAAGATAGGTACATAGACATGAATGACCAGAAAATACAATTCATTTTTAAACTCAAAAATCGAATTTAAGTAAAAATATAATTTAAACGATAAATATATGCACTCTCAGGTAACCAGTTTAGATTCACTAATGTGAAATCATAAACGGCAAAGTTAATGAACTAACTTAGCCGTTTATGATTTCACATTAGTGATTTTAACCTCTTTACCTGAGAGTGGTTATACTTTCGTTTAAATTCATATTGACTCAGATAGGATCCATTTAATTAATAATTAATAATTATAAAAAAAATAATGTTCCTCTTTCATAAAATCATTTATTCAAAAACAAAAATTGTACCACAAATTAAATTTAAAAAACTTTTACCACTCCCCATTGCCACATTAAAATTGAAGAAGAGTAGTGAGAAATGGAGAGATAATTCATTTCAATGTACGTAAATAGAAGATGAGGGCAGTTGGAACCAAAATGGAAAGTGCAGCAGAACAGAGAAAAACAATAACTGACAAGAAAACAAAAATTTGTACATACAGGAGCGGAAGATAGAAGAAAACTGAGAAAAGAGGGAGAAATAGGGAGGTAAACAGATGAAGTTGTGTAAAAGAACGAGGCGGGTGAGTAGAAGTTAAAGTGAGAAGAGAGAGAAAACTAAGAGCATAAGAGCATGCAGATGCAGAGTAGCAAAGAGACAAACACGTACTTTAAAAAGTAAACAGGAAGTAGAGAAGGGCAAAGAAAAATAGGCTCCCTAATTGAATGTGAGATATCAAGGCAGGGAAAACTAAGAGTATATAGATATATACACTGACGAGCAAAAAATAGAGGTCACTTTATTTTTTTGTTTTAACTTTATGTTTGCAAATTGTAAACCAACGTAGGCGTTTTATAATACATTTCCTGACAAATGTTATCTATCTGTCAGTTACTATCACCGTGTTACAGACTTTTATAAAACAACATCCATTTCGCTCTAATTGAAAACCTACGTTTCGTTGTGGTTTTCTTACATAGTGTTGATTTTTCTCTGCGAAACTTGTCATTCACCTGTGTACTGTACTTAACAAGTCATAATACCTTTAGGCCCTATTGTTGTGGCAAGAATTATAGCGTCGATTGAAGATGGGCGAGGAAAACGTGAAACTGCAAGGATTGTTGGCAAAAGCCTTTGTGCTATACAAAAAGTGTATCAGCGTTACTTGGATACTGGTCTGATAACCAGAAGACCAGGATCCGGGCAAAAAAAAGTCACCACGATCAGAGATGACCGTTTTTTTGTGTCTACAAGTTTGCGGAATAGAACAGCTTCTGCAGTTTATCTACGAAATCAACTCCATGAAGTTAGAGATGTAAATATTAGTGAATGGACCGTTAGGAGAAAGCTTCGGGCTGCTGGATTGTCTTGTAGAAATATGGCTACAGGACCACCTTTACAACGCCGACATCGTGTTGCAAGATTGGCTTTTGCCCGAAATCACCGTCCATGGAATAATGATGACTGGAGCGGGGTAATGTTTTCAGATGAGTCGCGGTTTTGCCTCAATGGATCAGACGGACATCGGAAAGTGTGGAGAAGACGCGGAGAAAGATACGCTTCAGTTTGTATTGATGCGCGACTTCCATTTGGCGGTGGGTCGGTTATGGCTTTGGCAGGAAATTCTACCGAAGCACGCACAGAGTTGGTCTCTATAGAGAATTGCTCCCTGACGGCTCACAGATACATTACGGAGGTTCTCGAAGATCATGCCCTTCATGACAACTATGGGCGAGGGCGGCATTTTCATGCAAGATAATGACCTCACGTAGCCAGAGTTGTCAGAGATTATCTGGATGAAGTGGGAATTTTGCGGTTCGATTGGCCAGCTGTCAGCCCGGACATAAATCCCATAGAACATGTATGGGATGAGTTGGGACGCCGTATCAGAAAGCATACACCTGCTCCAAGAACTGCTCAGGAGCTAAGACAGTTGCTATTGCAGGAATGGAATAAAATCGACCAAAATGTGATCGTTAATTTAATTCAAAGTGTTCCTCGTCGACTTCAAGGAGTCATTAATGCAAGAGGGGGTAATACTCGTTATTAGTGATAAGTTTTTTTCATTATTTTTTGTTCCATATTAGTCCTAGGAACAAAAATTCGAACTTCGGCTGAACTGTAAATTTGTGATATTTCCAAAATAGGCAATAAAAACAATAAATATGCTTTACAATTCAACTTTTTTTTAATTTTGTGTCCAAGAGAAGGGCAAAAATAAATAACCTCTTCAATAGATATTTAAATATGATGAAAATAGTTAAAAAAAAGTAATTCTTATTAGTAAACCTAATTGACCCAAGTTAATTTGTCAACTAAGCCAATATTTAAAACAGGTATTTGTAATATTATCTTCTACAATTCAATTACTGTTGTAATTTATTCAGTGTCAATGTCATCAGTTGAAGTGTCACGTTTTCTAATAAATGAGTGTTATTTGTATATCCTACTTAGTTATTGATATAACCATTACACAATTGACATGGTATTTGTAAATTAATTCGAGGGATATTCAATAGATATATGAAATTGTTTTAAATAGACAGTGATATTTGGCACTTTGAAATAATTAATAATTTAAGCTTTGCCAAACTTTTATTTTGTCTCTTTAAAAAAAAAATAACTGCCATCTGGTGGATGTAAATGGCGAAATCGAGTATAAAATAAAACGAACAATAGACTCTTTATTTTATTGGAAATAATGTTGCTTTTTCCCAAATTGAGTTTTTCTTGTTGTTAATATTATTGTTAATTTCAAATTATGGTGCTTGTACATTTTCTTTAGTTAACTTATCAGAACCAGTTTATTGTGTAATATGTTAGATTAGTTTTTGTTTATATTTTTCCACTTTTTGCATTATCAGTTAATTAATTCTTTTGTATTTGTATTTGATTTATGTTTTGGGTACCAAGCAGTTAATGTAGTACTGCAGTAAAATCGATTTATATATTGTCCAACTTCTCACGTTGTGGCAACAAAATAAGACAAAAATAAATTTTACTAGAAATTTTACTTGAGAATTTAAAAATATAAATATTTTGTTCTCTTTCAGCGCAGTTTCGTTTCAGGTTCTGTTCAGTGATCCATTCACTGATCTATTTTTTTATGTCCATGTTCACTATGGCTTCGAAAGCCTTCTCTATAACCTCGCCCATGTAGTATTCTGGACTATTTCCTCGCCTGTAGTGGTGGCAACTTTTTACTAGGACCCAAGGGGAAGTATTTTAAGTGACTCGGAAAGCGTAAATGTTTTCATTGTTATTCGGATAAAATCCCAAGGTGGGACTCTGCTATCATTTTGTGATAGTTATTACTAATATTATTTTATTACATTATAAGTTATTATAAATCAATATTGTTTGTATTTGAATATTCATATTAGGTATAAAACAATTGCTTTCGGATATTATAATCCAGTCCAGTGTTAGTGTCCAGTCAAACACAAAATTTATAATTTATGTGATATGAAGATTATAGTTTTGTAGTAGTATTGGCTTATTTGAATAACTATACACACTGCTGCAACAAGACAAAAAGTCGAATTACAATATGAACGATAACACTCCAAGATTTTTTTTTAACTATTTGAGCCATTGTAAATGTAATTTGTTTTAACAGCTTATTATTTTGTTACCTTAAATCTTAAATTACCCTAGTTTTTAATTAAGACTTAAAATGTGTATCAATTTAACTAATAACGTGTATAGTTAGTAGTAGTTAGTGTAGTACTTTATACTACTGACGTGTATCATTTTATATAACGACGATTAATGTATATCATATGAAAGGCCAAATTCGAATACGTGCAGAGAATTGTGAAAGATCTTTCAAGCATTTTGTTCCAATCCTGAATAGAATCGGAGTATCGCCCCTGAGATTCCTGAAATTGGGTAAACGCAATCAACCCCTTTGCAGCCGGCTAACACAGTTACACTAGGTCCATGCTGAACGTCAGCTTTGATCGGGGGTGCTCACCCCATCCCGAATCTAGGTGAGCCGGCCGTAGTAAGGGTGGCACCAGGAGCATCCTCGTGGCTCCGGTCTTCATTAAGCCCGCTCGCATGCCGTGTAATGAATTCAATTCTGCACTTTATTAAGGCGCCCAGATGGGAACGCTGACCGCACAACCCCCATGCCTGGTTGTGGAAATTTATTCGTGTAGAGGCCTTGGACATTACACTGCGCAGAAAAGAGGGGTGGCGAGCGCAAAATAGCCTCGTAATTTATTAACTGGGAAGTAAATTGTGCAGAAGTGGCAATCTAAAATAGCGAGCATGTTTATTATTTCGACAAGGTTACAAGCTAACGCTGAAATATTGTCTGATATTGTGGACACTAAAATTCCACCCTTCAACCCTAATGAAAAACCTATGGACACAGATGAACTCAAATTGGACATTGCTATAGAATTCTTGAACTGAAGGTTTCAAGAAAAATTATGTCCTGACATTTTTTCATGAATCACTCTTGAAATGGATTCGAAAAGGTTGGTAGAAAACGTAGAAAAGGTGTATTTTATTACACACAATAAATTACAATAATATAAATTATTATTAATTATTGTTATTTAAATAGTTAAATAATAATCGTTGTTGTGTGTGCGTGAAACTGCTAGAGTAACTGTGATAACATTTTCATGAAAATAGGAAATTGGGGTCTAAAGTGATAACTCTAACGATTTTCGCGGAATTTCAAAATGATAAATTTTATTCTATTACATAGTTTGCACATTGCCTTCGTCTTTAGAGCTTATAGCCGAGCAATAAGCGCAACAGTTTTGAAAGGCAAAAACTAGACGATTTGCAATGAAGCATTCCTCAGTTTCGCATTCTCCTGCAAACTACTGAGAAATTTCAGGACGTATACATGCAAAACGGAGCGGAATCTGAGGTCCTCGTGCTCACTCACTAATATCTGTGCTCGGCATACCGGAAGAGTGCGCTCCATACCTATCCACAGTGAATCAAGATTTATGTGGCGGAAGAGTGAAATAAGCGGATCGGATTTGGTCGAGTAATCGCTCACGAGAGGATAGTGCAGTGAAGCTTTGTAGTCCATAGTGTGATGCAAGTGGAAATGAAGAATTTAATTACACGAGATCTTCGGATATTTCTGCGATGCTTTAATGCAATATTTAGCATTGTTGATAAAACTGGAGTGCAATTCTTGCCAGTAATATTTGAGCCGTTGAAACCAGAGTAGTGTCTCTTAATTTTTATAAATTCAGGGAAGTCGAGAAATATACGAGGGACATGTTCTTGGACCCATCTGCACTTACCTCAATTTTAAGAAAATAGATTTGCAATGCTCTAGTTTTCAATGGCTCATTTCATTATAAATGAGATAAGTCTTATGTTTAAAAGTTTTATTTCAGAAACGAAGAAAAGTTCATTCTATTACTAGAATAAACAAATAATAAAACAATTGCATAGTATTTTCTTTAAAAGGCAAATAATTGATTCAGCCAATCGTTAACATTTTAATGTAAACAATAACTCAACTATAAAAATCAAAAAAGATGATTAACTAATATTTCATTAAATGTTTTAATGCAATTAATGTTATAGAACTTATGTTCAGAAGTTTGTATTTTCTTTAAATATGAATAAAATGAATACTATTATCGTTATACACAGTGAACTTAAACTACCAAACATTTTAAAAATGAACTGATCCAAAGGGATTAAAAGTTTTATTTCAGAAACGCAGAAAAGTTAATTCTGTTACTACAATAAACATATAATAAAACAATTGCATAGAATTTTCTTTAAAACGCAAATAATTGATTCAGCCAATCGTTGTCATTTTAATGTAAAGAATAACTAATACCTTTGACTTATAATCTACAAAAGATGTAAAACTAATATTTCATTAAAAGTTTTAATAGAAATATTGTTATAGAACTTAAGTTGAGGAGTTTGTATTTTGTTTAAATATGAATAAAATTAATACTATTATCGTTATGCAGAGTGAACTTAAAGTACAATCCTCTGAGTCTCAGATAAATAAATTTCAATTGCTTTATGAGCGAAATTTTTCTTATGTAAGGTATAAAAAATGTATGATTTATGAAGTTACATTCGGGTTGCCATTTAAACAAAACTCCAGAGGTCATAACTCACAAACAGATGTTTTTTGAAAAATTTTAGCATGAAAGTCTAGTTATCTCTAGTATGAGTTTAGTTTTGATTTACGGTGTTGAAAGTGCCATGTGCACATGGATAAACAAACAAGCGTTTGCGTTACATATACAATATAATCCAAGAAATACAAAGTGGCGTAAAACAAACTGAAATTTGCAAGAAAATGAATTTAACAAAATCTACGGATTCTACGATATGGAACAAAGGATTAAATATTTGATCTTTATGTGATAAACAAAATGTAAAGAGTAGAAAAAGGAAAGCCTGTTCGTAAAGAGATGGATATATGACTTTTTGGGTGGTTTACAAAAAAAAAAACGTAAAACATTCCCGTAAGTAGCGATATTCTACAAGAAAACTTAGTGACATGTGTAGTAAAATTGAACAAAATTTTAGCCGTAAAGTCTGGTTATCTCTAGTATGGGTTTAATTTTGATTACGGTATGAAAGTGCAAAGTGCACATGGATAAACAAACAAGCGCTTGCGTTACAAATACAATATAATTCAAGAAATACAATCTGGCGTAAAATAAAGTGAAATTTGCAAGAAAATGAATTTAACAAAATCTACGGTTTCTAAGATATGGAACAACGGATTAAATATTTTATCTTTATGTGATAAACTAAATGTAAAGAATAAAAAAAAATAAAGCCTGTTCATGAAGAGGTGGATACAGGACTTCTTATGTGGTTTACACAAAAAAAAACATGAAAACATTGCCGTAAGTGGCGATATTCTACAAGAAAAACCTAGTGAAATGAGTAGTAAAATTGAACAAAATATATTTAATTGCAGTGGATATGTGGATATTAATGTTGGGCAATTAACTACTATTTGGCCTAATATTAGAAAGAAATATGCCAGTAAAAACATCTTCAACGCAAATGAAACTAAACTTTTTTACAAATTGACTCCCGACAAAACATTGAAATTTGTTGGAGAAAGATGTTCCGGTGGAAAATTATCTTAAGTTGGAATTAGTGTCCTTGTGGACGCCAACATGACTGGAACTGGAAAGAGATTCATTCATTCTTTTTTATTTGTCTTTATCTTCATATTGGACGAGGAATATACTATAGTTTCTGAAAAATGCTGTTGCTATTACCGAAAATTGTTAGTTATAGGTAAATCTGCCAATCCTGGGTATTTCAAAAACAAGCAATTACCAGTAAATTACAAAGCAAACATCAAGGGTTGGATGACACCCGAAATTTTTAGAAATGAATTGTTCCAATGGGATGAAGAATTAAAACGTCAAAATAGAAAAAAATGTACAGATAACTGTTCATCCTGCACTTAAAGAAAACTAAATTAAATTGATTTTTATGCCTCACAACACCAGTTCAAAGCTACAACCGATGGATCAAGGGGTGATTCATTCTTTGAAAAGCCATTACAGGAAAGTTTTACTGATGAAGATGGCATAGGCCATTGATAATAAAATAAAATTTTCAGTAAGCCTTTTAACCTATGGACACAGATGATCTCAAATTGGACATTGCTATAGAATTTGTGAACTGAAGGTTTAATGAAAAATTATGTCGTGAAATTTTTTCATGAATTACTTTTGAAGTTAATTCGAAACGGTTGATTGAAAACATAGAGAAGGTGTAGTTTATTACACACAATAAATAACAATAATATAAATAATTATTAATTATTGTTATTATAATTAAATTATAATCGTTGTTGTATGTGTGTGAAACTGTTAGGGTAACTGTGATAAAATTTTCATGAAAATTGGAAATTGGGGTCTAAAGTGATAACTCTAACGATTTTCACTGAATTTCAAAATGATAAATTTTATTCTATTCAAAATGCCCTGATGCAATGGGATGGAGAATTAAAACGGCAAAATAGAAAAATTGTGTTTATAGTAGATAACTGTTAATCCTGCACTTAATCTAAAGTAAATTAAATTGATTTTTATGCCTCAACACACCAGCTCAAAGCTACAACCGATGGATCAAGGGGTGATTCATTCTTTGAAAAGCCATTACAGGAAAGTTTTACTGATAAAGATGGCAGAGGCCATTGATAATAAAACAAATTTTTCAGTAAGGGTTTTAGATGCTGTAAATTTTGTTCTTTTGTTAATGATGTAAATCAAGAAGTTTTTTCCAACTTTGTTGACTACAATAAAGCATTTGATAAGTTCAGACCGGAACAACTTGTTGAGATAGTAAGGGCAAAGCAACTAGACATGTGGGATCTAAGAATTATAACGAATCTTTATTACGGGCAGAAAGCAGTAGTTCAAGATGTTTCTGAACAGTAGTTCGAAGCGGCAAGACCGAAGAAATCCAAATTAAAAGAGGAGTCAGGCAAGGATGTGTGTTGTCACCGTTACTGTTTAACATATACTCTGAAGAGATCATAATGAAGTTGCGTTAGAAGATGCAGAGATAGGGATAAATATAAATGAAAAGCCTATCAACAACATTAGATACGCCGTCGTCTCGGTACTAATAGCGGAAACTTTAGAAGACCTACAACACATTCTAAACAAAGCAGTAACAGCTGGTGAGGAGAAAGGTCTGACACATTCATGATTATCTTAAAGATACATAGGGTTTATGGAAATGTCTACATTCATGGCCGTCCCATTGAGCATGTGTACAAATATAACTACTTAGGAACTAATGTCAATAACAACAACGACCTAACTCAAGAAATAAGAATATAGATCGAACAAGCCAGTGCTACGTTCGTGAACATGAAACGCGTTTTCTGTACTCATGACATAAAACTAAACTTTAAAATGCGATCTTAGATCTTTAGATCCTAAGATATCTTAGGGGATCTTAAGAAATGAGACCTTAGTTAGATGTTAGGTCCATACTGCTCTATGGTATGGAGACATGGACATTTAATAAGAGAGACACTGATAAACTAGAAGCCTTCGAGATGTGGGTTTATCGGAGGATACCTAGGATATTAACGGTCGACTAAATTACTAATGACGAGATCCTCAGAAGAATGGATAAACATCGAGACATCTAAATAACTATCAAAAGACGGAAACTTGAGTACTTGGGCCACGTAATGAGAAGACAGAAATACGAACTACTGCAGTTGGTCATGCAGGGAAAGATCCAAGGAAGGAGAAGTATTGGACGTTGACGTACATTTTGGCTACGAAATTTGAGAGAGTGGCTCCAGAGCACATCTACCGAATTGTTCGGAACAGCTGTTTCAAAAATAAGAATAGCATTGATGATTGCCAAACTTCGCAGCGGAGAAGGCACTTAAAGAGAAGACATTTTGTTCACATTGCTTGGCAAAAAGTCAGTAAGCATACTATAGCAAACTGTTTTAAGCATGCAGGATTTTCCTTAAAAAGATGAATTTGATTCAGATGATGAGGTTCTACTATCTCATGGTACCAAAATATAAATCATATCCCTTAGGCTCCAAGTACCCACAATTGTGCGATCCGTATTCAAAGTCACTTTAAAGGTCATAATGGATATGGGAACGCCTAACTCCTGATTCATATGTTTGTGCGATGCGTATAATACGTCAATTCACGAGACTGCATTGTTTTTTCGTCGAGAACACATTGAACACACACGTGCTAAGTGCTAGTTAATTTAGTGCCATGGCGACAAAAAGTAAGTATTTTTATTTTCAATTATTGGTTTAGCTTATTTACTCCAGATTGCAGATTACGTTTGTTGATTAGTTTTACATTCATTGTAAACTTAAAAATGTGTAGATTTAGGTTACGTTACCATTGTAATTAAGTACACAATTTGATTTTCACAATTATGAGCTCCAGGAGCCTACTTGTTTCGTTTTTCCGACATCTCGCAAACAACCCCAAAGAGGTCTACATGTTGTTGGACGAGATTGGGTCAGATTTTGATGTCGATGAGGAACAAGACGACTGCCTTTGGGAAGCAGATGGCCAAGTAAATTACGTAGGCGAAAGTGATACTGCAATAATTGATGAGAAAAATGGAGAATTGCCAGAAAATGAAGACGAAAGTGAAGAAGAAACTTGGAGTAGCGATGATGAAATACCTCTGTCAACAATGTTTCGTTAGGTAAGAGGTTCCTTCCAGAGTCTGACCGCACCATCAGATGCCGATTCTGTTCAAGGCAAAATACTCACTCCATGGAAATATTTTTCTAAATATTTGAATGATGACTTTTTTGAACTTAGTGCTCAATGCACAGCCCAGTACTATCTACAAAAAAAAATGGAAAGTCGATTGTTGTAACTGCCCAAGAGATAAAAAAGTTTTTTGGTTTACATGCTCTCATGGCTGCTTAAAATTACAGAAAATTCATATGGACTGGGATTCAAAATATCAATGTCCGATGGTTGCAAATATTATGCCTCGCGATAGATTTTATTCGTTAAGGGTCAATTTTCACGTGGTTGACAATCTTAACTTTTCTGATAAAGAGCAAACAAATACCAGATTGTGGAAGGTTCAGCCTGTGATTGATGTAATGAAAAACCGATGTCATGCTACATCTACATGGCACAGTTTTGGATTTGGAAATATATCAAGGGTTAACCACCCAACTAATAAAAAGAAAGTTAGGATTAGGTCCATCGGTGATCATTAGACTCTCACAGACTTTGCCTGAAAATAGTTTTTTTTATTTTTTGACCGATATTTCTCAACTTTAGGTCTAATGAATGAATTGAGCAATTTAAAAAAATATGAACTGGCACTATTATGGGCAACAGAATAAAAGGATTAAATTTCAAGGAAGATACGGAAATGAAAAGAGGGGAATCTGAAGAAATTATGAGCAGTCATAAAAAAAATTGCCTAACAAAATGGAAGGACAACAAAACTGTGCTGCTGATTTCAACAGCATTTGGTAAAGAGCAAAAGTATGGCATTAGCAAAAGTATGAACCACATTTTGGCTGGATTTTATTTTACTAATACTTTATCAGCAAAAAGAGTCTGCTAAAAATGTTACTCTTTTTGGAAGACTTTTTTTTGCTGATTTTTTCATAAAAGGGGGCGATATTTTGGAAATGAATAAATTTATTCTATAGTAGACAGTATACCCAATACTTTATTAAGCGATTGATTCTTCAAAGTCACCACCACCAAGCGATGACAAAAATGATAATTTCAGTCAAATTTAGCCGTCGTGCGGCGGTCGAACCCATGCAACGCAACGGTGTTGCAGTGCTATCGCTATGGGCATTCTCAACGTGCATTGAAAATGAGGAATGCCTCATCACTCGGCACAAGCAGAAATACCTATAGGACTCCCTTTGGCGGATGGTTAATGAGGTTCAGATATAGGTATCCCATTTCACAAAGAGGATTGTTTATATTATACGCGTGAGCGTATGGCTTCCCTATATCTGAACGTCGTGTACGTTCCGGATTGAATATGCTCAAGCAGTATAATTATCTTGATTTTGCATTTGATTGATTTTCATTATTCTTTATTTATTTGAATGAGGCCAAGAAATGAATCATTATACCAGTACACCAGTATTTTTTTATCACTTCGTTTCAGCAGGGTTTTATATTATGCAATTGATTATTAAAAAAAATGTATACTTTTGTGGACGTGATAAATAAAAACAATACATATTTATAAATTTTTACTATTCTATCTTTCTTTATATTTTCTAGATTCGTGTAATACTACTATTCTACCTATCTTTCTATTTTCCAGATTCGTACCTGAGACCTCTATGCTATAAAGCTAGTGCGTATTGAACCACCGAGGATGGTCAATAAAAATAAAATATTGCATGCACATGAAAACTGGCATTATTAAAGTTGTTGTTGAAACAGTGAAGGCATTCTATTAAAATCCCAAACTATTGATTTCCTGGCAATCCAGTCAATGTGATTTGTGTAGACGTCGGTTTTCGACTTGACCCGAGAATTTCAAGCCGCGTCAGCTCGACGTTCGCGCGAGATTGCACCCGACTAGGTGACACGTCGCGCCCCATCAGGGAGCGCCGATAGATTTTCGCGGAAAATTCATTCCCCACTGCCCCAGATCGACGTCCTCTGGCGGGTTTAATAAAACGGAAAATTTAATTCAATTTTCGCCCCGGATTCCACGCGCTTTCCTGTCACTTATCCGGCGCTCAACGGCGTTAACGAGTCAAATGCGTTTATAGGAAATGAATTGAAGACTTGTAGTTGCATGTGTAAGTACACATGAATGTATTGAAACCATTGAAACTTACTGCATTTTCTAAATTCGTTGGATGAAAATGTTACAGTTAATTCAGTACCTAACCATAAAAACTAAGTCACGCATTGCCATTAATTTTAAAAATGGTCGTTTAAAATTTAGTAGTACCTATTACTAATATTTATGAATCCTAAATTCTATCCTAAATATGATAAATATGTCATAAATAAACAAATATATTCTGAATATATGTCAGAGACAAGTCGATAAAGATAATTTTGGTTTATTGATTTTTATACCAATGTTTTATACCACCAGAATTTAATACTATTTGAAGCACGTTGTGCATATACACATATTTCGGTGGTTCCATTATAACGTAGAAGAGCACCAGTCACAGAGATAACACTTTACTTAAGCGAGTCAAGGTGCTTTAAAAATTATAACCAGATTATAACATAAACACTGCGGCCGACTGAGGCAACAAATGGGTTACGTGCTCTTACACAATACGAGGCCCTGCAGAATTCACGTCATGCTCTATGCATACTTAATTCCAACCTTTCCGGGCACCAGATAAGAGGTACAATGTACCAAAATAAATATTCATAAAGTTTATGTTACAAAAAAAGGTTGAGATGGTTTTTGCCGCAGGATAAAGCGGAGTGGTTTGTAATGAGGGTGTGATGCCACTTAAATTTAAAAAAAAGTGTCACCGCCTGACCTTATAATGCGCAGATTAAACTCTGTTATATTTTTATTTTTAACTAAGAAGGCTGTGGTTTCATTTTATAAAGTTTTACACATGAACACCAACAAACATAATCTGACAGGCAAAACATGATTAAATGTCAGATTTATAACAACGTTGCCTAATTCATATATTAAAATAATCAAATTATTGCTTCAATCATTCAAGTGTGCTGATTTTTTAATTATTTAAAAAATGCCAAAAATCATTGATGAAAATGAGAAAACTTCAATTAAAAGTTTGTATGAAATATTCAAAGAAGACATGCCGGTACTATACTCAATTTGATGGCAACATTACCCACTGTTATAAAATATAACCTCTTTTTTCTTAAATATAACCATTTTCTTTAAATCTATTGACTTTTTACATTGGCCAACAATACTGTCACCCTAACAGAGGCAACTTAGTTACAAATAAAATGGAACAGAGTATAGGTACCTTTTATTTTGTCAACTTTATTAACATAGTGTTAAAAATAGAACAGAGCATAGTTCTGTAATCGAAATTACTAAAAGAAATGGTCGCCTAATAATAATAACATTTTACAAATCCATAGATGAGGCTGTTATATTTTGAAAGTTCATGTGCATTGCTGGAATAATATTTTCTTTTTAACTTTAATTTATTTATTTATTTTATATCACTACAATATAGTAGTAATATACCATAAATAAAAATTGCAAAGTTAAAACGAATTTTACAAATAATTTTTTTAATAGGAATTGTAATATGTGAATAGTAATATGTATATAATAATATAATATAAATTGTCGATGCGAGTATTATATATTTTCCAAACATAATTTTATTTAATTTGATTAATACGGCAGGCTTTTATTTCGTGATACATTTTATTTAATTAATACGTTAATATTGACAAATGCGTGTGGTTGAAATCATAATTATTGTAATAATAAAGAGTGATGATGACAAAATGCATTATTTATATATTTTATTAAATTGTTTGATATTACTATTTCCATATTTTGTGTGTGTTTCGTTGAGCACTTTATTGTGTAGGCACAATAAAAGTATTAATTATGAATAAACCTAATGTATGACAAATACATAACTTGCTAAAGCAGTCAGTTATAGAGACTATCTCTAAAAGTATGTTATTAGTTTTTTATGAATTCATGTATGTATCGATATTAGCATGTATCAATATACTAAAATTTCACCGCAGTAGATAAGGTATGTGGTTTCTGGGACAATTTCCCATAAGGATTTACATAGGGGCCTAAATTTACTTTTTTTGCCGGTCCTGCAGCAGGTGTGAGACATCTTTGGGACGGGCGTGAGACATCTCTTAGACAGTTTTGCATTGAAGATATACAGGGGTGTGAGATATGTGTAAGACACCTGTGAGATACATATGAGACATTTTTTCGACGGTATACTACCGGTAATCCATTGCGTGCCTAAGTTTTCCTAATTCCTATTGTCATATTTCCTATTACTAGGTTACTAGGTGGGGGGTGGCAATTACATCAAATGAGTTTTTGAAAGTAGTGTTCGGTTTGACGTTATGCCTTCTCGGTAAGCATAGGCTCAGAAAATCCTGGGCGTATACCCTATGGGAACACCACTGTTTATGAGACACCTATTGCACGGCTGAAAAAAAAAATGTATACCCCTATGTAAATCCTAATGGGAAATTTTCCCAGAAACAACATAGCTTATTTACTCACAGCTTTTATTTAAAATAAAATAAACTTAATTTCAATTTTTGCTGCGAGGTTTAAATTTCCATTTCATACGCAAAATGAAATGATGAAATGTCATTTTTCGTATGAAATAAAAATTTAAACCTCGCACCGAAAATTGTAATTAAGATTTTTTAAATTTTAGATAAAAGCTAAGCAATTTTAGTACATTGATACATGCAAATATCGGTACGGTCGCGGCCAAAAAAAAAATAGAAAAGTCTTATAGCCAATTTGTCTAAAATTTAACTGTGTAATTAAGCCATTCATTTTTGCAAAGAAAAGTCAAATAACATGTCATTGTCATTGTGTTAAATACCTACATGTTACTTAATAAAAAGCCACATTTTGGAATGGCTCCTCAAGTCAGTGCTTTTAAAAGCAATATTAATAGAGAAATTGAATTTGGATGGTCTATCAGGCAAGTTGCACAATTTTTTGACATCTTCAGCTAAACCAAGATCACACTAGGCAAAAAACCTGTCCCACTTTTTTATGGCCACGGCCATACATAAAGCTGATAAAGTTGCCATAGTAACACTTAAAATATTTATTTACAGTCGTTTCGTGTTTTTCTTTCATCTATTGTTTAAATGCATTAACATCCTTGACCCCTTGACCTTTTGGGGATCAAATTTACAGTGGCTCCTCTTTGCCATTTGCAATATTTTATCTATTTTCCAGTACTTTGCTTGTTACATAAATAACTATTAAGAGGGTTTTGAAGTAAAATTTTTAGGAATCAATTATTTTGATAGGAAATTTTCAAAATTTTGATTATTTAATTCAAAAATAAGTCTAAAATTCTACAACTTGTATGATAATCCGAATCATATCATTTTAAAATTCAGGCTTATTCATAAAAACTAATAATTAATGTAAAGAGAAAAGTAAATTAAATTAAAAGCTTATTATTCTCGGTTTCATTTTTATTTTAAACTAAGTTGTCTCTGTTGGGGTGACAGTATTGTTGTCCAATGTAAAAAGTCACTAGACTTGAAAAAATATGTAATATTTAAAAAAGGGGTTATATTTTATGACAGGTAATGTTGCGAACAAATTGAGTATCTATTGAGTACAGAATTGATTTGCTATTTTTATTACAAAAGCAAATCAGTCAAATTATAATATAAAATATAGTATATTATTGGTTTATTTACTAATAATTAAAACACCAGCACACTTGAATGATTCAAGCAATAATTTAATTATTTTAATATATGAATTAGGCAACGTAGTTAGAAATCTGACATTTAATAGTTTTTTCAGAATCATCTATCAGATCTTTTTTTTGTGTTCATGTGTAAAACTTTATAAAATGAAACAGAGTTTACGTAACATTACTACATCATAATTATTAATTTCCAAACAAAAAAGTGTATACATAAAATTATACCTAAAGCTGTTTGTTTCCCTGGTAAGAAATTGTTAGGAATAGTTCAAATATCGCTGGAAACATATACTTCTGAGCATTTTCATTATGCTCTGAGCATTTCGGATTTATTCAGAGCTGATACTATACATAAATTACTAAATATATACAATATGAACTCTCTTACATTGGAAAATTTAAGCAGTTCAGGTACTTTTTAAGCAATTGAAAAGTCTTTACGAAAAAAAAGTCCAAAACTCAAAAATAACAATTAACTATTAGGTACGTTTTGAAAAGTCTGCATAAGAAAAAATTCAAAACTCAAAAATAACTATTAACTATTAATAAATACTATTCATAAATTAACTATGCTTAAATAAAATAAAACTTATCAATACAAAAGTTGTGGTTTAAACATAGTGAATGTTTTATTGTTTGTGTTTATTCTGCAAACTTTTAAAATTACAGCTCATATACTAGAATATCACATTAATTTTTTTGCCAGTACATTCAAAACACGAAAATTCATTACTCACATAAAACCTAGAAAAATTGAAAAAAAAATCAATGGCAAACAAACCAATTTTTTTATTACACTCTCTAATTAGATTCACTCAATCATTTAACTCAATGTATCTTTATAGATGGCGATGGATGCACGTATGAATATGTGAATGCATGTATGTCTAATTGTGTATATTATTATGTATGTAACAGATCTTCACGAATGAATAGTATCTATTTTAAAGTTATGGTATTTTTTTATGCTGAGGTGCAGTGGCGCGTTATTCTATGGGCATATTGGGCATTTGCCCAGGGCCCCCAATGCTAGAGCCCCCCAAATCAATTGTTTTGTCATACAGTTTATTACTTAATGCAATAAAAAATAAAATAAACTGTACATGGGCGGGCCCTAATTCAATTTTGCCCAGGACCCCATGAAGCCATAAAGCGCTGAGGTATTAAGATCATTTCGCTTTTCACGCCATATTTGAGGAATATAATATTGCATACTGTTTAATTATTCTTATTGATAACATCGGATTTTATGACTTTTAGTTACAGTTGTGGGTATATAAAGTAGAGTGAGGCCAGTATCTATAGTCGGTACTTGAGCTTGAGTTCGACTCATGTCGTATATTTGGTTGCGTATTATCTATAGACGTTTATGCACCAAACGCACCCAAATATACGACTTGAATCAAACTCAAGCTCAAGTACGGACTATAGATACGGGCCTGAGTCTTATCTGACTAAGCCACATAGGCCTGTAATACTAATGTTAATATTATTGTTGCTATTAACATTGTTAATAGAATGGAGAAAGTACACTGCTTTTACAAATATTATATACAAGCGAAGCATCATTTATAAAATCAAATATAAGCAGGGAACCCAATAAAACAGGGAGCATACGCAAGGAACTTTATTTCACCTTTCTCATTTTAAAATGCATAACAATGACCATTAAAACCGGGATCGTCGTCGGTACGTTCCGTGAACATGTAAGCCACAACTCGTAAATTTTACGCGTGAACTCCTCAAAAGAGGGATAATTTATTCTCGGGTCTGAAAGCGCGGCTTTGGCGCACGTTTACGATTCGAATGTAAAAAACTGCGATGAAAAACGCGCTCGTAGTCGCTGGATAAATAATTCCCTTTTATTATTCGCCACGCGAAAGTTGAACTACATTTTTTTTAATTGGCACATACATTATTCATTAGGAGCAGCAGGCGCTGCGTTTTTGCTCGCCCCGTGGAAACCGGTGATTAATACATTGTGCCCTGTAGAGAAATTTAAAAATAGCTTGGGATAGTCCTGTAAATATTCAACTCGCAATTTTTAATAACTTGTTTACTTTTTAATAAACTAGCCGAAGGCTGCTGTCAGATGCAATTATGAATAAACTAATTATACAAATTAATTAATTATTTGAGCACTCATGCAATTGTCCGGTTCTTATGCATATAACTATTTCTATATTTTTAATGTATTTGGACCTGCGCAATAAAGGGCTATCGGTCGTAGTCTTTCTGCTTCACAGATTAAATTTGTATAAACAATAATATCAAATAACAAAAAGTTGTTATTACTTAAACTCTTCTATCGAGCGTTCAACAAAAGTCGACGATGAAGTTGGCGTTGGCATTCTCAAGTCATGTCTGTACTAAGGTCAAATCTGTCAGCATTGCACGCATGTGCGTGTGATCTTAGTGCACACACGGCTTGAGATTGTCAACGCCAACTTCGTCGCCGATTTTTGTTGAAAGCTCGCTAAATAAACTTAAGGCAGAAATGCCGAGAGTCAATAGTCTAATAAAGATTGTTTTGTCTCTCAACTTAATTTCAGAAGGTACATACAATAGCCTGCGACAACGGACGTTATAACTTTATAACGGAGTGCGGTGAAAACGTGAACAGTTCAAGGAGGTCAAAACTTGCTCAGTTCAAAAATGCATCATTTTTGTAAGTTAAAACCGGTGCATTTAAATATATATACATTCCAAGGAAGTTAAAATCTGTGTAGTTAAAAAAAAACGCGCAATCCACAGTAGTTTGCGGTTAATAGTTAGCATTTTCAGCGAAAGATATTTTATTATACACCTGCATAAAGCCGAGCTGGGTGGGACATATATCCTGAAAGTTATTCCGCACGGAATAACTACGGCTCTTTATGTTTCCTATTTGCAGTTGCCAGGGTAGGGCAAGTCTAGCGTAGAAAGAGTAATAAAGGCGGAGGAAATTATTGCCTGGAGGCGATTACGTGCACGTTACCAGCTGTAATATGAAACAACGCGATTGCTGTCAGGAAAAAAATGTAGCAAGGTGATGTATTAGATTTATTGTGCAATGCATTTACTTAATGTAGAAAAGGCCGGAATGCCAAAAAATCACTGGATACCTATAGCCAATAAAAATGTAACTTACAAGAGTTACTAAAATAAATCTCAACATTTTATGCGTATTATCTGTTACAAGTTTTATGAAAATTATAATTATATTATTAAGAAATTCAAGATTGATTAGTTGCGGAGACAGTGCCGGATTAAAGACTTCGCCGCCCCGAAAAGAAAAGAGTAAAATTAAAATTTACCTTGTCATAATTGTTTCCGCCGCGATTTTTTTGATGCAAAGTCATTAATTATTATAGGTTGAAAGTCAATATCCACCGTTAGCTCACTTTTCGATCGTTAAAACTGCTAGTGCATTCAGTCTGTCTTATCCCAATGTGGATCGTAGATATGATTGTTTTGTGATACTTGATTGTAATTACATATTATCGGTACAGTCTCCATAGTTGTTATTTAACTGATATCAACCACGACCGTTAAAATTGAACGGCCGTGGATTGTTATTTATTTTGGAGTTAACAAGCGTTACTACACAACCATCACAGCATACTTGAAATATTATTTATGAAAATAATTTCGCAAAATTTAATCCCTTTTATTTTAATATCACGAAAACTGTAAAACAATATACGGCCGATATTGATACAACAAACTCGGTCGATTATAAAATCTCAACTTCGTCTGCTATATAACCCATATCGGCCTGAAACCGTTATACAGGGTGGTCACTTTTGCGACGCCCACCATTAGGATCTATTAAGCGGAAATACATACAGAGTTGGTCAAATGGGAGAAAAGTTCCATATTTTCATGCCTTTTAATATTCTGAAAAGAAATCCGCGATATCTTGCACAGTTCCGGAAATATTGCTGAAAAACTGAAAAAGTGCACTTTCATTTTCCTCTTCAAACTTTTTTACTTTTGAAGGAAATTTTACGAAACTTGGCACGCTTACATTTTACGGCGTGAGCTTTCTGATGACAGTGCCAAACATTTTCTGCGCCAACTAAATGCCCAAATTTTCATAGTCAACTTTTGATTTTTTTATGGCCGCAATATTAAATTTTAATAGCATTCAAAAGAGCGAAAAATCCCGATTTCAACCATGTAGAACACATAGGTAATGTGACATTATTTACCACCAAAAATCGATAATTCAAATATTTGTTGCAAAAATCAAACTGCTGTGGACTGCTCTAAAAATCAAGTTGCCATGGAAAATAACAAATTACCATTTTGACATTTCTTCATACAAAGAAAATAACTTCTGAGTAATTTTGTTGTGTATAAAGTGCAAAAAGGAGATAATAGCTTTGAATAGTAAAAATGGCAAGATATTATCCTCAACATGGAAAAATTGACGTGTACAATTTTTATAATGTAATATCTTACATTATATTTCCCCGGCCGAGATTTCAAATCATAAATCATATTGTATTCATTAAATAATCTGATCAAATACCATTCTTGAATTAAAATTTAGGATATTTAATCATTGCCATTTTTACTAATCAAAGATATGATCTCCTTTCTTGCACTTTACACACAATAAAATTACTCAGAAGTTATTATCTTTGTATAAAAAAATGTGAAATTTGTTATTCCATGGCAACTTGATTTTTAGAGCTGTCCACAGCAGTTTGATTTTTGCAACAAATTCTTAAATTCTCGATTTTTGGTAGTAAATAATGTGAGATTACCCATGTGTTATACATGGTTGAAACCGGATTTTTTCGCTCTTTTGTATGCCATTAAAATCCAATATTGCGGCCATAAGAAAATCAAAAGTAGACTATAAAAATTTTGGCATCTAGTTGACGTAGAAAATGTTTGGCACTGTGATCAGAAAACTGACGTCGAAAAATGTAAGAGTGCTAAGTTTCGTAAAATTTCCTTCAAAAGTAAAAAAGTTATAAAAGGAAAAAGAAAGTGCACTTTTTCAGTTTTTCAGCGATATTTCAGGAACTGTGCAAGATATCCTAGATTTCGTTTCAGTGTATTGAAAGGCACAAAAATGAGAAACTTTTATCCATTTTGACCAACTCTGTATATATTTCGGTTTAATAGATCCTAATGATAGGCGTCGTAAGTGATCACCCTGTATACTATAACAGGAACGTGTACGTTATTTGACAGCATCAACATTCAAATATGAAATACTTTTGTGTCATAATTGTATTTGACATTTGAATGTGATGCCGTAAAACACTAACTGCCATAGAAACAAATATACGAAGTGCGATGTCAACGTTCGGAAATAGAGTTTGTAAATTTTGTGTTCGCATTGATGATAATAAGTCTATCACCGAACAATTTTCATTTAAGTAATATCCTTTCACTAGCTCAGAAAAATATATGCATTCTGTTGTAAAAGTTATTTCTAAATCATTTTTATTAAAAAAATTGTAAATAATTCGCGTTTTGGATTATTGTATTTTGTGAACAATTTTTTACTGACAATTTAACTCATACACTAAAACTCTCATATGTAGCGACGTTTTTGTCATTATGACAGCGAAAAAAGTTTGCCCTAACTTTTCCAGCGACAAAACGGAACCTTATGTTTGAAAACGTCTGATTATAGTAGGTCTTCCTCATCGATCTCTAACAACCCTGGCATGACAACCAATATTGTAAAGATATTTTTATAATGCAAACACAAACTTGCGTTGTTAGAAAAGTATCTAATCTGTGAAAACGTCGCGAGTTGGAGAGTCTTAGATTGGAGAAATTGAAAAAGCCATCAACAAATAATGTGCCTCGCAATACTGTGAATTACTACGTCAATTTGGCGACAATTTACGCAGTTTTGTGTGGACGATTTAATTCATAGACTAAAAATCCCATAAGTAGCGGTGTGATTCATTAAATTGTCTTACCGAATTACACTCAAGATTTTTTTTTGTCGAAGTAAACTTGACATTTATAAATTGAGTTTTTTTGCCGTTGGCCAATTTTTCTCAAAAAACTGCTAGAAAGAATTACTCGTCCTACGGGATCGCATTTTTTTCAAAGGCAAATATTTTCGTCAAATTGCCAGGCAACAAAATTCTCAGTAATAATATAACAAGAGAGTGAGAATAAATTGAAAATAATTTGACAGATTGTCGAAAACTTGTTGCCAGGCAATAGTCACGAGAGCCCGAAGGGCTCGAGTGACTATTGCCAAATGGCAACAAGTTTGAGACATAATCTGTCAAATTATTTTCTAATTTATCGAACTCTCGAGTTATATTTGATTAGATTATTTTTTGACGTTTTTTGCTTTCTAGTATTTCTTTATCAATTTCAGTATGCGAAACGCAGCTAAAGCGACTTTTATTCATTTTGTATGACACTTTAATATGATTGATAAATTAATAATTTGACAAATATTTTGATTGACAAGAGTGAACCTAGCTACCGAGATTATTCCCACTATAATAATCTCTAGAGAATATTCCCAGTATAATAATGACGGGATTGGTCCAGAAGTATCAATATGACAAAAATCGAAATATATCATTGGTTTTGAGAAACGTCAAAAAATAATCAATGAAATATCAAATTTACTTCGAAAAAAAAGCTCTCGTGTAATTATAAATGAAAAAAATAAACTAAATTTACTGAAAATATTTTCATATTCTTGCAGCACTTTTCGTCTTCAATTCTAACATCATTTTGTCCAGTATGGTATAAAACACTTCTACCTTCAATTTCACCACCACTCATTTTTTTGCGAGCGTCAGTCATAATGATTAAATAATACTCAACATACCGCTTATTACGTACCTCGATGTGAATGCAACGATATGTTCGATCAAACTGAGTAACATATTTTTAAGAGTATTCAAAATTGGAAAATTTAGTGTGCTTTGTTTATACCTCTATGTCTATGCTAATAAAACATATGTGTGTGTAAACCGTCAGCAAAGATAAAAGATGCACGTACCTCGATACGCAATGATATGTTCGATCAAACTGAGCAACATATTTTTGAGAGTATTCAAAATTGAGAATTTTGGTGTGCTTTGTTTATGCCTCTATGTCTATGCTAATAAAACATATGTGGGTGTGTGAACCGTCAGCAAAAACAAAAGATGCACGTACACGTGTGATTGCTGCGCGCCAAGTTTTTCTATGGTTGCCGTCTTTCTTTGATACAATCTACGACAATTCGAGACTACGTGTCGCCTTGTGTTTGTTTTTATTAGGTTATTAATGTTTGTATTGATTATTGGTCATAATTTTTTTTTTTTGAGCTCAGAATAAAATCGAACAACAAATTAGCCGCCTTTTCATTTTATAAAATTAATGTTTCCGATTTTGCCGCCCCTGGAAATCTGCCGTTCTACGCACGTCCGAATTTTTTGTATAGGGCAATACAGCATTGTGCGAATAAACTTCATATTGTCTTCAAATATTCGCCTCATATGCATCTTTGATTAGTGAAAGTTGATGACTAATGTCGAGAACTCTTCACTATAATAATATATTAATCTAACCTAACCTAACCTAACTTAATCATTCATTATTTCATGTTGCCACTTATTTTTTCGGGTAGCTTATTTACTATTATTGGACCCTAATAATTAGTTTTAAAAATCGTTTACCATTTTTGGCTATCAATTATTATTTTTATTAATCAGTTAACAATTCAAGAAATTAAAACAAAATTCGGCAAAAATCATAAGTCAGCTAAGCTAATTTGGTACTCACTTATTACTTTTAGTGCTCTGGTGATGCAATACTTTTATTTGTCCGAAAAAAATGGTATTTCGAAACAAAAATTTGGCGTTCATTTATTTTTTCTATCTCATTATGTATAACATATTGAGAAACCAAATCTGCTCGGTATTACCATTATATTATTATCGAATGTACTTTTCGTGTACATGGAAATCGAGCACACGAAGCCCATAAATCAAAGCCCGCAGGCGACAGGAGACAACTGGATTTATTATTCATGCACTTCCTGTCGCCGTCTTGTTCGACGATTTTACAGCGTGATGGGCTGAAAGTTTCAGCCCCAGCACGCTCCAGGACGTGACGTAACCCGTGTAAATATCGCGCACGTAACACCCCTTTATTACTTTATTATATCTTGATGAAATAAGAAGGTAAACTGCGGAGAGAGAAATTGGATGCAAACTAGTTCGTTTACGTAAAAATAAAACAATTTCGGTACAAAGTGTGTCCTGGAAGATGGCACGGAAATTGAGTAGATGTTGCTTTATAAATGGATGAGTTGCATGTAACATCTCATAATAAACTTAGAGATAAAACAAAAAGAGGAAATATTTAATTATTTGTGTTAATACAGTAGACAGTATTCACGACAGTTTGCAACATATATATAAAAAATATATAGAAATGTAATACGCTTTATTAGTACCAATGTCCGGGTTTTTCATCCACTGATAAAGTTGCAAATAGTTATTTTATGGTTCAAGATACCCACGCAGAGATTAAAAACATCTTGGTGAGGTAGTTTACAACCTTCCTATGGGCATGTCTATCCGGCGGATAACTTTTAGAGTTAATGGAAATTCCGGCCTTTAAAATGGTCGCCGCCAAATTAACTATTTCGTGGCTACAATTGCAGCTCTAGGATCTAGGTTTATATTAGTAGGTACCAGTGGCGTAGCTAGCCCTGTAGGGGCCTTGTAGCAAACTTTCTGAGAGGACGCTTTTTCGGAAAATTAAAAAATATATACCAAAACGTATAAACAAAATATATTTAAAAATAACAGAACCAACAATAGATACTGAAAAACTTAATTCAAAAAATAGATAAAATATTGTAGCCTCGAGTGGTAGCCTCATATACCTCATTGTAGTTTCGCCACTGCCCCTATAGCTTTTGGGCCCCTATAGCTCAGGGCCCCTGTATTATTGATACAGCTGATACAGCGGTAGATCTTAAGCGGTAGCCTAGTCTGCCTCATTGTAGTTGAGCTACTGCCCCTATAGCTTGAGGGGAGCCTACAGCTCAGGAGCCCTGTTCATTGATACAGCTGATACAGGCTAGCTAAGCCCCTGGTAGGTACTTATACCCGGATTTTCCATTCACTAATAAAGTTGCGATAGATATCTGATAGTTTAATGTAGCCCCACAGAAATTAGAAACAAATTGGCGAGGTAGTTTAAAACCTCCTTGTGGATATGTCTATCCATCAGAAAACTTTTAGGGTAAATACAATAAATCTTTATAGTGGTATAAAGGCTTTAGGTTTTTTTTTACGTTATTTAATTTAAACTATAACCAAGAGAGCGTAAACTTTGTGGTTGCCTGCATGATAGTTTATGCGACAGTCTATGCAATAACTTTTTGAGTTAATAGAAACACTTCAACACCAATGAAGGTGTTACAAAGTGTTACCAAGTAAAGGTATAGAAACAACATAATTAGTAGTGACAGATCTTTAATTTTTTTAACCATATTCAAGCTTAAAATATTCCAATTATTTTTTTGTTGCAAAAATAATTTCGTATTCCTGCAATGTCAGTATATTTGCAAGATATTCTTGAACCGAGTAGTTGAACTTAAATATTAGAGCTTAAAATATTCCAATTATTTTTTGGTGCAAAAATAATTTCGTATTCCTGCAATGTCAGTATATTTGCAAAATATTCTTGAACCGAGTAGTTGAACTGTTGGCTCAAATATAAACAGTCCTACGTAAGTACATACATATGAAATCCTAGTTTTGCATTACATGAACATATGAAAGGGAAAATGGTGTTCATAAAAATATCAGATTTACAATTTATTTCAGCGACACTGTGTGTATACCGGGTGGTCCATTTAAGTCTCATTCGACATTATGCATAGAGGATCAAGGTGGCTACTGGGTTTTGACTTTTTGTTTTCCATTAACTGTCATTTTTATTATTAATCTCTGTTAAGTTTATTTTGCAGAAATGCAATTTCTTTCGTGTATACGTATATTATCGTTTTAGCTTATTAATGTTCATTAAATAAATAATAAGTACCATATGTTGCTTCTTTCTACATCCTGACGGTCTCTTTGATTGTGAAACATTAAAAATTTTATTCCAAGGACTATACCAACATCAAAATTTAAAAAAAAAAGATCTTTTGCGAACAATGACCCAATGACCCGTTTTTTTTGCATCTGAGTGTAGATTAGGATTCTACTACAAAAACTATTAAGATTTGATTGGAGCATTTATTTATAATCTTTGTAGATGGCGTTGCAATCGGGGAAAATAAGTTATGTTGTTTTTTAAAAGAAAATCCACGTATTTTCTGAAAACACTGAAAATAAAACTTCAATCTACCATCTGAGTGCTTGTTCTTAGTGAGGCCTATTGTCTCTCATCATTGGGGTGATAATAATATTTTCCAATGTAGGTACATCACATAAAATGATTAAAAATAATCTCATTTAAATGATTTAAGTGCTGATTATAAACTTTTTTGCACAATCGTGTTGTTATAGCGATTTACAGTCTCTGTTAATACAACTTGGAAGTTGAACATAACAATACTGTGGCTAGTCTTCAAGGAAACACAGTTCTGTTCGAGTTTATAACAGCTCTAATGCGGTAACTAATAGTAATATTTTTCACCAACAGATGTCTAATTAATTTGGAAAAAAGAAAATTACAATTTGTACAATTATATATACTTTTCTTATGATATTTTAGGAAACAAAGATTCACAACCCCTTTGATACGATTCTTCAATGTTTGTATTTATTTGAAAATCTTCTTCATCAGCTATTGAGAAATATTAATACTGAAACTTCAAATTGTTTATTCGGTTTCTAACCACAGAACGTTTCTAACGAAATACATTCAAAACACTCTGGATATACGTATGTACACCATTTTGTCATAAAAGTCAAGATAATTAAATCAGAAACAACTCACATTTTTGTTATCTTATTTAGTTTATGCGATTTTGTGAAAAACGTTATACACGTAACACGGTTGTTAAGTGCCTAACAGAATCTCGAAAATTGAAAAATCTCGACATCTTCTCGATTTTTCAAACTCTTTCTCAATTCTGTTATAACGCGCTTACCAAACTAATAGTGTAATACACTATTAAGCTGTGTATAAGTTGTGTACAGCTGTGTACAGCTGTGTATACTAAAAAAAATATAATTATAGTAATAAACAATGTTTTAATAACCTTATTCTTTATAGTAGCAATTTGAGCCATATAATCTTTTAATATTATTTATAAACCATATAATGATGTGGTTGAACTTAATAAGTATCTTCTTCTGATTTCAAGTCATGAAACAATTTCATGGCCGTATTATGCATCTAAATGTCTATTTCCCTTCCAAATATTTGACAGAGTAGGTGTTCAATTTATAAAGGTTGCATTCATGAAATAATTTGTTAAATCGAATGCAAAACTGCAATCAATATTTGAAGTACGTAATATATATGAAACTGGAAGTGTGTCGAAAATGAAGGTTGAATTTTCGAACACTTACTTATTTTAATAGTGAGAACAAACATCCTGATGGCAAGAGGCGAGGGAACTCACTAAGAACAAGCACCTCGATGGTAAATAAAACTTCTGTTTTTATTGTTGCATCATGTTGTAACAAAATATGGCGATTTTCTTGAAAAACGTTTTTGTCGTAGAATCGGAATCTGCTACAAAAATTGGGTTCAAGATTTCAAAGTTGCCCCTCAAAAAGTGAGGTGGCGGTGATCTAATTTTAGTACGAGTAAATGGGCCCCCTCAATTATACTAACTTTTATCTGGAATATTTTTTCATACGATGCTTATTATTCGAGATTATTCGAATATTCGAATTATTCGATGTCTTCATTTAAATGGACCAAGCAGTATAGAGGTTTGTTGATTCTTTTGTGCTTGTGAATATTTAACTACATTTTTTTTCATTAAAACTTTAAAACTTTAAAAATAACTTTTTGAATTCAAAATTTCTGTACAATGGAACAACTTTTATTAAAATAAATTTTATAAATGCCCAATATTATTTTATACAGGATGTCCCCGGAGAAAGAAAACACCCTAAATATCTGCGAATATATATTTTTTTCACGAAACCACTCCATTGCTGCAGTGGAGGTAAGCTTAACTCTTTAAATTGGAGTCAAGTGATACCTCATTTAAAAGCTTACTTAATTTGCAATACAACGATGTATTGCTGTTTAAAATCTATCGAATTGTTTGCAAGAAATTATTTTATTAATCTGAGTAAAGTACAAAATTCACATGATACTTGAGCAAGGAAAATGTATCCAACAACAGAAATGCACATTAATAAACTGTAAATTTATCAGTACTAAGATATTTCAATAAGGATTATTTTGATTGAAAAAAAGAGGTGCAGCTCTGAAGCAATCACTCTGCTATAAACAAGTGCTCGTCCTGTAAAATCATGCATTATGTACTAGTAACATAATTATAATATAACAGGTCGGGAAGGCACTTCATGTACAAACATCATTTTTATCTCCCATCGCAATATTTTTGTAAGTTTTAAGTTTTAAGTCAAAAATATGGAAGATCTAAGAAGAAAATATTTGCTGAAGACCTCCGGGAATAATTAATTGCCGGCCTAGGCCAAGAATATAGTATTCCAATACTGTTATTTCTCCGTTGGATAGTAACCGTCAGTACTAAAGGAATCATCCTAGCTTTTTCTAGCCTTTTCTAGCGTGCGTGTAGGCTAGGAAACGATTGATTGTATGAGATCGATGAGAGAAACATAGCATTGTCTTACACCAGTTGTACGAACTTTCGATTATCCGATTCACCTTTCTGACTAATTACTCTAGATAAGCAACCGACAGAAGTATTTCACTAAACGCTGGTAAAATAATTACGTGCATACATTTCCAACTGAACTGACATAATTCCAAGAATTTCGCATCAAAGCTCCTGGCACTTCCAACAACTCATTATCCCAGTTCCAACTTTTAAAATCGCATAACGCGGAAAGCCCAAAGTCCCCATTGTAATTGCCCTGGTGCTCCAGCGAATCGTCAAAAGCATTGCTGGGGTGGAGGAGGAGGAGGGGTTGATCCGGTGTTCGCACCCCTCCCCCCTTTGTTGCACAGCCACATCGATTTACCCTAATTGCCAAAGTTTCGCTTTCAGGCGCGGCCCGGCCCAGACGCCCATTAATATTGCATAAAGCGCACGCCGGGAACTTGCAAATGTGATTCGCGTGGAATTTTTCCATCCGGGGAACCAGGAGAGATCAAATACCACAGAGGGATTAATGTCGGCCGAAGGAGAGAACTCGAGAAGAGAGGGCGAGTTGCCCTGATTCCATTCCTATGTCGAATTACTTCGCAAAAATAATGAGACGGGGACATTCTTGTTTGAGGCAATTTCATGAAAATAATGAGAACGTGAAATATGCCGAAGAGATGTACAGAGATGTAGCTAGAGGCACACACGTGCACATTAAAATACCGCCTTGGTAACATTCGTTCCTAAATAAGCACTCCCACATTTACTCCAAATAATTAAATAAAGGGTTTTCCAATAAGAGGTGTTATTTTGATATTCAAAGAAAAATGCCATTTTTTATTATAAATCATCAGATGTTTATTTCATTACAAAGAGGAAGGTATGCCGTTAATAGTGGAAAATAACATCAAGCAAATGACCACCACGGCCACGCTTACAGGACAAAATCCTTTTCATGAAATTTT
Organism: Othius punctulatus; assembly: GCA_951805005.1. Classification (NCBI taxonomy): domain Eukaryota; kingdom Metazoa; phylum Arthropoda; class Insecta; order Coleoptera; family Staphylinidae; genus Othius; species Othius punctulatus. Next base: position 57,885,851 of record OX638141.1, read on the forward strand.
CCATAACTAAATCGCAAAGTGGCTGCTGTATGTCCTCGATAGCCTCACGAATTCCATCTTTGAGGTCTTGAATCGATACTGGGCTGTTGGCGTAGACCTTCTCCTTCACGTGGCCCCAAAGAAAGAAGTCGCAAGGTGTTAAATCACAAGATCTCGGTGGCCAATTGTGATCACCTCTTCGAGAGATAACACGGTCCGGAAACTTTTCCCTTAAAAGATCAATGGTTTCGTTGCTTGTGTGGCACGTAGCGCCGTCTTGTTGAAAGTGAACGTTGTCCAGATCAATACCATCCAATTCCGGCCATAAAAAATCGTTAATCATCTCTTGATAGCGCAATCCATTCACCGTAACTGTTGCGCCAGCCTCATTTTCGAAAAAGTAAGGTCCAATGACTCCGCCGGACCATAAACCGCACCAAACAGTCACACGTTGAGGATAGAGAGGCTTTTCAACAATAACTCTTGGGTTTTCTGAGCCCCAGATGCGACAATTTTGCTTGTTGACGAAGCCACCGAGGTGGAAATGGGCCTCATCACTGAAGATGATTTTTCGATGGAATTCCGGATCATTTTCATGCATTTCAACGACCCAATCAGCAAAGTCACGACGTTGTTGATGATCGGCCGGCTTGAGTTCTTGTGTTAACTGGACTTTATAAGCCTTAAGACCCAAATCTTTATGCAAAATACGGTGTAATGACGTTTGTGGAATACCTAATTCCAAAGAACGACGAGGAATGGACAAACCTGGGTTTTCTTCAACACTTTCGGCTACAGCAGCAATATTCTCGGCTGTTCTTGAGCGACGTGCACGGGTTTTATTCTTCTCATCACTAACTTGTCCCAACAGCTCGAATTTTTCCACCAATTTCTGTATTGCGGTCCGACAAGGTGCTTCACGACGACCCAAAAATGTTCGAGTTTTACGAACCGTCTCTGCCAAATTTTCACCATTTTTATAGTGAATTTTAATAATTTCAATGCGTTGTTGAAGCGTGTATCGTACCATTTTTATTAATGGCGTAGTTTCTACTTGTCAAATGCCAAGAAATGACAGCTTCAAAAGTGACATCTACCGAAATAGCGGGCTATTCAAAATAACACCTCTTATTGGAAAACCCTTTATTTACGACAATTCTGTGAGAACCAGAGTACTTTAATTTCACTCGGCAGGCTGGTGGCACCTCTATTTATTATGACAATGAGTCGTTTATTAGATATAAACATATAATATATATATATATATATATATATATATATATATATATATGGGGAAGTATACCAAAGTGTCCTCCAGTTATTTTCACCCCATCCGCTGGAGGCCGGCCTAATGGGGTAGTGGAATGAGTTGTAGTTTAAATTCCACGTGAGTTGGAGTTGTGGCATTCTTAGGTACGCGGTTTGCCGATCTATTTTACAAGCGTCATATGTACCCGGTGGTAGTTCCTATCGGGTGTGCCTTAGTGCCACTGTAAGAAAATTTGCCAAGTAATGTAACAGCCGTCCGATACAAGGAAGTAATGTCTAATATCTGTACTAAGTGTTAAGTTTCACCCGACATAACCAAGGACATATTTTTTGATTTGTAGAACATAATCTGATATTATAGCTTACAGCTAACCTAACCAACGAACTGCCTTTATTATACGTTATAATATTATTAATATTATACGTAAAATACGTTAATTTCAGTATAACCAACCAAATACCTTTTTGGATTATAAAACATAATCTAACCTTACAACTGACCTAACCAAGGAAACTCTTTTTGACATTTCTTCTAGTAATAAAAATCAACATTTGCAATAAACTTGTTCCTTATACCTGACCTTTCTCTCGAAGTATTAAACGCATCCTATCCTAGTGTCACTAGGACCGGCCTTAAATCGAAGTGGCAGGAACAACTGAAGGACAGTTTAGTGGTACTGATATCTGGACAGCTAGATCGATAGGCAGACATACATATATTTGTACGGCTAAAGTATAGACGCAGATTAATTAAGACCTACATGTATGTAGATGCATAGAAATACAAATAGCAAAACAAATATACAGACAGACAGTATCTCAAAAACAGATAGATTGACGAACTGAAAGACAAATATACACCTATTGACAGATATACATACAAACATGTTTATCTACATTTACAAAAATATAGAATTAATAGAAATGTTCGATTTGAGTTCCTCTTTAGTATGCACGAAAACATGTCTTTGCACATTAGTTTTAAATTAGGAAAAGCTTTAGTTTTTGTTTACTGAACATAGTCGTCATTTTTTAACGCATTATTTTTTTCGACCGAAACTTTAAAGAACCTGTTTTGCTCCACTGGATGTTTCAGCATTTTGGTAACTGTATAGTAACAGTTTGTTACTGACTTCTCCTATAAGTATTTTTGTTATAATTCGGATTTTCTGTAACACTTTTTTGTATTAAAATACGTTTTACCATCTGGAATTTCCAGTAATACCTGAAATGGCTATCAACTTCTTTATGCTAAATAGAATACAGAACAGAAATTAGTGTTCTAAAATTACCGGATCACCTTAATAATTCTTAAACATGGTAAAAATTGAAAACAAATTGTAAACAAAAGTTATTTGAATTTATTCATCCTTGTATACAAGGGTATTTTAACATAGATACAGAATATACTGGCACATTAATATGAAATTAGTAAACGCTTAAGTTTTTGTTTACAGAGGATAGCCGTTATATTTTAAGGCATTATTTTTCTCGGACGAAATTTGAAAGGGACCTGTTATGCCCCACAGGATGTTTCAGCATTTTGGTAACTGTTCGGTAAAAAATTGTGGACTTCCCCTTTAATTATTTTTGTTATATTTCGGATTTTCAGCAACACTTTATTGAATTAAAATATGTTTTACTATCTGGAATTTCCAGTCATACCTGAAATGGCTATCAACTTCCTTATATTAAATAGATTACAAAACAGAAATTAGAGTCATAATATTACCTTAATTAATTAATTGAAATTAAATTGTTGAAATAAACAAGGCAAATATTGAAAACAAATTTTAAACAAAAGTTCCTTGAATTTATACATTCTTTCATACAAGAGTATTTTGAACATACAGGGTGTTCGTTCGAAACAATTGAAGCAAGTATACGAGGGGAAATTCAGAAAATATGTGCTGAAAATTCAAAAAAACTATTTAAGTGAATTTGAAACGAGTTTGGACATTCTCAAGCCCCTGAAGGTTGCTAGTTTACTACATTTAACATTTATTATACTAGTACGTTATTGTTGATAGTTTCAGCATTTTGTTCCATTCATTAACCGAAAATAGCATATATTATTGCATTACCCTAAGTATTAAAAATATTACCTCCAAGTTATTTAGTCCAACTTTATATTATGTTAAGTAATTGTATTTAAATTTATTTTAATTAATTGTGAAGAAGATTCTTACAATTCATTGTATGTTTCAAAAATTCTACTACATGCAGGTTGTTCCATTTACAGAAAGTAAATTCAATATGATTTTTCTATCAAAACGAACACCATGAAAATTCTAAATATACTTGTATAAAATAAGGTATAAATTCTAGGAAAATAGGAACTTTTGTTTAATTTTTTTTTCAATTTTTACCCCTTCAATAATGATTAAGGTGTTCCGGTAATTTCAGGACACGTGCATACCGTACTTCATGAAATAATTGAAGATTTTCATGAATAATAGAACAAGGTGTTCCATTTAAAATAATATCAAAAGTTAAAAGGAAATTCAGTTTTAAGGCGTTCGTGTGAAATTGAATTAAAAACAAATGAAACGTAGCAGACTTACAGTGAAAATGGCTAAAACTTCCTAGAAGATTCAACGTAACTGTTGCAATCTAACCCAACCCAACCTAACCTAACCTAAGCTAACTATTTTGGATATAACTGACATCCTATAAATTCAAAAATATGTACATTTATTAAATCGTCATCGAAAACCTATAATTTTGACAAAAACATTTAAATGAGAAGTCCATAAACTTTTAACCGAGAGGTTATCTGAATATAGAGAGAATCTGAATATTAGGACAAAAAGCGTTACTCAGCGGGGGTGTGTGCGACTGCTGAGCGAAAAGTCCGGGCCCAAACCCAGGACAACATGTGTCATTTACTTATTTTCTCCTCTGACTAGGCACTGCGTTGCCAGCGAGGGTGGTTGCCCATAAACACTTCCCTAAAACCACGGTTTTAGGTTTTAGGGCTGCAAGGTCCGCAGCCTTCATTAAACATTAGGTCCCATGCATTAATGTAAAAACTGGCAATACTCACGAAACTAATCTAATTTTGGAAGCCACCACACATCTGTCAAGATGTTGGATGGACTTTACTTTACTCTTAATTGAACCACCCTACATCTATTTGTTGTACTTTGTGGTAAAAATTTAATCTCGAGCAATTTCTGTAATAGTTATACTGGTTTCTTATTTATTAACTTTAAGGTTCCAGATAATTCATAAATACATAAAATTACTTAAATTGTCATAGGATATTGTATCGATTGTAGGTTTCTATTAATATACGTTTGTTTAACCTATTACACAAGAAACATCGATATTATATATTTTATTGATTCACGGAAAGTTCGTCGAAAAAACAATTTATCCAAAATCAATTAAAACAAAAGAAGCTGGGCGATATATTATTTAAAAATTAAAAGTAATTTTGAAAATTTATAAATATTCTAGCAATTCCAATTATTGAAGAATTAATTATTATAAGAATTTACTTTCAAATAATTAATTTTCGAAGAATTTGGTTTCGAAGAACTAGCCAGTTATAAATGATTTTTATATGCATTTATGTATCAGAACATATTCTTTTTAAATCACCTTAATTCATCTTAGTTAGTACTTTGTGAACACCATTGTTTAATCATTTTAACATTATCTGCAACCGTTGAACCTTTTAGGAAGTTTTAGCCATTTTCATTGCAACTCTGCTACGTTTCGTTTTTGATTAAATTTCAAACGAACGCCTTAAAACTGAATTTCCTCGCAATAACACTTCACGCCGCACAGTCATGGGATAATGTAAATAAGTTGCTATCTTTTATTGTAATCCTGGACTAAATAGGATCGCGTTCCGTGCAACATGTTCAACTGCCGAAATTGATAACGACACTCCTCACGAAATGTGCGCGTTTATCTCACGATACAAAACTCATTTAACTTTTGACACCCGCACGAAATGGAAAGCGGCAGAGAGTTTTTGATAAGAATTGTACGTAAAAGTAACTTATTAGTATGCGTGCTGATAAAAGTATCAAATATGCGAAAATGTGTAAAATTTAATATGCATGGAGTTGATATTAATTGAGTAGATAGAGGAACAAAACGGGGGTCTACGATTTACGTCCAAGATACGTTAACGGCCATGTCTAGTGAGATTATTGTTAATTTTAAATAACCTATGTTATTTATTTTCAGACGGTGTTGGAAAGTTAATCTGTGTTGCATTACCAATTATAGTGGATTTAATAACTAAGTAAAAAAAATATAATTTTCTTAAGGACATCCTTTGGTGACCTATGATCCTGCAAACCCACTTAGGGATCGTGACCCATATGTAGATCTAGAGTACATATTATACGTTTTTTAAATGGTTTAACTTTTTACGATTTTAATGGCGTAGCCACATTATTTTTCTTACTGGAGAAATGAACATAACGTTCAGTGGAATTTCGGCATAAAACTGGAATGCAAAACGCGCCCTGCTGATGAGACTTTAAAGCAGAACTGGTCCAAATGCACCCCCCTGAAACAGCAGTAACTATTTTACGGAGGCGATAAATCGCGGAAATAGAATATTAAAACCATCCACTTTATCTCCGGCAATTACATCCATTATCCCCTTCGATCGTGGGGGGCTTGCCCCCCCTGGCAGCCGCCGCGTTTGGCGGCGTTCCAGTCCCTTGGCCCCTGTGACGACGCCCCGCGATCCGTCTATTTAATGCCTCTATTGGCCCACATAAAAATGACATAAATTTTATGCCAACATCCGAGAGCAGCGCACGCCCCCGGGGCAAGGGGCGGCTGGGGCGGCGGATAATAAAAGCAAAAGTTGCAAGCGGGGGCCGCAAGACGTGGCCCGAAATTACAGCCCAAATATAATGGGTCGCGTTGTTTTATTACCGTACGTTTAGGGAGCACGATCAAGATATTAATTAGTAGGAAATGGCGAATAGGGACTTCCATGGAATATTGGGGAATTCCAGTAGATTAATTGATTGTGAATTTTATTTATTATTTTATTATTGTTATATTATTTAGTGCTGACAATTTATATTCATTGTACCGCTTCATTTTCTTTTCTACGGTGTGAAAATATTTAAGGAACAAATAAAATTCAAATAATCATAAAATTTCAAATCAGTAGACGATTCTGTACGGTTAGATGCCTAATTTTGAATAATATTGGTTAAGGTTTAGAATATTATCTAAAATAGTTTGAAAGTTTTCATATTTTTATTTTTAGTTTTGTTGTGCAAATATGAAACATTAAAAATACATTAACTTATTAACACAATTTTTTTCAGCAAAATCCTGAAAAATGTTTGAATAATAAGTAAGAGAAAGCTACTACTATAAAAGACTGATCAAAAGAGACCAATTTATAAATCGTATTCTGGAATGAAGATAATCGGTAAATTTATTATTTAAGGAGATTTAAAACAATTTTTTTGTAGAAATACCTCAACAATTCTTTTGGTAGTTAAACCATTTTCAAGAGCAAATGAATACTTTTGTATTTAAGTACTCTTGAAATGCCCTTAAAATGAGTTATTTCTATAAAAAAAATGTGAAGCTTATGCCAAGTGTGTTTTAAATCTCCTTAATCAATATGTTTCACCAAGTGATTACCACACACACTATCAATTTAATTTAAATTTATTATTATCTCACTGTTATAATTGAAGCAAAACAAACTTTAATTAACTATCTAAAATTTGACTAAAAGCTTTTTACTGTAAAAAATGTCAGCAAATTTTTCATTATAAATTGAATATGAAATATAAAATTACTAATAAGTAGACATACCATACGGTTAGGTACCTAATTTTGATTATATTATTTCGAATATTATCTAAAGAAAGTGTAAAAGTATTCAACTTTTCAATTAAACATTTAGTTTTGCTACGAAAGTATCAAACATTTTTTTTAGTTATTTAACTTAAGTTGGTTACACTCATTTCAGATTTGTTTAATTTGAAGTTTAAATTATTTCATGTGAAATGAGTGTTACCAACTGAAATTAAATAAGAAATAAAACGATGAATTATTTATAACGCGTGTTTTTTTATCTCTGAACATAGGCTGTTCAGTTTTAAAACGACAGTATCAAATGTATTGTTAAAATGCAACGGTTATGCAACAAAAATTACTAGCGCGTGCTAGTAATGACCAAGTTTCACGCGGCTTGTAATTTTGGTTGCGTAGCCATTGCATTTTAGCTATGCATTTGATGCTGTCGTTTTAAAGTTGAACAGCTATTTAAAAGCTTAAAGTTTTTTTAGATAAAAGGTCCAAATTGCAAAAAAAAATATATAAAAATCTCGTTAATAAGTCAATTCTAGCATTCGTCCGTTAAAACACCGCTTCCAAAATAAATAACCCAAAAATGAATTGAAGGTTTTGCCATAAAACAAAATTACTGCAATATGTAAGTTTGGTTGTATAAGTCCTCTATTACGATTTGTATTATCTAAAACTGAACATAGGAATTTTAGCTTATGTTCAGCGAAATAAAAAACTCATTGTACATCGAAATAACTAATTATGTACATTGGCGTAAAAACTTCAAACTCTTGATTTATTTCCATATATTATAAATGTTTCTTACAACGATTAATTAGTTCACACACTGCGAAACATTTTAAGTGAAGATGAATATTTTCTAACTCGACTTAGAGTTGTTAATCAACTTGTATTAATAATTTTTTTTAATTTAAAATTTAATAATCTTAACTTTTTTTAAATGAAGCTTTCAGATTTTGATGAAAAAAGATTAAAAACCATTTTTTTTAGTAAAATTATTAAATTCTTCCAAATTACAGGTTAATGAAACGAAAGCTGTTCCGGAAAAATCTTTCAGACTGAAGTAAAGTAAATAAACTAGAAGTACTTATTTCAAAATTATATTTTCAAATAAAATATTCTCAGATTATATACAAATTTTAGAAAAAAATTAAAATTGTATTAAACAAGTGTAAGGTCATCAAATCGTAATTTTAATACGTATTAATAAATACATGGTGTTTCCAAATTGGACAAAAAACTACACGTCGGCCAAAAAGGTTAAGTCGAAAATTTTATTACCACAATTTTTGGAAATGATTTTTCAAATAATAATTTAAAAAAAGAAGAAAATAAAGGGCAAACCCTGAAAGATTGGTACAATATTTTGATATTAGGATTTTCGACTCGAATTTACGAATTTTATGACCAACATCGCCACGTGTAGTTCTTTGCCAATTTATAAAAAAGGAAAAGTGCCAAATTAAACGAGCCCACTTTGAAAGTATGGGGATCCAAGGGGTGCATACCAAGGAAGCATGGTACGATATTTTGGTATGAAGATTTTCGACTCGGAGTTTTATGACCAACACCGCCATGTGTAGTTCTTTGCCAATTTATGTAAAAATAGGTGAAAAATAACAAAATTACACGACTACACTTTAAAAGTATGGGGACCCTGTGAATAGCAAAGAAGCACAGTACGATATTTTGGTATGAAGATTTTCGACTCGGAATCGTATGGCCAACATGGCCACATGTAGTTTTTTGTCCAAATTTATCTAAACATCGTGTTTTTTTTGTTTGTTTTGTTTGTTTATGAAATCACCCTGAATATACATGTTCATTAAAATTGTAGCAATTTTTTTAAAAATCCAGTGACAGGTGATTGTATTGTATAAAAATACACAATCGAATCGTAAGATCGATGTTTTTTTTTTTAAATTTCAACCCGAATTTTGTTCTTAATTTTCATACTTATCTCAATTGTGAAAATTGGACACCACATGACACCATATGACACCATAAATATATTAGGGCTTTACATAAAAAAAAATTGGAACAGAAAGCAATGGAAAATTAGAAAACCTACATTTTATTAATAATATAAATGCATATCTTTGGCAATAAAATTAAACAATTTGATTTAAAGTTAATTTGATTTTAATATCAATTTTAATGAATTATAATTTGCTATTTTTATATACTAATACTATTTATTTTTATGGTAATCAAAAATAACTGGTAAAATGAACAGAGTACTAAAGGAAATTTTCTATTTTTTATGCTAAAATTACCAACAGTCATATTCATCAAAGACTCGGTTTAAAGGAGTTTTACTTCAGGGTTACTATAGTTATTACTATAGGTTAAACCGAGGTTTATTTTTTATGATTTTTTATTGATTTTTTATGAAGACTGTTAGTTACAAACTACTTGGGTATATTTGAGATGAAAATTTACAAATGATTCAAAATGTAAGAAACCTTCAAATTTTTGACAAAGACGAATCCGATACAAAGTTTAGTTATATCAATTCATCAGTAGGTATACAATGATACAATTTTAAAATGTTGCAAATGTTAAAAATAGATCACATTTAGTTTAAAAATAACCTAAAAATTATTAATATACGGTACGAAAATTGCTTTGTAAATTTAGATCAAATAATAGTATATTATAATACAAGTACATAAGAGAGCCTTTCAAGTACGTTCGCCGGGTTTAAGGTGACCTTTCAACTTCTAAGTGCCGGAAAAGCCCTTATATATATTTTATATATGGGGTGTCAATTTGAAAAGTTGCCAACGACTTTTTTCATAGAACACATGATTATTTTTAAAATTACTCAAAACCGTTTGGATGGCCGAAGGGGGAACCAAAATGGCGTAGGTAGTGTCGACCCCCAACCCACCTTTTAAGCCAGAGCCACCTCCATGTAAAAAAATTAAATGGTACCTCCTACTTGTGATACATCGTTGGAAAGCTCTTGAAAAATTCTTTCCAGTCATTATTAATATAATATGATTTGGTGAACTAGTTTCGGAAATAAGTGCAAATACAGTTCAAAAGGGGTAAATTAACTAAATGTGGAAATAAAGAGAAAATAAAAAATATTTAGATTCATTTTACAATGAAGGTGTATATGGATATCTTTTTTCATGAGAGAGAGAGAGAGAGAGAGAGAGAGAGAAAGAGAGGTTGGCATTTGTTGCATCATTGTAAAATTATGATATCATCAACGAAATTGTAGGTTGAAACTGCTAGTTTCCAAGTAATTAATACTAAGCTGGAACTGACGTAGGCGATCCCGTATACTGTTAGGTTGTACGTGCACATTAAAGAACCCGACATTAGGGTGGTCCTTATTAACGAGCAAAATCTATGTTTTTGAAATATTATAGCTCCCACCCGCGAATATGTTTCCTTCTGATGTGTAAAATATGCGAGCAAAATTTCAACTAGATTGAAAACTATTTAGGGGTGTCGCATCAAGGGTAAAATTTAAACAAAAATGGGTTCACTTCGAAAATATACATTTTACTTAGGTGTCTTTTTATTATATCTAGTAAACATAAATAATTGTAAATTATTCAAATAGCATTATGATTTTAACACATCCATATTCTGGAATTCGGGCAGCTACAGGTGTGGTTTTCTTCATATCTGGAATTAGGTATCGATGATCATGAATTACAAGCGGAAGATCGTGCTTCACATCTCTTTTTGTTATGCACTTATTATATTGCGTCATTAAAGCAACACTGCGCGCAGCTAAGTCATTTACGACGCTTAGTTTGCTGACAATGTTGTGGGCATGAATGAAATCATTGTGATCAGACCAGTGCTTTGGTTGAACATCCATGAAAGCTGTAGAGAGACCATACAGGGTAAGAAGTAAGATGTTCCGGCTGTGATAAAATTAGATAAGTCCTTCTCTTTCCATAGTTTTGTCCAGATTCAGTATTTTAAGTCAACCGTGGCTCGCCTATTGTAGGAATCTTGCAAATGTTTGGCGCCCAAACTGACTGACACAGCGGGAATCTGTTTAAAGACTCGGACCATTTTTCGCTTGACGTTTGCAGAAACGTGCCGTCAAAAAAGACATGGCCACAAGCTCTTCATTGAGATACCATTCGTGGCCAGCAAACTTCTCCTTTGTGGCATCAGATATGGTGCGATTGACACAGGCGTAATCAATTAAGGACTTAAAAAAAATCAAATCATTGTTCGGGAAGAGATTGCAGGCATGTGGAAAACCATGCCCTGACATAAAGCTTTACAATAAAGATACACATGTTTCTGATGCCAACTAGTTCACTTGATGACAGAATAAACTATTTTCGCAACATGAAGATTTTTAGAGAATAAAAGGCGATGCTCATCCATCTTGCATGATGAAGTATGCCCGGAATGCGAAAGTGGTACTCTTCATACGGAATGGCACCAAGAAACACAAGTATAAGTTCCAGCAATTCGCGGTAGTCTTCTCTGTAGTGTTTGAGCTGCAACTGTTCTTAGATATATGCTGAAATTATGTCTTTATCGCCAGCCACAATTTTATCAGCTGAGCCAGGTACATATTCATTTGCAATAAGATTTTACCAAGCATCTCGAATTTTTTTAAATATACGAACTGCAGGGACAGTAGATGACCCAATAGTAGATTCAAAAGCGGCGCCTAAGACAAGTTCCTACATGTGATGTCTTCACAAGAATAGCTTCGGAATCTACTTTTCTTTCATTTTAAGAAATATGTGGCTTTTATAGAACTGTTTAGAAGCAATTATTGATCTCATAATCTGTTAATTGCAATATTAATAAACGAAAAATTCAATTGCGATGCGACACTCCTAAATATTGTCGGGTCACACTAAAAAAAAAAATGCAGCCTTTTGGCAACAAAAGGAACAAAATCCGCGCCTGGGGCATTTATTTTTCGAAATTTCGAAAATAAGGACCACCTTACCCGACATGGATTAAGCGAAATTCATAAAGTCAAAATTTCCAAGTGTGGTGGATCGCTTCTTGGCGAATGTATTTAGTCACAGCAGCAGAAATACTGCGTCGTTAAATAAAACAAATTAAAAAATATATATTATGAAGCTTCCGGTTTTCGTATATCCAGCAGGAGTATGTGTACATTTTGTATTCATTTCAATAAAAATTAGTACTGCCCGACGTTTATTGTCACTCAAAGTTGATCAATAAATATGTTGCGTTTCGGCGTTTCGAAAACACGGCGTGCTATAACGACGGATTATCCCATGTTTATTACATCGATAACCAATGATTATAATGCAGGTATAATAAAAAATCCTTTTTTCCTCCAATAAAGTTTCTGCAAACACTATTTATCACTTTGTGTGCCAGACTGTAATCGCAGTATTATAAAATCTGCAAGGACAACTTTAAACCTTCACTTGAAAAACATAATGGAATTTCTATATCACTCCAGAAATAATACCATTTCTTCACGTGCTTTGCGCTTTGTTAGCCGTCTCCGCTGCTCGACACAACAAGATCCATTTATTTTCCTTAGTGAATATTAACTTTCCCAAGTTTTCAGCGTCTCTGGACAACACGAGCTTGTGAAGGTCCATTGTATATCCTTGCAGTGCAAAAAGTGTAATACACGTTTTCCCAGACATCGGATGTCTTCAATTACCTGTCTACGTGCGCTTCGTGAAATCCTCGAGCTTTTCTACCTGTCTTGGGAATTAGTTTTCCCTACTCATCTCGTGTAGCCCAGGCAATGGGCTGTTTCACACGCCGTAAAACATATTTGCCTCTCCAGATATAGGTATATTAATTGAGAGAGTTACTAGGTGAGCTGTCTGAAATTTAAATGGATGCACAGTTTGACATTAAACATTTTACACTTTATGCTTTCTGACGTTATGCATAGAATATGTATTATTTTTGGAGCAGAAAATTTGCATTGTTTTTATGCGAAATTGAAGACAATTTTACTACATTCTTTATAACATTTCTTAATGTAGCTAAATGCTACTAGAGTTTCAATCGAAATCTCGTTATTAAGCAATTAGCTTAACTATTTTTGCATGACAGTTGGTTGCTTAGCCATCCACAAAATTGTCAATAAAGTAAGCATTATCATACTTTATTGATAATTTTCTGGATTGCTAAGCAACAAACTTTCATGAAAAAATGAAATTAAATTTATTCGAGCAAATTGCACTGTAACATATGCTATTATGTGCGATAATTTTGTGGACTGCTCATGTTTTTTTCCCTTAAGTTTCGGGCAAACCGTTTATTAATGTATTACTGACACAATTTATGTGTAATTTATTTTATTGCATTGGGAATAATGTTTATGAGCTCTTCAACATTTTCATAGTTTTGTATAGGTACTTGTGTTAAACAATAACAGTGATTTTTTTGGGAAGAAAAAGTTAGTTTTTTTTGTTTCTGTTCTTTAAGAATTATATTTTATTTTTCGTTTGTTTCTTGTTTCTGAAATGTAGGAACAATATTCTTAATGTGTTTCATAAATCCTCTAAAATCCAAAAGATTGATTTTGCGTGTAAAAGATACTACGTACTGTATCATTTTCAGTACCTTCACTTGGATTACTACGACGTCATTGCCAACACCACCTTTCTTCATTCTATCTCGAAAAAAAAAAATTCGAGCAAAGTACACAATTTGTAACAGCACAGACTTCACCCTCCCCCGAGGTCATTATACAGTCGACATTCAAACCTCCACTCGATAACGGCGGCCCTAATTTACAAGTCAAATATCCATCGATACGTCCCCCTTATTTGTCCAAAGGAGCAGAACTTTTAATTACAGCCGCCACTCATCCGACCGGCCCACGAAATTAATTACAGATATTACCATACACTCATGGCAATTAGAGGCGAATCCGAGATGCGTGACCCGATGCGTACTCAGTGATTGACAAATGTGAATGTTAGTGTATGAAAGCGAGTGAATAATTTAGGAGCGATCGGCCGCACTTGATACGAAGGTAATGTTGATTGTATCATTTGAATGATGGCAGCAAATATTTTTCATTATTAATTAAATGCTAATGATACACAACGAGGAGGTGTTTTTACACATTTAGTTTTCATATATAAGACTGTTTCAACCATTACACACGAACGTTAATGATGTGTGTAGAAAATAAATTAAGTTATAATACTAGGGTATCACAATAGGTTTTAGAGCCACACATACTTAACTTGGGTTGTAAGAAGGAAAAATGAGAAATTTTGACGTAAAAATTATGTTTTCAATTTATACCGGGTGATTCAAGTTTGTTGTCCAGGCGAGTTAAACCTATTTGCGGTTCTGCAAAATTATAAAATTATAGAATTAGACATCTACGATATTGATCTACTAATTGGTGGTTTAAAATTTTCAATATATTTTTAAACACGGATATGAATAAAAAATAGTATATTAAAGTATAAGTGGATATCAAGGCCTTTCAAGCACGAACGTTTTTCAAAAAACCGACCCGTCGCTCCCCGCGCAACGGGGAGGCGGGGAGGTTTTTTGAATAGAGTGAGTGCTTGAAAGGCCAGATATCCACGCATACTTTACGCTATTTTTTATCATTGATGTCGTAAATTGGCCTAAACATTTGTAATTATAATTTCTATCTGATGTGCCGTCGATTTTGCCGTACAGTTTTAGTATCGTTGCTAAGATACTGAATAAATAACTAGCTAACATGGCGGCTGATACTATGCAATTGTTCTAGCCTTGGTTGTCAAAGTGTTGAATATCGTATGTAACAATCTTTCATTTTGGCGTCAGTTTTGATTTTGGTTGAAAATGCAACGAAACATTGATCAATTAAGCTCCGAAGCAGAGAGGCGTTTAATTCCCCAAAAATCGGAATTGGCATATAAGAAGGAATACGATAAATTGGTAAAATGGATGGACGAACAGGAGGTGAAAACTGTAGATGAAAGAATGATTCTTGCTTACATGCAGAAAATGTCTCCATGCACGTCAAGTGAATTTTCGGCAGTTAGCAACAATGTTCATGTCCTCTCGGAATTGAAGAAAGGAAATTTAACGTTTTCAAACAATATAAATTGTACATTTAATATTCATTTAAATTAAAATAAATTGGTATTTATTTGAATTCATTTTTTATGACGTTATTTGTTTTGTATCCATGGAAACCTTTACAGGAAACGCGCGTTTTTGAAAGCCTGTTTTATGCACGCTACACGATGTTTTAAACAAGCAATATGATGCATCAATGATAAAAAATCAATTTTTAACCCAATGTTCAAATTTTATTTTTTTATATAAAATAGACCAAAAATGAACCTTTTTATTCATAAGACCCAATTATGAAATTGGAGTTTAAATTTTTTTATGGATTGTAAGTAAATCGCACATTTATTTTGTTTTCTATGATTTATGGTCTCCCATAAAATAGAAAAGTCAAGTAGTTCATAGTTCATATCATTCATATATCATATATATATATATATATATATATATATATATATATATATATATATATATATATATATATATATGACAACAATAGTCTTTATAGATGCAAAGAGGCATATATTTCTTGCCTATGAGCTACGAACAATTTGTCAAAATTAATGCCATTCCACGCGATGAATGCAATAATTTAAGAAGAAAATAAGATTATTAGTACAAATAAATTAGGTAGCAATTCATGTAATAAATGTAACAGAATAATAAGATTATTGAATATGTAGCTGAATGACAACTATAAAGCAAATATTGAAAGTTACGTATTCATTAAATCATTTTTGAGAAGTCTTCTAAATTAATATAAATCTTATTTAATTGACTAGATCGGAGGTTCTTAAACTTTTTGTACCTGCGGCCCAATTTCATGACATGAAAAATTGGCATTTCATCAGGCTGTGAATTAAAAATCAACTGTTTGATTATTCAACTCTAAAAAGCGATTCCGGAATTAATCAAAACTCGGCTAAAAATGACTATGAAATTTGAAGAATACTACAGAGGACCAAAATTGAACTCGATTACAAAAAATAGTCTTACACGATTTGGAAAATTTTTGTCGTAAGTACAAAAAATAAAATCTGATGTTTCAATAATGCTTTGACAATTTTATAACACTTATTTTATTTTTCCCCAAATTAATTACAATATTACAAAACTTTTAAAATTCTACACATCCATGAAACTCGTTCAATTATTTCAATAAAGTAGGTAGGTAAGTAAGAACATGTATTTCTTTTTAAATGTTTTATAACGAATACAACATCCTTATCCTTTAGCACGACTCGAGTACTAGACCATGGGCGAGCGTGTAACTTGAATAACTTGAATGTTCAGTTTTAAAACGACAGTATCAATTGCATTGCAAAAATTCAATGGTTATGCAACCAAAATTACAAGCGCTTGAAACTCGATAATTTCAATTGTCAAAACTGTTGACAGAAAATGTATTTAACCAAAGATGATTTAAATAGGGCAACAATATCGGCTGGCAATAGTAGACATTTAATATCAATGCGTTATCCTAATTCCTGAGACACCATACCTATCAATCTCGTTCAATCAACAATCATCAACCGTCAATCCCAAAATAGTAACTCACTTGTGAAATGGAAGATATTCGTTCTTCTTCGGCATAACGTAATACATTTAATTTCATTTCTTAAATTAAAATATGGCATATCCTAGTTATTTTATAATGCCCCTTGGCGACGCATTATGTACTATTAAATTTTGCGATTATATTAGAAATTGTTGCGATTGATGGGATTCGTCTGTCAGAATAATGAACTGAAAATACATTTCTCATAATCAGTATACTATTTCCAGCTCGGTAACATGTGAATTTTAATATTTGAATACTTTCTTGCGTTGAATACATTTTCTGCAACATTTTAGCAATGCATTTAATCCTGTCGTTTTAAAACAGAAAATAAGCTGTGTTCAGAGATAAAAAACGCGCGGTATATGTATCTATAAATGCGCAATTAGGGTTCGTCGCTTGACCTAGCGACCTAGCATAGAGTCTCCAGCGCCATGTTATGCAAAGGCACACTACTTCTTTCTGCTTACAAATAGTTTAAATCAGATTGCGTATCTTGAAAACCACATTATTAATTGATATAGTATAAAAAAATTGTCATCGCTAATGATTTATTTACCTATTTATTATTGTGTCAATTTTAAATTTTGCTACACGAAATACTGCATAGGTACATAAATATGGAATTGATACTTATCACGTAATGTGTTCATAGATTTTGTGACCCATCAAAAGTATTAAACTATTCAGACTGACACAGCCGCAACCCACAGTTTAAGAACCACTGGACTAGAGGTGTCGGTTATTGCAGAAATTGATATGATTTTTGTATTCTATCAAAATACGCAGTTTATGTTCCACTTTTAATATAATATATTTTCAATACAAAATCATGAGAAAAACAAAAAAAAAAACTGCTCAATTATCTTGAGTAGTTTAGATTTATCGTGTCGTAACATAACGTAATCCGTATAAGTTACATACTCTTATATTATGTATACACAGAAATAAAATAATTATGTCGCCATCACATAACCTAATCATGCTAATAATTAAAGTGTAATATTAAATTACACAGAAATTGAATTAAAGTTACATATTAATGAATATATTTTTGAGAAGTTTGCCAAAGTGATACACAGGTACATCTTCTTTAAAAGGGACCAGTTATTATAGATATTGATATGAATTCTCTATCGTTTTCTAAGACTTTCAGCACTTTGGTCTCTACAGCCCTTCAGTGCTTTGAGTCGATATGATCGATATTATATGCAGGGGTAATATAACAAGTGGTATTCTCAATATCGATAGTGATTTTATAAATACAACGAATTTGGGGTTTGGGGTTGAAATAAATTGTATTTTTAAAATCATTATCGATTTTTGAGAATACCACGAATTATATTTAGGAAGGGAATATAATGAATTTATTGAGTCATCTAGTAAATCAGAATAAACAAGAAGCTAAATATACAGTTTAAATACCTATATTTATTTAGATCACTTCATCTTTCAAAGAGCCACATTTATTACCACATTTTACTATATTACTTGTACTTGAAACACACTGACATTTCCGGTTATGTTTTTATTAGCGGCCGACTAGATTGTGGGCGCAACCGATAAATAACACCATCGCAATGATCGTCGCTGCAATTTGTGTTTAACCAAAAATTGTGACACCGACCGACATTTGTTCGTGGTATTATCCTGAAAATACAACCGTTGTATTATCAGCATTGTCAGTTATTAATACATGCGTAACTATAGAAACCGCATTGTTATGACATCACTGTTTTACGTATGAATTATATTCCCTATCAAAATATGCAGTTTGTGTTTAATTTTTAAGATAATCTTTTCAATATAAATATTTCGAAAATCAATTATCTTGAGCAGTTTTTTACTTATCTTATTAATAAAAACTAGTAATCCATATTGCTTATAGTCTTTTAAACACACAAAATTGAAATAAAATGATGTGGCCACCACATTACTTAATCATTACCAATTACTAAAAATTAAAATATAACGTTAAATTTCTATGCAAAACAAGATCTATGAAAATTTATGAGTATTATTATTATAAGTATTAAGTTCTTATGTATTTTTAACTGTTATTAAACTACTTTTTCCCCGACACCCAAGAGGGTACAAGGGGTAAATGATTAAGAAAGAAAGAGAATTAAACTACTTTTTATGCACCTGTTCCGTATCAGAAAATAAATTAATAATTTATAAAATTAGTTGCTGAGTAGGTTTAAGAAACTGTTATAAACTCGCAACCTATAACAAAGCTTGTATTACAAAACCTTGAATGCCAATACTAAGGAATTCGTTTTATTTCCCTTTGAAATTAACAACGCTAACTTTATATATCTTAGATTTATATGGGGCTAAACATTTGTACGACTTGAAGCTCAAGCAGAAGAACTGGAGGAAGAAAAGTCCAATTTGATTTCACAGCACGAGCTGTAATAAAAGATTTGCAGAAGGCAGGCATACATATTTTTAGTAGCTTTCCGGAGTTACATGAGTTGAAAAATAAATGCTTTGGTGTTACAGAACGTACAGAAACGTGCCAAGGAAATGCAATTTTACCGCTTGATTTGATTAAAATAAATGGGATAAATAAATACTTCTTGTGATTTCTATGTAAATAATTTTTTTATCAATTATCAATATTGAGGCCAAAATACGTGACTTAAAAAGTTTTACTTTTGGAATATATGGGGGTCTATTATGGTTACATTTTAAACTTAATGTCATATTATACAGGGTGTCACAAAAGCCCTAAAAGTATCAAAGTTGTGTTTCTTTAAATGGAACTCCCGGTATAACTTTTCATATTTGAATTGGCCCCTCTTTAGGCTTTATAAATCTGTTTAGTTTTTGAAATTCGCTTTAACCGTTCAGAAGTTATTTTTTTTATACGTTTGCAGACACTTATTCAAAAAATCGCAGGGCACTTGTTTTTTGGGATATCAGGTTGGGACTTTGCCTGTATCTAAACAACTGCTTGAGATTTCTTTTGGCAGCAAGACCGTTTATTTGCATTGTGGCATCACCTTGCTGTGACATATAAATTTTGGTAAATTTTGAAGGCCCATAACTTGATTTTTTTAAATGGCATATCTTGTATATTATTACTTCAGCATCTCATTTTAATATAACATAAGTTACATTTTTTAAATACAATCTACCAATAAATCGGCATGTATGAAAGTATTGAAATGCAGGATGATTCCTGCAAACAAAATAGTACTATAGCCAATTTTGTTTTTAACCATCGAGTTTCTTTTATAATGAAGATATATAACGTTTAATATATCTGTGTTTCTTTACGAGATTATCAGATTTAAAGAGTACTTCCTTTCAACTTTAAATAGGTGTTGTTATTTATTTATGTATCCACGAGAAGACCTCCCAATATACTATAAATATACATAATTTACAAAATAATCAATATTTATAATTTTGTTTGAGAAATAATTTTAGTTGTGATGTAGACATATTAAAAAAATCGATCCGCTCGTCGAGGTTGTTGCAGCGCCAGAGCACACCATCCATCCCCAGACACTGACCGTATGTTGTCTTGTATTAGATGCTCATATGGTTGTGTCACTCGGAGACACAAATTTGTTTGTCATTACCAAACGTTATTTATTTATTTATCTGTAAAGCGTGTTATTTTCTACGCGTGATTTCTTCCACTTTGAAATTAAGCAAAGAAAAACAAATACGTCTCATTAATTGGGTAAATAGAGTGTTAAACGGAAATATCGCCGCTTCTATTTGTATTTTAATTGCGCCCTCAGCACGCGGAATCCCATCGGATGCGTTTTCCACTCTTCGCATTCCTCCGCCCCGTTGTAATTACATGCATGAGGAACTTATCATTCGACAAAGCATCTCTGTTTGCTCCAGGAGATCCCTCCGTCGTGCTAAAGAACTTAAAACTATTCGCGTTCGACTGCCTCGCATTCCCGCCGTGTACATTAAAGGCACTTTTGTGGCGCGGATCAAAGGAGGCGCAGCCCGGGGCTGGATGCTCACACATGCGGGCGCCCGATCCGGAGATTATCAGCCCACCGCGGGCCGCCCCCGCTTGCCGCCCCCGCAGACGTGTTTTTGCGGCAGTCGATGTTTCGAGCGATTCCGCGATAAATCCTGATTATGTAGCGGGCGCGCACAGGTCCATTCCTCACCGGTGCGAACAATAAACCTGTCGCCGTAAATCTTCCCGGTCCCTATTTTATTGCCTGTTATCGAAAAATATGGTAATTCCGCCAGGGAATAACGATTTTAACTATGCCGCGTTTAATACCGGTCTGGGAAGAGTTTTTCCGCCGTGCTCAAATATTGACCGCCGATATTTATGGCGTGTTCGATTGTGTTGTTGATACTGCTATAGATATGACAACAACCAATCATGCAACTGAAAGGTTTTTCTGATCCGAATTCGCGATTGTAATATACTACATTGAAAAATACATTTTTTTGCATTAATTGTCGCATATTTCACTCCAATATACGAACAGGAAATCAATATAACCATTTTTTATTAACTAAATCCGATAAAATGACCTAATTTCGTAATTATACTTTTTAATCATTTTACATGTTCTTGATCAATAGGTGCCATTATTCAAAGAAAGAAAAAAATAGAGGTAGTCACCACACGACTTTTGTTTACAAACATATATACGATTTTTGTCATTTTCATTTACATTTTGTTACATTTTCAAAGTCATTTCTTGCAAACATATAATCACATTTCGTCGCCATCAGCAGCTCAAAATAACAAGTATATCTTTGAAATTTATTTTCATTTAGGTATACACTACCGATATTGCTTAGCTCGGAATAATAAAGAAATCCTTACATTAAAAAAAATATTACATTATTGTTTACAGTAGTAGTGACTATATTTCTTAGGGATATTATTCCTAACTGGCTATCGACCAACGTGGGTCATTCTGCCGTGTGATTTGTGTAAAATGTGTGTATTGAGTTGAGACTTGTTACTCTAGAAATCCGCTCTCGATCTCTAGAGCACCGTTAATGAGCTCCCAACGGCGAATGGCACTAATTTCTTAGTACAAATGTAATACCTGTACTGGGGCACGAACCCGTGCATGCTAAGCACGCGTTCTAACCTGTCAGCCAAACTAGCGGTCTATTGTTTACATTATTGTAAAAAGTACAAAATTTATTGCAAACTTAGTTTAAAAAACTATTTATTTCGATAAACCTGATAGCATTACAATGTTTGTAAGAAAGTTAAAAATCTACCTGGTAAATTTTAACTTGGATTACAACCAAAAATCATTAGGTACTGGCAAGTTGTATTAAAAGCTTAAATATCTATTTTCAGGTAGATCAGTTAAGCCGCGTAAGCTGTAAATAGGGAACCGACAGATACATAGACGGACAGAGAGACAGATATTACTTCAAAAACTGTACCTGAATAATAGACACGAAATAGATTTTTTTTGCAAAAATCTCCATGTCAAAAATTTTCCTAATTTGAATGCGTATACTACGCATATAGTGTAAATGAAAGTAGAAATGACTTACGCTTCCATAAATTAATATGTGCTTTAACTTAAAACTCTTAAAACTCTCTAAACCTGGAAGACTTAAATGTCCAGTCCCTTAAGTTTAAGTTTTTTTTTATAGAAATTGAACCAGGTTAAAATCGTATTGTTGTCATAATGCCGTTTAAGTAGTTTTGGTTGGTACATTGTGGTTTATTATTTTTGAAAGTAAATGCTTTAAGAAATCTGAAAAATCTTAAACAACCTACCTTTCACATGTTCAATAATTCAATAATTGCAATATTTCTTGATCTATTCAACTTCATGAGTAGGTCAACAGAGCAGATCAAGTGTTGATTTTTTTGTATTAATAGTGAATATTTTAATTTGTTTTTAGAATATTTCTAGAATTGCTCAAATTTTTATGTTGAATTTTCGAATTACACGGGATTTCAATATAAAAAAAAAACTTGAAACGCCCTACATTGGTGTTTGTGTTGTAGCTCTACTTTTATCAATTACTTGATGTAGTTGGTTAAAATTGTACTATACGCGACACAAAAAAAACTAGGACAATTCTTATTGGATATTTTAGCATTATTTTATTGGACTGGATTAAAACTTATACAATTTTCACAAAAAAATTAGACGTTTTTCTAATTAATTAATATGGTATCCATAGTAATATCATATACATTCACGTTAGAACATATTAACTGTGCCCGTTTTTTTTGTCGCGCGTAGTACCTGTTAATTTCAGAAATAATTTTACAAAATGCAAAAATTTTCAAACACCTTATTATTTCTTTTGGAAATAAATTGTGTCCTTGGCGTTCAAATTTGCAATCCTACTACTACTTTAGCAATCAACAGTAAAAAGTTAGCTAGAAGTTTGCTTTCTAATTTTTGTCACTTAAAATAAAAAATCCTTGTAGATATTCAACATTTGAATACCATGGAAGTGTTTGTGTTACTCTAGATAATTCATATACACAGTGTTTGATATTAGTCATAACGTAAGTATTACAAGCTTAGTAACTAAATTGGGAATAACGTCTGTATATTAGATCAACTTTCAAAATTCATTTGCTTCATACATTTTTTAAATAGATACAAAACAAATTGCATGGTATTAATTATGAAAATGCAATCTTCGAAACAAATCGAAAAACTGAAGCCACCCCATTGTTAGTTTCTGGTTTAAAATAAACAGCTTTCAAAATTCAATTGTATTTTTTGGATTTGTAAATATATTAGAATCGAATTCCATGGTATTAATTGAGCCGTTGAAAACCAGATTGGTGGAGATGCGAATCCAGGGACATGTCCCTTGTATATTTCTGCACTTTACTGAATTTAAGAAACTTGGGCTTACACAAACTTACACTTACACTTACACTTACTCTTACACTCTTGTTTTCAACGGATTAATTGTGGACATGGGTGCAAGACTAGCGTCGAAAAGTCGAAAAAATGAGTTTCGAGAAAAAAGCGTTTAAAGATTCAAAACTTAATAAAAGCTGTAATATAGCAATAATTGCTATATTTTATTTTTATAATTTATACATTTTTTATGAACAGTAGCTATATATTTTTAACAGACTTATAAATAAGGGTACAAATATTCAAATAAACAAATATGCTCAAATACCGCATAAATTGACTTACGCTGTTCTTGCACCCGCTCCTCAATTATGAAAACAACATAAAAAAAAACTGAAGTAACTTCATCTTTCGTTTCTGGTTTAAATTGAGCAAAACACTCATTAAATTTGAAATTTGTTATCATTACTGACATTACAACTACTTCCTGCATGGTTTCAGTTTCCGTTTTTGCGAAATTCGTGGTTTCGTTTATTATTATTTTTAGGCAATATCTGTAAACAGATTATGTTGGAAAATAGAATTATCAGGAAATATGCGTCAGTTTAGAGTTCAATTTTGTGCGTGATTCACAAAGGTTGTGGCCCGTTTGAATTTACCGCCACTTTAAATTATTATCACGTTGGTAACATGAATATTTTTCACATATTTTTATTTAACATTGACGTCTCGAAAGGGAGTTGCAAAGGTAAGTATATCACAAAATTATGTGAACATTCATTAGAGATTTCAAAGCATAAACATGCTTTACAACAAAATCTTCTAAAATGAGAAATCAAGCGAAACAAAGCAAAAATTGAATAGAAACCCGGAAAAGTACTACGATGTAAACAAGAATGAAGAGTAGTCACTGTAATTTGACGGATAACATTTCAGTAGTGCCACAGTAAAAACGTGAAATACACTAAAACCTCTGGCGGGAAACTCAAGCAGACTTCAACCTTTTTGGACCTTTTAGAGTTGTCAAAGTATAAACATGCTTTACAACAGAATCTTATAAAATAAGAAATCAAGTAAAATAAGCAAAAATTGAATTGAAACCCAGAAAAGTACTACGATGTAAACAATAGTGACGAGTGGTCACTGTAATTTGACGGATTACATTTCAGTAGTGCCACAGTAAAAAAGTGATATACATTAAAACCAGTGGCGGGAAACTTAAGCAGAATTTAACCCTTTTGGATCACTCGGTTTCAAACAGCTATTGGTTAATTAACAATAAATTTTTGTAAACCAAATTGTGGCGGATTTACTTAAAATTTCATGGGGTTATTATTGGAAGGACGATATTTCAGAAAGTGTCAAAATCCAAAAGACCTTATTTTTGGTTTAGAGTTAAATTAGTGGGAACAAAAGAAATGTTACCTTAAGTTTTAAAGATCTTGCTTTTAGATGACATAAAAAAGAACTGAACACTAAGAACATTTAATTTTACTTTACAAATAAATAATCACCTTGTTATAAAGTATACTTATGCAAGATTTTGTCATAAATTTGCTGGTTTAGCACATTAAATCCAACTTTATAAATGAATTGAACAATGATTTCATTAGATCTTTAGATCTTGACGCGATTTTCAGACGAATAATCTGTTGATTCTGTGAAATGACGACATAGAGATATTTCACAGGGTTTTATAATAGGATTAAATTATATAGAATTACTCACAATATTATTCTCTTATAATAGTTTCTTGGTAAATTAATAGGGGTGTATGGTCCACCATTCAGAACGGATAGTCACGATAAGAAGATGTAAACCAATACAGAAACTAGTACTGCTGGCGTAGGAAAACTGACTTGCTGAGATATCCATATATGATGCTATGATGAAAAATCAATGCAAGATTTGCCAGCTAGACATACGATTATAATTTCGTTCTGTACTTAAAAACTTTTTATCAGGAATGTGGATATTATTTACTGAGACGTTAGCTCTCAAATAAAAATATTTGGGATTCACCAGTAGTTAACGTTGATGTATTGGAACAGTAACGCATTTTATCATATTTGTAATATATCAATTAATAAAAGTTCATATATTTATGCCTAGTCCGATTCTAAGAATATAACATAAAATATGTAAGTATTTTTTGATGCCGCAATGTATAAAGTCACACATAACTACCCTTTAACTTCCCCGGATTCGGAGTTCCGGCTAACAACTTGAATTGATGCGCAAGTGGAAACTTTCGGCCATAGGGAGTAAATGGTGCAGGAAAGTATCCGCCCGCATGTAAAAGCCCGCTCGGTCGTCCTGAGGCGAAAAAACATCCCTCGCAAAAAAAACGCCCCGATTTATTTAATAATCCGCCCCATCCAGCATCCAACTGTGTATTAGTGTCGAGGCGTTCATCGAATACAGATTGCCGAGGGTGTGGTTTCCGTTCAAAGATGTAAAAAAAAATAACGGAGGCTAAATTGAGGCCTCTATTAAGGAAGTGCATTAACAAGTTCCGCCGAGCCATCATAAATCATAATAAATACTGTGTCACAGCCTTCACTGTAATGAATTAGTTTCTGTGGCCCAGTTTTCATTAGATGGGAAAAGTGCACAGATTGATAAGACTGGCTTTAGGAAGCAGGATGGTTGATAGTACACCCGGCGCATTCACCAATATGAATTTTAAGAAATTAATTACGAAGCTGTTTCTTTCACAAGCATTTTCTCATTTGCTTACAGGGTTCTGAGGTTATATTTATAATTATAAAATTATTACGTAATTAAACTAATTTAAATATCTCAAAAACGATTAATTTTAGATTGAAATTATGCTTCATGAAATTGTAATACAATTAACGTATAATAAAAAAATATATATATAATAATAATAAATTTAGAATTTTCCATATAAAATAAGCTAATGGTTACCAATCAGTTCATGTATAACCCAAAATAGTAGGACGTGAAAAATATTGAAATTAAATAAAATGTCTTCGAAACTTATAAATTATTACACCATGGATATTAATAAACGTATTATTATTAGTAGTAATAACAATATTTGAATGTCTATTGACCTGCGGTATTTTTGCCTTATTATTATTATTATGAAATAAATAATTGTACCTATATTTGTTACAAATAAATTGTGAATGAAGTATTGACATTATCAAAATCAATTGATTGTGCCCTCAACAGAGGAGATATAATAATATTTGTATTAGGTATGTTGGTATAATAATTGAAATAATTGTAACAAATATTTTCTTATTCAAAACTTTCTTTCATAAAAAAACAACCTGTTTCGGTGCGACACTCATCTCAATTCCACTCCCGCAAGTCAAATATTTACAGTGGTGTGTACGTGAGCAGACTTCCACCACGCCGACTATTAATTCGTCTCCGGAATTTCTTCTCGCAAATACCGGGATCCATTGTGAGCCACCTGAAAACCGGTTTGGGGTCCTCCAGTCAATTTTGCGGAGCCTCCTCCCCGGGGGGGCTCCCGTCAAACCGACTTAATTGCTGGAGGCGGCGCCGTCTGCGGCCATCCGAGCCGCGTTCTTAATGTCAAATTTAAATAAACATTGTTGTTTTATGCGCGGGGTCGGCACTGTATTCTCATGCAAATGCAGAAAGTTTGCCGAAACAGAGGCGTGTTTATAATGTAAATAATTCTGCGAGGAATTACTGGGGAGTTTGAAATTACCGGCAGGATTTTTAATACGCACCATGCGACGAATATATTATTTAGTTAAAACTGAGGTACGAAACAATAATATTTATTTTGGGCTTGGGATGCACATATTGTCCAGAATGAGTTCGTGCAAAAATTAGAATGTTAAGAGTCAACATTTAGTAATGATGAAAAATGCCTAAAACCGAAATACCGTTTTTTTAATACTTCCGAGACGGTTTACTACTGACCAGTCAAGGCAGTAAATATACCGAAACGCCGAAATGAACATCCAGTTTTTGAAAATTTCTAGCGTTAATGCCCTTGTTTAATAAATGGCCTAGGCTGGTTTGAATTTGAAAAACATCGAAATAAAAATTATATTTATAATTTATAAATTATTATTGCTATTAATGTAAAAATGCCCTCGTAAAAACGTAAAAATGTCTCGTCTTATTGGTTCGTTACCGTTTCGCTGATTAATTTTTGACACTATAGTTGTTATTAATCTGTCTGAAATCATACATTTAATGTAAATCGGCAAAATGTTGCGATTAGACATGTTTCTTGAGTTTTTTTTTGTAGAATTTATAAAGATACAAGTTTCTTGGCAGTAATCCGGAGACATATTGTATGCATTCAAGTTTAGAGACACTAATTGAAATTCTAAATTAATAGAATAAAATTATCATAATTAATTGAAATAACTACAAAAGTACTAAAAATATATAAGTAATTTAATTATGCGGTTTCATTAAAATCTCTAAGCCGTGCTCGGGGAGCGATTGGGCTTGCAGCGCAGGGCCGTTAATAAACGGAAGTTTAAGAAAATTGAAGCTAATTTCCCACTAAATTCCCCAACTCTTCGGCAATTTGCACGGAGACGGTGCAGGAACAATTATGCAAATTAGGGTTTTCGCATCACGAGGACGAAATTGGAACGGAAAGTGCATTCATAACCGACAAGAAGTGCACATGAGCGAAATCCCGTCCTAACAATGGCCTATTTTGCACGGACCCATCTATCATCAAATCAAGGGCGTTCGCCACGAAACACTCGGAAGCCGCACGGAGGACCGTAATTGCGAGACCGGAAGTGCTCCACTCCGCGAGAAGTATGCCCATTTTTCAGAATCCAATGGACGAGAGAGGGGATAAGGATAAGTGTAGATGAATCGGATTTGGCCCGCGATTTAATGTGACCAACATAATATAGATTTGTGGGCCACAAATCGAGCTGGAAATTGGGTGGGAAGAGGAATTAAAGAGTTTCTCAAACGTTGTTCACCACCAAGTCCTCAAGTAAATATGTACTTAAAAAAAAATAATTACCGAGTCCATTAAAACTCAAAAGTATTCAATAGATGTGATTTTTGTTGTTTAAATATTTTGTCAATGTCATTAATGTATTTACGGATTAAATTCTAGAACTTGATCCGAGTACATGACTCATGATATTTTGCATATAAAACTACTCATACTACTAAATAATAACAAACTTATAATTTTATCAGGCCATCACTACTTATGACGAAAAAAACAAAATACTCGAACAGTTAACATTTTAGTTGCCACTAGATTTTCCACACAATTTTTTTGAACAAAAAATGGCCTCTCTTAATCCACGAAAACCGTTACCCTCGATATATCGCCTCCTATTGGTCGATTTTTTTGTTTTGTAGGGGAAAATATGGCGTACAATTTTTGTTTGAAACATTTTTCAATAGCTGTCAAGTAAAAAAAAAAAAATTGAGTAACAAAATTCTCATTAAAATCGGGTTAGTAAGGGTTAGACATAAAAAAATTGAAAAAATCGGGAATCGTTTTTGTATGAATTGGAACTGGCTTAGGGGGTTTCAACTTAAATTTTTGCAAAAAAAAAAACTATATTATGGACCAGCATAATTAAATATATTATATCTATAATTTGACTAGTATGGGATATTTTAGTGCTACAAACACGAATATAATTAATATTATTATAGAAGAAATAGGTCATAATATTTTTGCCTACAAAACACAATAAAAATGTATAAAATTTGACCAATAGGATGTGAGATTTCAAGGGTAACGGTGATTTTTAGATGGCCGTCGTTCCACAATGCATTAATAAATTGAATTAAGTTTAATGTCGATAAAATCGATAACTGAAACCTACGTGACTGGTTTCAAATATTTTTGAATAAGATTTAACGCTAATAACTACATATAGCTAAATTGCAAAATACAGAAGTTTATCGAATGATGGTTGCTAACATTCGGTAGAAAATGTCACAGGGAAAAAAGAAGCAGAAGAAGAAAGAGGAGCAGGAGGAGTAAAAGAAGAAAAATTGATAATTTGCTGATATCAAGATAAATTGAATATGTGCGTGATTAGTGATTTAAATTATGTTATACATAAACCACATATTAGAAAAAATAGATATTTTTTATATACAAGCAAGTGATGGGTGAACATATGGCACCTGTGACAAAAAAATACACTCACAACTATTTGTAGATTAAATCCCCATTACATTCTGAATATGTTATATTTCAATCAAGAAAAGTGTATCGCATTAGTTTATTAATATAACCCATTTAGTAATCATTTTATAAAGTCATATATTTCGTATTAAATAAAAATGAGTTAATATATTTATAGATTTAGTAATAGTATATTACATAACGAGAGTTGTAGGAAGCAATTCACAAAGACAAAGTTTACGTATCAAGTCACGCACTGGCGAGGTGCGTAATTTCTCGAGTGCGTAATTGCCTTACAACTCAAGTAATGTACGATATTTTTTCTACTCCCAGTCGTAATTATGAAAATTTTTGCACAAATTGATATATTTTGATTGACAATCGTATAACTATTTTGACAATTTAAAAACTAAATGTAACAATGTTGCCAATGCTCATACATATAATTCCCCCCTGACTGTTAAACGTAATATATATTACGTAACACTAGTGACTTTCATTACGTATCACTGTTACATTATAACAGATTTACTAGCCACGAAGTCTGTGTGTACTTGACAACTTACTAATGTGGTAGTAGAAAAAGCATATACTTTAATACGTCTCAATGGAGTAATATTAGGAAAGCAATAAGCAGTGACTGACTAGCTGTTCAATTGAATCTCTTGCGCAATAGAACATAGACAATGTAATATATAATAATAATAATAATAATAATAATAAAAATAATAATAATAATAATAAAAATAATAATAATAATAATATTTATTGTGTTTAGAACTATACAGCATACACAAGTCAAAGTAGGTACATAGTTTGTAATGTATGTTAGTGAAGAAAAATATCACAGTGTTGTAACATACGAAAACTGTTTTAACATAAAAACAGTAGATAAACACACATACAGTACATAACAGAAATATCAAAAAATATGAAAAAAACAGGAAATAATATAATGTATAGATATGACTATAGATCGAGCAGTCTATCGGACAATACTCAGTTTAGTTACCACAGTTAGTATAGGTATCACAAATAACTAGTCACAGCATATGATCACAGTAAGTCAATGAAATCATTATTTAAATAGTCTGAATAGCTATAGAACGCTTTGCTTATAAGGTATTGCTTGATTTTACTTTTTAACTACTTTATCTCTAAACAAAAGTGCTGAATGGTAGTTTTCTGAACCGGAAATTGACATTTGCATGATTTTACATTTCACATAAAGATTATGTCCAACAACTAGAAACGATATGGTATTGAGGTTGACCAAAAATTGATTATATAATTTCTAGTAACTTCTGGTAACTAGAAAATTATTTCTTATTAAAGACAATTCTGATAGCATGGAACTAATTTCATACTTCATATTTCAAGTAAGGTTTGATTAAAAGTATATAATCAATCTTATTATTAAAACTAGAAAGACAGTTCATTTCTTAAAATTGAGAAAACCTACGGCACAAAATTTGTTTCTGAAACTGTTGTAGAAAGAATCACTACAAATATTTAGATGGGCATACAAATTGGTGAAAAAAATGCGCACCATTGTTTTCTTTGTGCAGCAGATGGCCCGGCAAAATCTTTGTGAAAACAAAAATTGGCTATCGTCTTTTGTTTTGAAGTTATGGCCAAAAACTAATTATTTTCCATTTTCGATTTTTATCAATATTTCATTTATTTCTCATTTTATTAAAATAAGAGTTACACGTTCTTCAGGCACTTTTTCACGGTAAATTGAATAAGTTTAAAATGCAACTATAATATCCCCATGTGATACATAATCGAAAAGAAAAAAAAATAATCTATTTATTAAGACCTAAGCCAACTATTGTTGGTGGGTAATGGGAAGAGAACAGAGTCCAGAGCACGCCATACAATGTAAAACCCTTGACCGTAAAAACCCTCATTGCAGGTACATTTTCAATTTCAAGTGAAAACACTATATGTACTTATATTACACAGAATTGTTATATTGAATTTATTTTTATTTCCAGAAATAAGGTTTTTTGTGTTTAGAAATTTCTAGTAATAAAATATGTGTTATTCGTATTTAGGAAAAAGGATTATAATATACACATAGTAAAGTATATAAACCATCCTTATTCGGCTATCGATCCAAATAATAATTATTTTTTAATTTTCTAAAAAAAAAAATAATAGAAGGTTTGTTTAAATTGAGAATATCAATGCAACATAAAATGTATTTCTAAAATTTTTGATTTGCAGACTCAATTTCTTTAGTCAGATAGTATCAACATTTTATGAATTTAGCAGTTACATAAATCATGTTTGAATGACTAAATGTCAAAATTTTCAGCTGCAAAATCTAACGGTCATAGCTTTCAGGTACAAATCTAGATAAATTTTCTGTTTTTATTTTTTTGTAAGAGAAATTGAACCCATTTTTCAGAACGTCTTTTTGAGGTAAAAATCTTGGAATTTAACTTTTATCTCAGAAAGTAAACAAGATAGGTGTACAATGTATGTATAGCCACGGACTACGGGAATGACCAACCAGTCTGCTACCCTTGTCTCGTCCCGCACGGTAGGGGCACGGTAACCAAGGATAGCACACTGCTCGGTCTTACAGAGTGCGCCATTCCCAGAGTCCGTGGCTGTAGATACATTTCTACAAAATATGTTGTAAATTAAAAGGGGAAGCCAATAACATAATAATATATAGGGCGTTCAATTTAAGAAACAAACGTTGATGGCAACTTCCGGTAGAACCGGAATTGATAGAAGGTTGAAAATGTATTTGACATGAGGAGAACGGAATCAAACATATTTTGATGGTTTCATTCAAGTTTATATTTTATCGGGAACCCCATAAACTTTTAATGGCCCATTAGCGTGGAATACCCTGTAGTTCGTGAAATTTGTCTTGTAACACATAGAACCATGATTTTCGCATTAAGGATGGTTATTTCGTAAAGCAAGAAGCTAGTTTTATAATCATTTCTAGTTAAATTAAGAAACAAAACTATTTCGTATCATCGATCTTATAATAAAACTATAGTTTTATACAGGGTGTCTCCTAAAAACTCCTTTATTTATTCTTAGGTTATTGGCCGATTTCAAAAAAAAAACAAAACAAGATTAAATGGCTCCACTTGTTCTACAAAGGGGCCCTAATTTTGTTTTTCTTGCAAAATGCAATTTTAATTTCAGCGATAGTCAACTTTTTTTTTTCAAATGGTTATATATATATTTTTTTTTCTGATAGTACATTTTTAACCTTTTATCACTTCTGGTTCTGCCGAAAGTTGCCAACATCTTTTGTTGGCCCTTGTTGACCCTGTATTTACGGTATGAAATATATTATATCTTGTTCCATTTTTATTATGATATTTTATCATTTATAATAAAAACAAACTGTTTTTATTACTGGAATGTAACCGCGATTTAAAATCTGCCATTTTGTTAGTCCGTCAACAAACATTGTATTATAGTTTATTAAAAACAAAAAGTTAAGTAAAATTAATTGATAATGCAGATTGTTTGAAAATATTGTCTTTTCAAACAAAGCATCAAACTTCTTTTTGCAGTCTTTTTAGTAGGATTAATAAAAAATAACATTGTAACTATCATACAAGCAAGAAACTGATGTTTTCAATGTGCACAGTAAGTGTAAGTATTTGCATCTGGTCCAATTTCTATCTACCATATAATTTTAAAACTGGTAATGTAAATTCTAAAATTAAATGTTACTAATGCGATGTAATCTACAACGAGATGAACTAAAATCTGCAATTTTATTAGTTCAAAACAAACAAATTATCAGTGAACATAATTTTCATGCTAAAAAGTATATGTTCAACTCTTTTTTCCTGAATAAATCGGCAAATCGTAAAACGTAGCTCATAATCAGCTGGTAAAAGCTCTTGCACTATTTGGATAACGTATGGATGAAGTAATTGCTATAATTTCCAGAATTTCTTCTTCGTTATTAGTGCTCCTAAGATCCTAAAACTAGCAACACATATGGTTTATCGGCATAAGTGTAGTTTATATTCATTATTGTGAATAAACCATCATCAACCCGGTAACTAGATTACATTGGTTTCCAAACGAGTGTAGGGCAGTCACTCATGTTTTATTTTTTTGTGCCGAAACTGTATCAGATATCAAAAACTATAAAGATACAAAAAAACTTAATAATGAATGCTTGCGTCCGATTTTTTTTAAAGTTATTTGGTTTGTCATTAAAAAATATGAATATATTAATGCAGGGCCACCCTTGTTTTGTACACAACAGGTCTACTGATAATAACAATATTATGTCAAAATATGAGTTATACCCCTATAGAGTGTCATACCAAACAACATCCAAATCAATGTAAACGTTCTCTTGTTATAAGCAAATTTTGTTTTTTTTTAAATTAACTTTGAAGCTGAATACTGGTTAAACTAAACGCATTTGTATATCTTCTTCTTATGTTGCCATCTCTAGTTAGAGGTTGGCGACCAATAATTTGAACTGCTCTCGGTTTTGGGCTGCTCTAAATAGGGATTCTGCGTCTCGGATGCCCGTCCATGCTCTAATGTTGCGGAGCCACGACATCTTCTTCCGCCCGATGCCTCGTTTCCCCTCTATCTTTCCCTGCATTATGAGTCTGAGAAGTTCGTATCTGCGTCCTCTGCACACGTGTCCGAGATATCCGGTTTTGCGCTGCTTTATAATAGCGAGGAGTTCTCGATCTCTTCCCGCTCTTCTGAGAACCTCTTCATTAGTAATGTGGGCCGAGTAGTGTATTCCAAGCATGCGGCGGTAGAGCCACATCTCGAATGCCTCCAAGCGGTTCATGCTTACGATTTTTAGGGTCCAGGACTCCACACCATATAACAGCGTTGACCACACATAACACTTCATCATTCTTATTCGTAGATGAAGTGACAGTTGTTTGTTGCAGAGCATTTTCTGGAGATTGCAGAAGCTGTTTCTTGCAATTTCAATTCGGATTTTAATTTCTCCTTCGGGGTCCCACGATTCGTTGAGTTGACAGCCTAGGTACTTAAATGTGGCCACTTGGTCCACCGCTTGTCCTCCTATGGTTAGTTGTGTGTTATAGTTGTTACCTCGACTGATGACCATATATTTAGTTTTCTTTATATTGATCTTAAGACCATATTCAAGCCCTGCTGTATTGACCAGTTGTAATAGGTGTTGTAGATCTTCTTGGTTATCTGCCAATATTGCTGTGTCATCTGCATAGCGTATTACATTTATAAAGGTTCCGTTTATTTTAATGCCTTTCTCCACCTCATTAAGTGCTTCCTGAAACACGCATTCTGAGTAGACATTGAACAGCAGCGGGGATAAGATACATCCCTGGCGGACACCTTTGAGGATTTGGACTTCGTTTGTTACAACATCGTCTGCTCTGACATTCGCAGTTTGTCCCCAGTAGAGGTTTCTAATGAGACGTATATCTTTGCTATCTAGGCCAATCTCGGTAAGGCGTGTTATTAGTTTCTGGTGTTTCACGCTGTCAAATGCCTTCTCATAGTCGATGAAACATATGTGGACATCTTTCCCTTGGTCTATACATTTTTGCACAAGCACATTTAAGGATAGCAAAGCTTCCCGAGTGCCAAAGCCGCCGCGGAATCCAAATTGTGTTTCACTTACAAATTCTTCACATTTTCTGTATATCCTACTATGAATGATTCGCAGGAGTATCTTTAGCACGTGGCTGATTAAGCTTATTAGTCGGTGGTCACTAGGTTTCGCATTCATCTTCTTTGGTATTGGCAAGAAGGTGGATCTTAACCAGTCTTGAGGTATCGTGCCAGTATCGTAAATGTTGTTGAGTAGGTTTGTAAGGATATCTATATTATCCTCGTTAATGAGCTTTAGGATCTCAGAGCTTATTCCATCCGGGCCGACTGCTTTTCGGTTTTTGGCTGATTTTATCGCCTTCTGGACTTCAGATTTTAAGATTGCAGGGCCGTAGCTACCCAGGTCCCTCTCCAATTCATTGGCCCTATCATCCTGAAACAATTGGGTCACATAGTCCTCCCACACTCTTTTTTTGTCGTTTATGTCAACCGCCAGATTTCCGTCGGCTTTCTTTAGGATAGATGTTAGGTGCCTAGCGCCGTTGCCAAGGTTTAACTTTATTTGTTTGTGTAGGTTAAATTCATCATGATTCCTTTGCAGCAGTTCTATTTCTTCGCAGCAATCTGTCATCCATGCTTCCTTAGCCTCTTTCACTTTTGCTGTTATTCTCCGGTTTATTAGTTTATATTCGGCTTTCCTTCGTTCTTTATATATTCTACGCTGGTTCATCAGATCAATTATTTCCTGAGTCATCCACGGTTTCTTCGCCACTTTCTTATAGTAT
Source organism: Othius punctulatus (assembly GCA_951805005.1). Classification (NCBI taxonomy): domain Eukaryota; kingdom Metazoa; phylum Arthropoda; class Insecta; order Coleoptera; family Staphylinidae; genus Othius; species Othius punctulatus. The sequence goes on from OX638141.1 coordinate 57,921,797, forward strand.
CCTAAGTGTTGCACGCTGGTATTCAATAAGGTATCACGTAGTTTTGCCCATTTGTCTTCTATGTTATTGCGGTCCATTATATTAGAGTCAGCAATATTCTGGTTTAGTTTTCTCCTGAATTCTTCTTTTGTTGCCTCGTCCTTGAGTTTATCGGTATCGATCTTTTTCTGCGGTGGCTTTCGATTGGTCTTTAACCTTATCTGGATATCTGCTACTACGGGGTTATGATCGGATCCTATATCGGCACCAGGGCATGTTCTTACTTTCTTGACGGCATTTCTGAATCTCTTATTTATCATTATATAGTCGATTTGGTTGCGTACTATTTGCTGGGGTGTGTGTTTTGGTGATGTCCAAGTGTATAATCGCCTTGGTGGCATTTTGAACCAAGTATTCATGACTGCTAGGTTGTGTATTTGTGCAAATTCAATGAGCCGGTCTCCTCTGCCGTTTCTAGTACCTAACCCGTATTCCCCGACTATCTCCAACATACGTCCCTCTCCGACTTTTGCATTGAAGTCACCTAAGATGATATTGGTATCATGTTTGTTGGTCAGTTTTAGGGCTTCCTCGATATCATTGTAGAACAGCTCTACCTCCTCATTGGTTTTATCAGCGGTAGGTGCGTACGCTTGGATAACATTGACATTGATTGGGTTGCCATTCAACTTGAGCATAATACATCGTTCGGAGATGGGTACTACAGCCCCGACTGCTCTGTCTAGTCTGTTGTCTATAAGTATGGCGACGCCACCTCGTTTTATGTTATCTGCATTTCCCGAATAGTACATGGTGGTCTCATCATCTATTTGGTGCTTCCCTATTCCCGACCATCTCGTCTCGCACACACCCATGATCGAAATCTTCATGCGTTTCATTTCTAGTGCCGCATTGTGCACTTTGGTGTCCTCAGTTAGTGTGCGGACATTCCAAGTTGCGATTCTCATAGTTGATCGTATACTATCCAATTTGTTCTTTGCTTCTTTAATCAGTAGTCCACTTTCCACAGGGGGCCTGATTATATTCATTTGTATATAGATAAGTTTTATTAAATCGTTTCTTTTTTATCCCAGTAATTTGTTGTTAAGCCATGTCCACGTAATTTAGAGACACCCTGTATAACATTTTATTATTGAATAAACATTTTGTTTCATGAAAATGATCATGCAGCTTAAAAAAAAATCCCCCAGCTGAATATAAACCCCTGTTTTACGTGTTTTTAAATTGTTAATGATTACACAGCATCAATTTAATAAACAAAAAAATATGTGAGCTTGTTTTTCACATCAAAGCTCTTTTGGTACATCGTTTTGTTACTAAAAATAAACATTAGTGAGTGTGCCGTGACAGTATGTACGGACAAATATTTAAAAATTCTGTATTCAATTAATTAATTGATAGACGAAATATTGACAATTACTGTTGTTCGAGTATAAATTAATCCAAACATATATTAAACTTTTATTGATATATTTGATACACTTTAAGAGATATCATCACGCCCTTATTGAACTACAAACAGCAATTACAAATTATTTACTTATAATTCGGCTCGTGCCTCCGAAGTAACATATAATATTTAACCCCAGTTACACCTATCCACCCTCGCAACATCAATCATCATTAGCGCTCGTTTTTCAACGTCTCAGCCGATGACGCACCCCTGAACTCCTGCCCGTTTTCACCGATACGAGAAGTGGGTGAGTGTGTCTTGCACAGCACCACAACCCCAGTGCTTTGGATGAATACGCTGGTACATATGTTATCCACAAGGCCCCCTTCAGTGGGCCGCGTTCCATCGATCGCCCACGCGAAACAATGATGAGTGCCTGTCATTGCGGCACACGGCCTCCAATAGGCGCGTGTGATTGGCATGTAATTGGAGTCCTCGTTAAATCGTTGAAATACGTACTCGTTTACAAACAAGTATACACGTGCAGTCAGGTAGGATACGTGAAAGGTAAATGTGATTGTTATGAAATTGATGTGAGTAGTGTAGTCGGGTGAAATGCATTAAGCACTTACTTGTACAGGGTGGGCAAATTTCGATGTTCTATTAGAGCAACTCGGTAACTGAGGGGCGTCCATGCAAAACCACACGTGTCCTAAAAATAGCTTATGTATTTTGACTTTACTCTTTGTAGCTTAGCCATTGCTTGGAATATTATACTTTTATATGGATATATTGCAGGGCAAGTTTTTTTTTTGCGCAAATGTGGTATCAAATTCTCATAGCAGGAAGTAGAAGAGCAGGCAGGCGTTAAACTTCCTGGCTAAGAAATCTTGGTATCAATTGGTACCAATGGTACCATGAGATTCGTACCTACTAATGTAGTTCAAGAGAGTTGTACAAAGCGGCAGTGTGAAAAGTGTAAATAACCTTGTTAATTATGTTAATTAAATGTTAAATAACAGTGTTAATTAATAACGTCCGAGTTAGAGATCGTACCTAAAGAAGAAGATTTTTATCAAGAATTGCAATGTTTTCAATTATATGTATGTTTTCTATAAATGTTTATTCTTCGGAGCATAAAGATGATCGTTCGCACATTCTGTTCGTTTCTATATACACAATTGTCATGATAAAATGATTGCGTATATAGTATTCTTTCTATTGATAATAGAAAGTGGGTTGGGTATATATCGAAATGGATAAAAAGTGGCCAAGTAATCAATAACCAGGTTAGTGTTTAGAGGTCGTGTTATCAGCCTCGGTAAGAATACGGTGAAAATTGAAGATGGTCTGAAGATATATCGAGCAAAATAGTAATAAACGCCATCCCAATTCCCTTGATGTATTTTATTACATTACATACTCCATAAATTCAGGAGAAAGTGCGTGGAGAAAGGCGTCTCATACGTGAGCGCCCCGACGCCGCCGCCCTGGTTTTTATTTCATTAGGGCCAACACGCGCCGCACACACACATAAGCTCCAGGAGGAAACAATAACGAAGACACTTTCATCTCCTCGCCACCACCCCCGTCTGCTGGAGAACATAAAAGTGCTACGTACATATATCACACTTTACCCAATTTGTCATGTCGGCGTGACACACGTCCCGCTCTATAAAGCGAAAAAATATGTTGGCATAGATGGCGCGAGCAGGCGAAGAACTATTCGGGGGTCCGCGGCGATGACAAAGTCGCCCAATCGCGCATTTCTTGGTATACATTATTAATAAGATTTCCAGGCCATGAGATAAAAGCCGGATGGGAAGTTTGCGTTGTGTAAGGAAGAAGTTCAGCGGCTTTCCGCGGAGACAGCCAGAATTCCTAACTTGATTACGGTGCGGCTTGCAGCCAACGATATTTAACGATTTAATTAGATCTAAACTACAATCGGATGGAGTGCACGTAATACAATCCCCAAGCACGGCGATTGGCAGGCCATGGACAAGGAATAGCTTTATTAGTTAAAACACAAATTATTTAATGGTTTCAGAAATTCTAGCGCATCGGCACAAAAAAATGTATTATGCTTCGTGCACGGACTTTTAGTGCTTCAAAGATAACGGGAGTTACTTAGTTAGGGCACGTCGATGTTATACATATTTGAAATTAAGCAAGAAATTGTACAGCAAACTCGACGAAATCGATGAATTCCCACGACTGCTTGCACCTTGCACACCTTGTGGATACAATGATAGTTCACAATGACATATAACGTGACTAACTGCGGATTACAATTAATTAGAGATTGCAAGACCACTTTATGATATATTTCAAAAGATAATTGCATAGTGCAATTACGAGTAATTTGCTAATCCTCCAAAACAGTTAATGTAATTTTCACAGGATTAACATAAGATTTCTCACGCATCATGCAAAGATCTAATATAATCTGATAATATCTAGCAATAGTATCTCAGGAGAGTAACAAACATAACTGTAATTGCTAAAATAGCAACTTAATAGCAAAAACTTGCATGTGTGCAAAACTTCATAAGAAAGTAACTATTGAAAAAATAAAAATTGAGCGTTTTCAACTTTTAATGTTATCTAAAAGCACGTATTTTCAAAATGAAAGACACATTGCTATTTTTAAGAATTTCTTGCTAAGATTTAATCTGTTCCAGTTGTCGTAGCAGATTATTAACGTGACCTGGTATTCTAGAACGGACAACAAATGTGTCAAGATATCGATTTTCATTTTTGGGGCGTATCCGATAGAGATAAGTATGGACTTTCAAATGAAACAAAAAGTGACTGCAGGTGACTGACCAGATTCGGCAGCAGTGACTATACTGGCATGTTAAGCCTATAAGTCGAATCTACATTTTTCATATTTCCAGCGTATAACGTCTACAACTTCATAATTGATAAACCGATAAAATATAATTGAACATAGAGACGTTGTATTGACTATGTTTAGAGTTAAACAAATGTCACGGTATAATTGAATAACTAAAGATAATAATAACATGAAAATGTTTTATTTATCAGCAGTTTTCTCGAAATCTTATTTTCGCAGATTATGTTCGTTTTCGTAGATCAGATCACATATTTTCTATGGTTGGATGGAATTTAACTTTAAAACTATGGAAGGGGTGTTTATGGATTTTTACAATTTCTGCCAGTTTTTTCCAAAATTTTAAAAATAACCTCACAAAATTAAAAGGATATCTTTGGGATAAATCTCACTAAAATTGGGCTTTAACCGTTAATGTGACTAATTAAGAAAGTTACAAACAAATAACGGATTAGATTGTATGAATCAGTGGTTAATACTTGGTGAAACATCTTTAAATTTGTATAAATAATGCACTTGGTTAAGTTAGTTAAGTCAGTCTTATTTGTCTCTTGATAATGGTCGTGAAACCAAAATAATTGTAAAGTTTTTCTATTAAAAATTTGCGAAAGTTAACAAGTGCTTTATTTATACTAAAATAATGGATTGGGAATTTTCATATTTCCTAGGAGCACACATTTTTCTGATATTTTGAATAGAAAGTGGCAGATTAATGTCATATTTTATATTGTTTAATGAAATATAACATTAAAATTAAGAATATTGTGTTTTTTGATTTTGGCAATGTCTAAATGCTTGTGCTTCCAACATGAACACCTCACAATTTTAAATTAATTCCTCATGAAATTTATAAAAAATGAGTTTCAACTGTTGTGAAAGTGGCAACTGTTATTTATGTTAACAAGATGTTCGATGGATTGTAAAATAAACATTAGGAATAGAGTATTTCTGATTTTTTATACTTTCTGGAAGTACACATTTGTAAGAGCTGACTCACGAATGAATATAATCTGATAACAAAATTTGCAATTATTCGAACTGGTAATAAAAAAAACCTAAAAGGTATTTCAATTTAGACCAGTATATTATTTTATAACTAACTTTTTTACCATTTCCAACATATAATAGAAAACCATTTTTATATTCCGATAAAGTTGTACGTATATATCTTGCATATCTGGTACTGCAGTTATAAAATTGTGCAAGTAATTAATTATATTTCGGGTAATTCATGTGGCGAGAAGTTAGTGCTTGGAAAATGTTGGGCCAGGATTTTAGGCCAACTCCACAACACAGGAACGTAACAATTTCACATCAAATTGAGACAACCATTGCGCTTAACTATGTGTTTCTGCTGGCGTGTATGCAGAGTCACAAGTAATCATAGGTTAATAAATTTTAGCAGTTACATACAAAGGAATGCAAGTTTTACTGGACAATTACAGCTTGGGCATAGGAGCAATTACCTGCGAAAGGAATTTGAGAAATGTATTTAAAGTCTGCAAATTTGTAGCAAATTTGATCATTTTATTTGTACGTAAAATGAAATGAATGATGTGTAATGAAATTCTGAAAATTTCCGGCAAATAAATGTGTCTTTGGTAATGTTACTATGTCCTAACTGTTTATTATAAAATTGATATGATCAATGCCAGAGCAGATAATGGAAACTTCTAGAAAAAATCTTCTTGAATAATATCGAGTCTATTATTATATTAATATTATATTATATACTATTATATATTATTTAACATATTATTATTATATATATATATATATACTATTATATTAGTTAGAAACAAAATTATTATTTCTGGTTTTTAACCTTGATTTCCTTCGAAAACTTTAAAATTTTCAACAAAGACATGAAGGTTCAAAGTGCTCCAAATTTATTTAACGGTTTCCTTTGTACATATAGGTATTCTGTATCTCGTTGAAATGATACTTATAGTTTTTTCAATTGTTACACTTCAGATATTTGAGACTAACTTTATTAAATGAAACTAAGTATTGCTATAATATTCAAGAATTTTGGGTTCTCGTTTATGGTATGTGGAATATGGCCTATTCAATAAATGAGACATTATTACCAAAAACCACTTCACTATACCTCTATAACATGACATCTGTGTTCAAATTTTTGAAGTTTAGTTTAGTTTATCTAAAAATAAAAATAATTCTCAAAACGAATTAATCTTTATAGGTATAGGTAAGCTAGCCTTGTTGTGATCTCTGGATCATGTGAAAATTTTGTAATTACATACTTAAAATTTATTTTCTTTCAAAATGACTATGAATTATAAATGAAAATATTTTATATTATAGTAATTAGTTTAAATATTTAAATAATAAATAAAGCATGTACAGATCATATAAGTACTTTGAGAATCCTACTGGAGCAAACCCTGGAATGGCAGAATAAGATATATATGAACTTCATCGACTTTAAACAAGCCTTTGATCGAGTGGATCGAGAAAGGATGTGGGACATACTAAGAAGATACGGACTTCCGTCCAAGTACATCAGAGTAATAAGAATATTCTACGAAAATTATACCGCGGAAATTATGCATAATGGGCAACTAACTAAACCAATAAGCATAGACAGCGGAGTGCGACTAGGATGCATATTATCGCCAACAATATTTCTGATACTGGTGGATTGGATTATGAAGAAAACAACACGAAACAAAACAGGAATAAGATGGAATGCTTTCAGCCAACTTGAAGATCTAGAATTTGCCGATGATGTATGTTTTTACATTATTATTGTATGTTGTATTGTAGTATTGTATTGTATTGTATTGTATTGTAAGTATTGTATGTTTTTATGAATTTGCCGATGATGCAGAAGAAAACCGAAAAACTGTCCAAAGAAGCAAAAAAGATTGGACTCAGCATAAACACAAAGAAGACAAAAATAATAAAAACAAACACTGAACGAGAGATGGGAATATTTGTTGAGGAAGAAGAAATAGAGAGTGTGCAAAAATTCTGCTACTTGGGGAGTATACTAGACAAAAATGGAAGAATAGAAGAAGAAGTGAATGCAAGAATAAACAAGCCACAGAATGCGTTCTACATGTTAAGGAAAAGTTGGGGTTCCAATGAACTAACACTAGCAACTAAAGTCAGAATATTCAATACGAATGTGAAAAGCATACTATTGTATGCATCAGAAACATGGAAAACAGAAAAGAGGGTCATAAAGAAGACACAAACATTTGTAAATAAGTGCTTAAGGAAGATTTTAAAGATATATTGGCCAAACCGTATAACGAACAAAGAACTATGGAAAAAAACTAAACAAGAATCAGTAGCAATAACGATTAATAGAAGAAAGTGGAAGTTTATTGGGCATACCTTGAGGAAAGATGGGAATGACATAACAAAACAAGCCTTAGATTATCAACCAACAGGGAAGAGGAAAGTGGGCAGACCAGCAGAATCATGGAAGAGAAGTACAGCAAAAGAGATAGAGATGAAGGAAATAACACGGGGAGAAGTAAAAGCAGTAGCGAAAAACAGAGAAGAGTGGAGGAAGTTCGTAGAAGCCCTATGCTCCGATCGGAGCCAAGAGGATTAAAGTAAAGTAAGTAATTAGTTTAAAGGCTAAGAAGACTAAGAATGTTCAAATTCACATATTTAAATTGACGAGTACATTTTCATTTAGTTATTCAATATTTGGTTATTTTTGTAAAATTCAACAAAACTTTGTATGCACAGTTGATGCAATGATGCAAATTTTTTTTAAATATAAAAAAATGTCGATATTTTTGAATAATCTTGGGCAAAGTTTCTTTCGAAATGATCATGAATTACTAAAAATATTTAAATTTACTTATTATTACAAAGAAACATTTCATAAAACAGAGTGATTTATAATGAGGTATACAAAACTTAAGCCAAGCTCCATTAGACCAAAATATAGCTGTTTTATTAATGTACCGTAGTACCTAATGCTCCCTTAAAAAGATCCAAAGTGTTTTATTTATTGCTATAATATACACTAATAACTCAAAAACGAGTGGAACATATTTAATGAAATTTGATATCTGAGTTGTACAATTCAGAAGTTGACAACTCGAAAACCTTTGAATAAATCCTCCGCTAGAAGGCACATGTATTTTCGTTTTATAATTTTTTTTTCAAAAAACACTATTTTTTTAGTTTTCTTAAAATATTTACTGCTAAGTGCTTCTTCGATAACATAAAATTTTGAATTGAAATTTTAGAAGGGGATAACTTTTAAAATTGATTGTTTATTTTATTGTTTCAACAAAAGTTTATCAACATTTGAGGCTAAACGGCTGTATCTACACTATTTTTTGTATTAAACAATTTGTTCGCAATAAAATTTTCCAAATCTTTTGTTTTTGCTATTTTTTCGATTAGATTCCTACTTACGTGGAAGTCGTGAGGTGCCCACATCATTTTTGTTTATATCAATGTTCTTGATAATCTTGTTTATATTTTGATATTGTTTCAAATGCTATTTAGGTAAGGCTAGCTTAGGTTATAGTAGATTGGGTTAGGTTAGATTAATATGTAATTACTTTAAATTATGGCTATAATTAAATAAATAATTAGAAACATGATTTTCACCCTGAATTTTTTAAAGGAGCATTTGGGTGCTGGAGTCCTTTTAGTAAAACAGCTTATTTTTGTTATAAAGAAGCATCCCTTAGATATTATTACACTATATTATATATAACCTTGTATATCACTATAATATTTTTGTGTACAAATTTATCATTTTTTTTAAATGTACGTATTATGAATCTTAATTTAATTCGATAACTAAGGATAAAGACTTGTTAACTGCTTATACTTACTATATATGCTTATACTAAAACCTACTATCATTACTATCAACTAGTGTCACAAAATTGAAAATACGTGAAGAATTCTTACTAAAATGAGCTTAAAGAGTGGCAGCATAAAAACATATTTTAAATATAACTCTTTTTAGCTATAGATGTGTCATGGAATGTACTTAAAAAATTAAATAAAGTAGTGGTCTCATTTTTTTGAATTTACCATTTGAATATTTTAAAAATCAATAAAGCGTATAAAAAAATCCATATTAAACTTATAAAGCACATTATACTTATAATATTTGAAATATTCTTATAAAAATTGCCGTTTTCAAGGGTTGTGTACAAAATATAAGTCAACAAGTTATGTCAAAACTGAATCACCCACCCCCCGTGGGTACTAAACTCTAGATCAAACACGCTGCTGGAGGAGGAATCCAAAAATTGTAGATTAGGTCTTTTGGGAAGTATGTATTTTCTAATAAATTGTTATGAAGATTTAATTTGTTGAAAATTATGTTAAAATGAGCTGCTGAAGGAATGCTGAAGAAGCAGCTTGATATCAAATTTAATCTATGGGGGCGGTTGACATAATTTTGCACTACAACTAACTGAAACTAATGCAGCTGTACCTCCAGATTTATGAATTTTCTAAATTATTGCGTTTTCAGAAATTGTCGTTCAAAAATAAAGATTGTATTTTTCACTGCATTTCACTGAAACTGAAGCTGTAACAGCGGAAGTAGTTGATTGATGACAAAATTTTCGAATGCAATAGTTGTAATCGGCAAATTTACTCTTCGCCTGTTTATTACAAACTTTATTTAATCAACAATCCAAAAATGATGTCTCCAGAGTTTTGTATTTTTTCAAACATTGGATTTTTATGAAATTGAAAAAATAATCAATACCTACTATTTTCTTTTTATTAATATTAAATAAATATTACGGAAATTGCTGTTTTAACAGGTAATGCTCTAATGGGTTATTGTTGTAATGCCCAACATTTTACTTTCCTTAAGTTACATTTCACGCTGTCGCGTCGCGCGTAATATTAGGTCACGCTATGCGAGCAGAACACATCGGATACTTTGGGCTGCAGAATATCACCCAAACTGCAGTGTGTTCGCTTCACTTTTTATAAGTGACCTTGCGGTATTTTAATTTTTTAACGTCTTGAATTATTTGTAGGAGTTTCATAATCGATATTCCCGTTTCAGCCCAAAAGTTAGTCGCGTGTTCGCCTCGTGTCGTGTATACGATTGAGCGTTTGGCTCCGGACGTAAACAGTAAACACTGCAGTTAAAAATGGCGTCCGGTGCGAGAGCGACGACTTAATCGCCATGCAGATACGCGTAATTATATGCTGGGACGTATTTAATGGTCGTCGCAATTATTTCACCCTCACCTTCAGCTATGACTTGAAGCCACGGCAAAAGCTCGTATGTAATTATTTTTAGATCTGCGATAATGGCGTGTCGTCCACCGATTAAATTAATTTCTTATCATAAAAAAAAACAGCGAATTAAGTGAGATTGAATTAAATCTATATATGAGCCACAAACTCTGGGAATGACGCGTCCGTCCGTCCGAGCAGTCTTTTATCTTTGTCTACCGTGCCTCTACCGTGCGGGACCAGACAAGGATAGCAGAGTGATCGGTTTTACGGAACGCGTCATTCCCATAGTCCATGGCTGTACACACATTGTACACCTATCTTGTTTACTTTCTGAGAAAAAAGTTAAATTCCAAGATTTTTACCTCAAAAAGACGTTATGAAAAATGGCTTCAATTTCTTTTACAGAAAACAGATAATTTATATCGAATTGTACCTGAAAGGTACCTCTATAGGTCCATATACAGGGTGTTCCTTAATGACGTACTAATATTTAAGAGTGTAATTCCGCAGGTCATTTTATGAAGACCTTATGGGTGATTGATTATATGACAAATTCTACATAAAAGTTTAGACATTTTTGAATGAATTTTCCAAGAGAGACGAAAAACGATTGTTAATAAGTGAGTTTTAATGAAATGAAATATTTACATTAAAATGATTACCAATAAAATGTATTCAATTCTTTAATCGCCAATAATTAACAATCTTCTTTCGTATCTCTTGAAAAAAAAAACAGCATTTTGCAGTTCCGTCATAGTTGTTCCGGAACGGTGAAGTGTTTTTTTCACAGAAAAACATGTTATCTATATGTACATTTCGATGGCGACTTTAGTACTACATTCTTCACGACCAAAATGTGTATCTACATTTAGATAGTAAGTGTTTCTTTGTGAAAAGTGAAAAACAAAAATTTTACTTTACTTAAATTACCAAACTTTCCCATCTGCACTTCCCTTCTATGTTATAGCTAGTAATTTTACAAGTTTGAGATTGAATAATTAAGGCAAATTGAAATTTAATTAAAAACGCAGTGAAATTAGATTACACAATTTGCTTGGCTGCACCATTATAAACTTATAAACACCCTTAAACTTATCAGATATATAAAACCCAAAGAAACGGGCAAAAAAAACTACAATGCTGGGAATATCAATTACACTTGGCTCCAATGAGTCGCGTCCCACAAACTTCGTTTAATCCCTTCCGGCGTTTGTATATGCAGCATTTAGATTTATTCGGACGCAGGATAATAAAAGTTGGAGGGTTTTTTGCCAGTATAACTTCGTTAGTCGCGTCAGAACTTTCGGTCGATATTTCGCAACCCCCCAGACGTGCGACCCAGAAACACACGAGTAAGAAGCCATAAATTGACCGCTGCAAAAATTTTTGCTTCGAGAAGAATTTTATTTATAATCCAAATGGAAATGATTAAATTATAATTATTGTGTTTTAGCGTTTTCGGTTTTGCTCCACCACTAAAAGCAATAATTGTAATTGGAATGTGAATAATTACTACGACGAATTCACCACAAGAGAAATTGAATTATTAAACTGACGCGAGCTGTCACATAGATTAGTGCTTAAATTTTTTAAGTGGGAATAATACTAAAATGGATCTAAAACTGCAGCAGTCATCTATAAATAAAACAGTATTCGTATATGGCATTAACAAAATATAACGCTTGTCGTTTCAGTGCTACATGTGTCACAGTCTATACTTTACTCCGAAGTAACTAAATGAAACACACCAACATATAAATATTGAATAGAATAAGTTTTTGTACAAGTTCAATTGCAATTTTGTTAACTTGCTAAATATTAACATTGGTACTTCTTGCACCAAGCCACCGCACCGATATCCTACATTCTGAAGACAAAAATTAAACTTATATTTAAGTAGAAAAAAAAGAATTTTTATTTGGTCATTCATTGACGCTGATTAGTATGTAAACTTTAGATGAATCTATAAATTAGTGCGTGGTCAAAACTTCAGATAAAGAAAAAAAAATAATAAGACTGTGAATAAAACACCCGGGCCGATCTAAAGCGGACAGTTTGCAAAATACCTGATTTATCCCCGAGGCGCATATAAAACGGAAACCACTCGCAGCGAGGACACTTTCAATTACACGGCGGGAGATAAATCTCTGGGCAGGTACGGGCCAGCGCAGGTTCCAGGGCCGGAGTAATAAAATTTGCATCTTTTCGGGCGCTCGCTATAAATTCCAGCCGAGGGAATTTCCCGGGTCGAAGGACGCCCTTATTAAATTAAGAGTAAAAAATAAGAGAAAACGAAGAGGCGACTCGGGAATTCACGGTTGGAGCTGTAACGTGATTACTCGCTACACTCGGACGTTAATGAAGTTATTTTCGCTTATGAATGATAAAGTGAAGCGTGGAAAATGCAAGCGCGGAGTTATTTTTTATTGTGTTATTCGCGCCACGTCGTTGCTGCGTAAAATCATTACATTGATTATTTTTTGACGTTTCTCAAAACCAATGATATATTTCGATTTTTGTCATATTGATACTTCTGGACCAATCCCGTCATTATTATACTGGGAATATTCTCTAGAGATTATTATAGTGGGAATAATCTCGGTAGCTAGGTTCACTCTTGTCAATCAAAATATTTGTCAAATTATTAATTTATCAATCATATTAAAGTGTCATACAAAATGAATAAAAGTCGCTTTAGCTGCGTTTCGCATACTGAAATTAATAAAGAAATACTAGAAAGCAAAAAACGTCAAAAAATAATCTAATCAAATATAACTCGAGAGTTCGATAAATTAGAAAATAATTTGACAGATTATGTCTCAAACTTGTTGCCATTTGGCAATAGTCACTCGAGCCCTTCGGGCTCTCGTGACTATTGCCTGGCAACAAGTTTTCGACAATCTGTCAAATTATTTTCAATTTATTCTCACTCTCTTGTTATATTATTACTGATAATTTATACAGTCGCCGCCGAGAGCTGAC